>QRFJ01002439.1:61895-267507 GCA_006176705.1 Cocos nucifera | reverse complement strand
AAGAAGAGATCGGCCGGAACTCTTCGGGCCGACTCCAAGCGGCCGAGCTTCAATGAAGTCGTCCAGCGCCGAACTCCTCAGCAGTCGTCGCTTAGGAGCCCGAACTCCTCAGCAGTCGTCACTGGCCGAACTCCCTCAGCGGTCGCCCTCATCAAACTTCGGCCGACCGAGCTCCTCCGAATCTCAATGTCCAACCTCAGCCCAAGCCCAACAGCCGGCCGAACCCCAGCGCCGAGCTTCGGCTTCTCAGCTGCCGAACTCTTCTGCGCACGAGCCTTAGCTGCATACCTCTTGCCAGACCCTATGGGAGCCGAACTCCCTCTATCTTCCTCTTCAGGAGCGAACCTCCGAAATGGGCACACGACGAAGCCTTCAACCCTTCATTCGGCAAAGCTCTCAACCCATCCCATCAGTCAGCCGCCCCACCATCGGTCAGTCCGCCGCGGGCGATAGCGACCCACTGCCAGGCGGCGATGGCTGTCACCCTCAATCCGCCGCACACGGAACCAGTGGGACTGACTCCGCCGAACCTCGAGCGGCCGCCAGCACGCGGCTGCAGTTGTCACCATCAAGCTCCACTATATAAAGGACCCTCCCAACACGCTAAGGCTAAGCTCTCTGGACTCTTGACTCTCTAAGCTCTCCTCCACATCTCTAAGCTCCGGAACTCATTCCGAGCACTCCATTACTGTTGGCCGGAAACTAACTTGACCGTCGGAGGGTCCTGCCGGAGCCACCACCCCACCGGTTCCGGACGGGACTTCGTTTTGCAGGTCCCCGGCGGCGCCCAGCGGCCTCGATTGCGGCGACCTCCGGCGGCGACGGATTTCTGCACCAACAATCACTATCACAATAATCCATCAATGTGTCATCTTCTACATCACTTTCCTCAGAATTTGTCATTCATATCATCTTGTATTTCATGAATGACAAGTCCTTCATCCATAGGATCTGGATCAACATCATCCCTATGCAATTGTTGCACTCTAGGCTCTTCAACTTCAACATTCCATATAAGCCCGGAAGGTTCATCTTGCTGGTATGCAGTCTGACCATCAAGCAGTGACATTTCATCATTATCTATGTCCACATCTTCACTGTGGATTACCTCTGGAATATTCCATACATGCCTATGGTTCACCCTTTGCATGACTTCCCAATTCTTACCTAATTTTGTGTCATTGACATAAAATACTTGCTTCGCCTGAATTGCTAAGACAAAAGGGCCATTCTCATACCATTTATTACTGATATTAATCAATGTGAAATGCAAATCAATCTAAATTCTTTTCTTCTTTTTATCGATATCAAACCATTCACACTTAAATATAAGAATCCGATGGCCAAATAGATACTCTAACTCAATTATATTTGTAAAAATACCAAAAAAATCAATGATTTCGCCATCATGTTCTCCTTCCACAATTAAACCACTATTTTGTGTTTGACGATGAGCCTCTCGATCCTTTGTATGAAACCTAACTCCATTAACGATACAACCTGAATAGGTTCGCACACGAAAATCAGGACTGCATGCTAATGCGTATAATTCATCAGTGGCTTCTGACAACTTCATGTTTCGCAATCGCTTCATCTAGAAGAAAAATCAACATGTAAGAAATGTGAAAAAATCTTGATACAACATTCTTACAAAAGTTTTTCATATATAAATAACATACATGTTTTTCAATCCATTGAGAAAATTGTTCTCGTCAATATTCACATCACTTTCTTTCATCAATTCATCCCTATGAATACTATAAAAAATATGTAAGTAACATTATAATTATGACGTAAATAGAAAATATATTATTGATGACAACTTACTCAAAATAGTGCCGTAATTCCTCGCAATTATTCAAGACATACCATACAATAACATCACGATCACTGTGTGTTAGAAGCTGAGTCTCTAAATATCCAAAAGGACGAACTTTATGTGAGAAAATAGATAACTTTCCTTCCTTCTCTTGAACCCCTTCAAAATTTCTATCATCTCTATTAAATTTTGTTTCAATCCCACGAAGATACATTGAAATAAATGTTAAACATTCATTCACAATGTAACCTTCAGCGACTGATTCCTCTGGACGAGCTTTGTTACCCACATAATCTTGTAAGTTGCCTAGATTTCTATTTAAACTCACATAATGAGTAATTGATATTGTAAAAGTACATAAATACTAACATAATTATTAATTAAATTATTAAATTATATGAAACATTAGCGTTCAATCAGGAACATCCATCTATTTTGCACTGGCCCACTGAGTTTGGCTTCTTCTGGTAAGTGAACTATCAAGTGGATCATGACATCAAAGAACGCAGGTGGAAAAAATTTTTCCAACTTACATAGTATCACAATCACCTTTTCTTGTAATGTGTCCAATTCTTTTACATTCAATGTCTTAGCACATAACTCGTGGAAAAAATTTGCTAACTCAACCAATGTAGTCGCCACATCTTTACGCAAGTATCCACATATTCCAACGGGAAGCAGTCGTTGCAACAACACATGGCAGTCTTGACTTTTTAACCATAAAATCTTACCATCTTCCACACATATCTTGATATGTTTGAAGCATAGCCATCAAAAAACTTAACATATTTCAAAATTTCCAATAAGCCTTGCTTTTCCCTTCAAGTCAGTACATAACATGCAGGGGGCTTTACAAATCCATTTCTCGATGGTTGTAAGTGCAGCTCTTTCCTTATTTTCATGTCAGCCAAATCCATTCGTGCTTTAATAGTATCCTTTGTTTTTCCCTCAATATTAAGGATTGTTCCCAAAACATTATCCCAAACATTTTTCTCTATATGCATAACATCAAGATTGTGAAACAATTTCAATTTATACCAATACGATAACTCAAAGAATATACTCTTTTTAGTCCAGTTTAATTCTTCAGGCGTACGTTTTCTTTTCCTTATATTTGGATGCTTTCCATACTTCAAATCTTGAAGTTGATCTAATTGTTGCAGCACATCTTCCCTGAACAACTCTTGTGGTTTGGATCGAGCCTCCAGCTGACCATCAAATAGTTTACTCCTCCAACAATGATCTAAAGGAAGATATCGATGATGGCCCATGTAAAAAATTTTATTTCTTAATCTCTTAGATGATGTTTGCTCATTGCAACATGGACATGCCATATATCCTTTTGTACTCCAACCTGACAAACTACCATATGGAGGAAAATCATTTATGGTCCACAAAATAGCTGCTTTTAAGGAAAATATTTGTTTAGTTGAGGCATCATATGTGTCAACACCATTTTTCCATAACTCCTTCAATTCATCTATCAAAGGCCGCAAATAAACATCAATGTCTTTTCCTGGAGCCTGTGGTCTAGGAATTAGCAATGATAACATAAGAAATGGCTCTTTCATGGTTTTCCAAGGTGGTAAATTATATGGCATAATTATCACTGGCCACATACTATAAGAATTGCTCATATTACCAAATAGATTAAAACCATCAGATGCAAGACCAAGTCTGACATTTCGAGGATCATTTGTAAACATAGGATATTGTTTATCAAAATATTTTCAAGCTTCAACATCGGCCAGATGCCTTAAAATTCCTTCTGTATTGACACATTTTTCAGCATGCCATCTCATATCCAAAGCTGTATGCCTTAACATAAATAATCTCTACAACCTTGACTTCAATGGGAAGTAGCGTAGGATCTTATGAGGGATCGTCTTACCCTTGCCATCATTTATTTTTCATCTAGATGTTTTGCACACTGGACATTCATCTTTATCTTTATGATCCTTCCAAAATAATGCACAATCATATTTGCAAGCTTGAATGCACTCATACCCCAATCCTAAATCTTGTAAGATCTTTTTAGCCTCATAATGTGACTTTGGGAGCACTGTGCCTTCAAAAAAAGCATCGTTCAATAACTCAAGTAACATATCAAATAATTTGTTACTCCAATGATTATGCACCTTTATATGAAGCAACTTTACAATAAAGGATAATATCAAAAAATTCTTGCAACCTGGATACAAGTCGCGTTATGCTTCCCTCAACAATCTATTAAATTTTTGGACATCTTTTTCAAGAGCTTGATGGCTACTAGTTATGTCTGTATCCCTAATACAGGTGAAAGTTCCCTCTTGAAAGTCATCCAACATGTCCAATATTTCATTTTCTTCCTCTTCTTCATTATTTATCATTCCATCATTACCCCATGCATCATTATTGGTACTATTATCGGTGGGATAAGTATCATGGAAAGACAGATTTTCTCCATGAAATATCCATCGTGTATAAGTACCTTGAATTTCATTTATGTACAAATCATCTTCCACTTCATCCAAAAGCTTGTAATATGCATTCATGCACTTCAGACAAGGACATCGGACCATATTATCTTGACCCATATGATTCTTCGCAAACTCAATAAACTCCTTAACTCCATTAACATACTCTTTACACCATCTATGTCTTAATTTCATCCAACTCCTACCCATTTTTAATGCCTGTCAAATAAAGTCAAATTGTAAATAGTGATGGAATGAAATGAATGAAGATTCTTACATTAGCATATATCTAGCTCAACAATTGAAACTATAAATGTACTACAAGTGAATGGTCAAAAAATCCCGAAAGCTATATAGAGGTGAAGTACTTTGATGGTAGGTGGTTGGCCAGAATAAAATATATTTCTGCTTACATAGATGAAAACTCTCCACATTCAATGAAGCCTTTTATCCCTTCATGACTTGGGCCATCAAGTGAATGGCCTGGATCAAGATGTTGTCAGGGGTCATGTTGGTGGTCCAGCAGAATGCTTGTGGTCCTTGCTACTAGATTCAAATTCATTAAAACTTTACAGAGCTTGCCAAAAATGAGGCAGATTGACAAAAGAGTCCAAATCAATCATGTGGTCTTGTGAGATTATATTATCCAAAAATGAGGTAGATTGGAAAGCTGGTATAGTTTCTTGGTAGTTTACCAAAGACCTGCATGCTCCCATCTTCATCAGGTTTTGGGGTCAGAGGTTAAAAAGAAAAAAAAAAGAAATGCAGGGGATGGAAAGCATCACAAGTATCCTTGCATAGCATTGATTTGTTTTCTTGTGGCACTAATAAATGATGTGGTTCGAAATGAACAATCAGATGGTGGCCCATGAAAAGCATCATCTTGCTTCCATTTGAAGTAGTTTAATAACTAAATGCTTGCAGGGATGAAATAGGAAGAGTGGAATCGTCTAAAACAGGATGATGAATGAGGTTCACCATCAGCCAACTGTAGCAAAGGTTTTATGAGATTTCATTCCCAAGTTAAAAATGAGCAAATGGTGCTCCCCTGCCAACTTTTATAAGAGGGAGGACTGCGGCGTCGGGTTTGCATCATTTAGCACCAAAACTCATTCAAATAGTCTCCCTATCAATAAGATGACGGTTACTGTCACTGAAGCTAAGTAGTTGTAAATCAATTTTCATATTTGCAAACTATTTAAATGGCATATATGGAAAGAAAAAAAAAAGACCAGAAATAATGGAGATGATAAATCTATTTACTATCAAAATTACAAGTCTAATCGACACTACTAGCATAAAACAAAAGAACATTTGACAAGCACCAGAAATAATGTTCAAGATACAATCTTTCAGAAGGGAGTATTTCATGCACATACATATATCCAATGTCGCTAATTCATATACACAATCACGCACATACAAACCTATACTACAGCTAAAAACAATAGAAACATTTTTGAAAGAATACGGCCTGCCTGATGGGTGAACTATCAGGTCGAAGGCCGTACCATTCTCAAAGCCCAAAAATTTTTTTGATGATTCCCAACCATCCTTGTCTGCATTAGCTTTTCAATTACTTCCTTGTAATCCCTAACCGACAAGCAACTGTAAATCATCCTTCTTAATATATAGCCAGTCACTAACAAGATCATGTTTAATAAATATGAATATCATTAAACAACTTCAGCGGTTTTCATATAGGCATAAAATCAAACACATGGTGGGTTTAAAAAAACATGAGAATGGGAAAACATAATGAACTGATGCAGAGCAGAGAGAAGAGAGAGAAGACAGAGAGAGAGAGAGAGGCGTGGAAGAAACATACGTACCTTGTCGGATGCCGAGGATGAGGACGAGGACAAGTTTGTCGTCGCTCGTAGGAGTATCACTGGCGGACTTTTTCGCCGATGAGCTTCTTGCGGAGGATTGGTGAGGCGAGCGCTGCTCTGCCGGTCGAGGAAGGAGGCCGAGGGTGATCGGTTCGGGAGAGAACGAAAAGAAGAACGCGGAAAGGGAAAAAGGGGAGAGGGAGAAGAAAAAAAGATGGAGGACAAATAAATTTCCAAATACGTTCCTAAAATATTTTACGGCAAAATTTTTAATTATCGGAAAAGTGGAAGATTTATGGAATTCTTTTTTTGGCGACAAAAATTTCATCGAAAAAGGTATAAATTTTTTTGCGGTGAAATTTTTCGCTAGAAAAGATTGGTGCTCTCTAACCATCGCCCAAGTCGAAGTTGGGTTTGGAGAGGACGAGGTCGCCACCAAAACCTATAAAATAAGTTTCGTCCAGAGTCTGAGGTGATGGCTCCGGTAAGACCCTCCGACGATTAAATCAGCTTTTTTGGCCAACAGAAATAAAATACGTAGAAAAATTCTAGCAAAATTTTTAGGAAGAGAAAAAGAGCTTCTAGGAGAAAGCATATCTGGAGGGTCTCTTATATAGATGGAGCCTGTAACAAATTAATAGTGACAGCCATAACCATCCGATAGTAGGCCATTCAGGGCCATGTGGAGTTTGTTACGGGGGATGGTGTCTATTGTCATGATGTGTGAGCCCATCGGGGTCCAACGGCTAAAGCTCGAATGGGAGAGATTGACGGTTCTTTTGGCTACGTCGAGAGCACGAGCCAAGGTCCTCTGGGGCTGCTGGATGGAGTTCGGAGGGAGTTTAACTATTTGGAGGAGTCCATCTGAAGGTGAAATCTCGGAGGAATTCAACTGTTGGAAGAGTCCGACTAAAGAAAAAATCTTATAGGAGTTCGACCGTTGGAGGAGTCCGGTTGAAGGAGAAATCCGGAAGGAGTTCGACCGTTGGAGGAGTCCGACTGAAGGAAAAGTCTAGAAGGAGTTCGACCGTTGGAGGAGTCCGACTGAAGAAGAAGTTTGGGAGGAGTCCGACTGTTGGAGGAGTCCAGCTGAAGGAAAAGTCCGGTAGGGGTTCGACTGTTGGAGGAGTCCGATTAGAGAAGTCCAGAAGAAGTTCGACCGTTGGAGGAGTCCGATTGAAGGAGAAGTCTGGAAGAAGATCGGCTGCTGAAGGAGTCCGAAAGGGATTCATCGCTGGAGGAGTCTGGAAGGAGTTCGGCTGTCGAAGGAGTCGCAAGAGGAATAATTTCTGATCGAAGCTTCTCTGTGATTACCAGTTACATTAGGCTAAGCATCAGACTGGACTTCGATGAGAATGGGATTTATCTCCAACAATAGTCCCCCAACTCTCGAGTTCGAAATTTGAAGGAAGGAAAAAAAAGGCTACTGTCGAAGTCCAATCCCAGGTTTCCGCGCTTGTTAGGACGAGATGTTTCGGTGTTTACCGCACTGACACCGAAGCTTTCTAAGTCTGAAATGAGTTCGAAAAGATGGTCCTTCGAATCTTCCGCCGAAACTCTGCCCTAGGTACTGCACCATAAAGACTCCGCCCATCGCCGCTCCTCTGTCATGATGAGTGAGACACATGGCGCATGCTAACCGACCGAAGTCGATCCGCAATCATAACTGTCTCAGATTATCTCTGATTATTTAAGGCCTTCTCCTATTGTTCAGAAGTCATTCCTGCCCGAGTCTTCTCCTTCCTTCAGCCCCCATCCATCTTCTTCCCAAGGATCTTAACCTTCTCTTGCCTTCCTGAGCTCCAGACATCCTTTCGATTGGTCCTCATCGCATCCACCATCCTTTCATTCTCCCTGAATAGTTTAGGTCAGTTTCTTAACCCTTCTCTTAGGTTATTCGTGCTTATCACTTCTAGCTCCTTGCTTTTCTAATTTTTTGGTGGCGACCTTTGCCTTACGTTTTTCTTATATATATATATATATTTTGGGGGGGGGGGGTTCTTCTTGGGGTTTAATCTCAATCCAAATGTCTTTTGAAACCTCCCACTCCATCGGTTCATGGGGCTCGTCCGGACCGACCTTCTTTAACTCTACACCTCTAGCCGAGGTAGAACCCAGGAACATGTCCCACTCATTTTATGCTCCAGACACCAAAACCATCCATCCTTACCCTAGACGATCTTTCTCTGATTTGAATCCAATATGGAATCCCTCTAAAATATGACCTTGAACTCCTTAGCTCCGACGACCGGGTCAGCTCTCCTCCGACTGGCCGATTTTATTTGTACTTAGAAGCTTTGCGCGCCGGGCTTAGACTCCCATTGCCCCCATTCATAGTTGCCCTATTCCAATTTTTAAACATCTCCTTCACATCTGTTGTACCGAACTCCTTTCAATTCGTCATAGGTTTCCTCTTCCTCTATCGATTGATCGAAGTCCAGCCGACGATTTCGCTTTTTAGGAATTTCTATATCTTTAAGCATCATCCTTCCATGAAGAATTGGTAGTACTTTTCCTCCCAGGTTGGCAAGAAGGGGTTATTGAAGGGTGCCCCTTCTTTCATTCACAACTGAAAGGAAAAGTTCATTTTTGTACATTGCCCGACCTTGCCATTAGGTCTTCCTTCATGGGGTTATATTAGAGAGTCAGTTCGCCGAGCTCCTAGCTTAGACGGAGCCGACCTTGATTCCTCCGATAAACTCAAGGCATACCGAGCTCCTCTTCTTTCTGACCTTCTAAAGAAATAGATTTTGTTTAACCTGGGTCTGAGTCCCCGTGATCCTGCTGGTACATCTTTTGATTTTTGAATCCACATGGTTTCATGCACGTGTATTGCTACTGACCGCACTTCTTTTCCTATTACAGAGATGGATGCACAAGCTGCCGAGATGCTTACCAAAGGGCTCTATACTAAGAAGAGGAAAGGAAAGGTGCAAAATGATGGCTCAAAGAGGACAAAGGTCGGTGTTTCCGGCTCTGAAGTCCCCGCCTCCACTGCTGTTGTGTCCGAGGTCATCGTCAATGCTGAAACTATCCTAACTGCCAAGGTTGGCACCACTGGCGCGGGCCCGGTGCCTTCCATGCCCTCAGTTCCCTCCGATGGAGATCGGATTTCGGAGCTTCCTATAAAGAAAGGGATAGGGGAGGGAAGAAAAAAGAAAGTCATTGCGAAGATGTCCTTCAAGGCTCGCCTAGGCGGACCGGATGGCGACGACAATGAATGAAGGATCCCTTCGACAATCTAGAGGTCGTCCGGGATCTTGCTAACAGGTTTGCTATGCCCGAGGTGGTGGACCAGATGGCCAACCTGGACCCGCGGCAGCTCATCTGGGGTTCTCTCGGAGCCATCCTCAAGGTGATTGCTCCGTTGCTCGACTCTTTCTCTTCTCTTTTGCACTTTTCTTCTTCTCTCTCTTTTTTTTTAACACCAATCGTTTGTTGCAGTCGGATCACTAAATGCTCGCCCACATCAAGAGGGCATGTCGTCAGGAGGTGGAGGCACAGAAGGCTCAGGAGGACCTTCGAGCCAAGATTCACCATCTTCAAGAGAGGGTCGACGAGGTAGAGCACCTTGTCGAGGAGAAGGCGGCGGATATCGAAAATCTTCAGGACGTGCTCCGCAAAGAGAAGTTCATCTCGGTCGGACTAAAGGCTGCACTGGCCCTAGAGGAGGAAAGGAGGAAGGAAGTCGAAAATAGGGTTACCGAACTGGAGATCTAAATGGCGAAGTCAATCTCAGAGGCAATGACCCGAACCGTGAAAGAGTTCAAGACCTCTCCTGAGATGCAGAATCTGAATGTCGAGTTCAGCCAGGAAGTGTTTATCAAGGATTTTGAGCTCTGCGAAGGCAGGATAGCCCGAAGGTTCTCCGAGCTCGACTTCAACTTTTTGGAGGAGGAAGACGACGTGGATGCGGGACCGTCTAATGCCGTAGTCGACTCTACCTTCGATGAGCTTGCTTCTGGCCCATCAGAACCTGTCGTAGAGGCATCAGAACCTATTCGAAAACCTGAGGCGGTCGAGAGCGATCCGACTCCACCCTCCGTCATCCCTCTCGAGGTTAAGATCCTTGAGTAGTTATATATTTTTCTTCTCTTTTTTTTATATTGATATATTTAAAAACATCTAAATAAATAAAAGATAAATCTTTTTCTAACCTTACACTTTATGTTGTCGTTTGTATGGTTTAGAACGCTCTTGATGACCTAGGTCATGACTCCCCTCTTCCAGTTGATGCCAATCCTTTGCCCTGTGGGGTTCCGATTAGACCATTGATTAGGAGCTTGAAGAAGAAGTTGAGAAAAATCGAGGATGATCTCCAAGAATCAAGGAAGAATACTTTAGAGGCAACTATCGAAGTTACCTGCCTCAAAAACCTGCACAGGAAGGACTCCA
Organism: Cocos nucifera; assembly: GCA_006176705.1. Lineage (NCBI taxonomy): Eukaryota > Viridiplantae > Streptophyta > Magnoliopsida > Arecales > Arecaceae > Cocos > Cocos nucifera. Next base: position 257,005 of record QRFJ01002439.1, on the reverse strand, counting down.
CCAATTTCAGTATTCGAAAGGACAGCTTCGAGAAAGAAATAGCCAAACTGAGAAGAAGCGCCAATAACAAGTCTTGGGAGTTAACGACAAAGATTAGCTCCCTTGAGATCGATCTTACGATGGTGAAGGAAAAAATTCAACTACTGGAGGAAACTTCGTCATGGTCTACCGATAGGGCTCGGTACAATTGGGACTGGTCTAAGAGGTTCTTCGAACTTCAGAAGCAGCTTCATAATGCCGAAGCCTGGCATAATGAGTATAAGCTAACTTGGTCGAAGAAGGTGACCAGGCTCGAGCATGAGCTCCGGATAGCTAACAGAGAGGTGAGCCATCTCCAGCAATAATTGGCTGATGGTCGGCGAGCTATCTCTAGTGGAGAGTCGAAGGAGATTGCCTCCTTGAAGAAGACCATCAATGAGCTTTTTGAGGCTGTCGGGGTGGAGAAAGCCGAAGTTCAGTGGTTGAAGCTCCAACTGATCTATAAACATCAAGCTATGCAGGATGCGAAGGCCGAGGCCGAGATTCTAAAGAGGCGGTGGCGGAAGCTCGAGGGCTAGTTCAGGCATATCAATAGGGTGTACATAGACAATTTGTATAAAAAGAAAGAACTTGGGAAGGAAATCGTTAGGTTGAAGCAGGCCTTGGTGATGGCCGGCATCGACGATCCGAACAGTCCGTCTTAAGGCTTCGCCTCCTTTTATATGTTATTTTTATTTTTTTTTATAATCAGCCTTATTGATCCCTACCGCGTTGGCTTTCTTGTAATTGTAGTCAGTTTGGCCGATCTTCATCCTACTTGTAATAAATTTAAACTTGTAATAATACCTTATTGTTGTTGCCTTATGTGAATGCAATGCTCTCCTTCAATCCTTCTATCTTTTTTTTGGAATCGGTCTTGCCGATCTCTTGTCCGTCGTTGCCTCATATGGATGCGATGCTCACCTTCAATCCTTCTATCTTCTTTTTTTTTTTGTAATCAGGGTCTCTCCCCTTATCTCATCTAAAATGAACGAGGTCTTTGACTTTGCTCATGTTAGGACAAGATTCTCCTCCTATTTCTAACAAGCTGTAAGGGCACATTCGGATCGTTGTCGGGGCCTCTCCCCTCCTCTCGTCTAAAATGAACGAGATCTTCGACTTTGCTCAAGTCCTGTTCCTAATGGGCCGTAGGAGCACATTAGGGTCATTATCAGAGCCTCTTCCCTTATCTCGTCTAAAATGAATGAGGTCTTTGACTTTGCTCACGTTAGAACGAGGTTCTCCTCCTATTCCTAATAGGCTGTAGGGGCACATTAGGGCCATTGTCGAAGCCTCTTCTCTTATCTCTTCTAAAATGAACAAGGCCTTCAACTTTGCTCACGTTAGGACGAGGTTCTCCTCCTGTTCCTAATGGACTGTAGGAGCACATTAGGGCCATTGTTAGGGCCTCTTCTCTCATCTCGTCTAAAATGAACGAGGCCTTTAACTTTGCTCATGTTAGGATAAGATTCTCTTTCTATTCCTAACGGACTGTAGGAGCACATTATGGCCATTGTCAAGGCCTCTCCCCTTCTCTCATCTAAAATGAATGAGGCCTTCGACTTTGCTCATGTTAGGATGAGGTTCTCCTCCTATTCCTAACATGGCCGTATTTATCGTGAGATTAAGTTCGGAGGGTAGTCTCCCTTTATTATCGGTATACAATAAAGATTAGGATGTTGAAGTAGGAGAATTTCATTGTAATCAAATCATCGGTAATACATTCGCAGATTTTTCGAATTCCATGGTCGAGGTAGGTCTGCCCCCCCAAGTTTCTTCAAGTAGTACGTCCTAGGTCGGACAACTTCCATGACCTCGTAGGGTCCTTTCCAATTTAGGGCAAGCTTTTGCTGGCTCTGAGGCTGAGAAATGGTGGCTCGTCAAGGCACTAAGTCCCCTACTTTGAACATTTTATCTCTCACTCTGGAGTTATAGTATTGGGCCACCCTTCATCTATAGGCCACCATCTAAACTTGGGCTTCCTCTCTTTTTTCTTCTAGTAGATCGAGGTTGGCTCTGAGATCCTGCGGGTTATGCTGCTCATTGAAAGCCACTATCCACGCCGATGGAAGCTTAAGTTCTATCGGGATGACTGCTTCTATTTCAAAAGCTAAGGCGAGCGGTGTTTCTCCAATTGACAGCCTTTGGATAGTGTGGTATACCCATAGAATATGATAAAGTTCATCCACCTAGGCCCCTCTTGCTCTTTCGAGTCTTATCTTGATGCCTTACAATAGGATCCAGTTGATCACTTCAACTTTCCCATTTGCCTGTGGATGAGCTACCAACGTAAAGTGGTGGAAGATATTCAGATCTTCGCAGAACTCGACGAATCTCATCCCAATGAATTGTCAGCCATTATCTATTATGATAGTTTGGAGCAATCCAAATCTGTAGATGACCGACTTCCAGACGAAGTCTTGCACCTTGGCTTCGGTAATCTTTGCCAGTGGTTCGGCCTCGACCCATTTAGTGAAATAGTCGATGGCGACTAGGAGAAACTTTCATTGCCCAGATGCCATTGGGAAGGATCCAAGAATATTCATTCTCCACTGTGCAAACGGCCAAGGAGCACTCAACGGGGCAAGCTCGATGGCTGGTTGCCTTTGGACATTCACATTCCTTTGGCAGCAGTCACATCTCCTGATGTAATCAACACAATCACCATGCATAGTCGGCTAGTAATACCCTTATCATAGCAGCTTATGAGATAGAGATCTGGCACCCAGATGGCTCCCATAAATTTTCTCGTGCACTTTTCATAGTACGAAATCGGTCTTAGAGGATCGGAGGCACCTCAAAATGGTAGGAAATATGACATTTTATATAACTTATTCTCATAAAGAACATACCGAGAGGCTTGGTTTCTCAACTTTCGAGCCTCTTTCGGATCATGAGGAAGAACCCCATCCTTAAGATATGCGATCAGCGGGTCAATCCAGCAGGGCTCCTAGCCGACCTGCATGACGGGCCGTGGTTCCTCTATGCACGACCATTTCAATGTCTCATAATAAACTTCTTTCAAAAGCTCGTTAGGAGCTAGAATGGCTAGCTTGGAAAGAAGGTCGGTCCTAGCATTTTCCGCCCTTGGGATTTATCGAATGCTGAAGCTGCCGAAGGCTGGGGTCAAATTTTTCACCTTCTCAAGATATTTTACCATGCTCTCTTTCGGGCTTCATAACTGCCACTGACCTACCCTACGATCAGTTGGGAGTCACTGCAAACCTGAAGCCAATCAGCTCTTAATTCTTTGGCTATCCTGAGCTCGGCTATTAGAATCTCATATTCTACCCCATTATTTATCGTCGAAAATTCAAAATGCAGTGCGTACTCCATGATGATCCCTTTCGGATTGATCAGGATCAACCCAGCACCTGCTCTGAAAGCATTGGAGGAGCCATCGACGTATAGGGCCCAAAAATCTTCAGAAAGGTCCATTCTTTCTTCAAAGGAGCTTGGGTGCAGCTATGAAATATTGGTTTTATTTTGAAGCTTGACATCATCTGGGATGGTACATTCAACTATGAAGTCGATCAGTGCCTAAGCCTTAATTGCTGATCGAAGTCGATAGTTGATGTCGAACTCTGTTAATTCAATGGACCATTTTGCAATTCTTTCAGAAGCATCCATTTGATGAAGGATCGCTCTGATCGGCTAGTCAGTGAGGAGCATTATAGCATGTCTCTAGAAGTAAGGTCGAAGTCTTCTTGCTATAATCAGAATAGCATAAGTCAATTTTTTCAACTTTGTATACCTGATCTTCGGCATCTCTTAGGATTCGGCTTATGTAGTAGACTAGTCGCTACACTTTCGTCTCTTCTTTGACCAAGACTGTTGCTAGCATCGTAGGGGAGACTATGAGATAGAGGAATAGCTCCTCTCCGAATTCAGATTTGGCTAGTAGGAGGGGCAAGCCGAGGTAGTTCTTGAGCTCATCGAATGCCTTTTGGCATTCCTGAGTCCAGTGAAAATCTTTCGATTTCCTAAGGATTTGGAAGAAGGGCATGCAGCATTCAGCTGACCTCAAGATAAAATGATTCAAAGATGCCATCTTTTCGGTCAGACGCTGAACTTTCTTGATGAACTTCAGAGTGGTCATCTCCTGGATAGCTCGAATTTTTTCTGGATTGGCCTCAATCCCTCATCTTGAGACCATAAATCCCAAAATTTTTTTTGAGGCTATCCCAAAGGCACACTTGGTTAGGTTCGGCTTCATCTTGTATTTTTTGAGCGCATCAAAAATCTCTTCAAAGTCGGCAACATGATTGATAGACATTCAACTTTTGACCAGCATGTCATCGACGTAAACCTTCATATTACGGCCGATCTGCTCCTTGAAGATTTTATTGATCAAGCACTGATAAGTCGCGCCCACATTCTTAAGCCCGAAGGTAATGATCCTATAATAGTAAAGACCACAGTTAGTAATAAAAGCAGTCTTCTCCTCATCCTTCGATGCCATCCAAATTTGGTTGTAGCCAGAGAAAGCATCCATGAAGGTGAGAAGCTCATAGCCTGAAGTCGCATCCATCAGTTGGTCGATTCTGGATAAAGGGTAGCTATCTTTTGGGCAGGCCTTATTCAACTTCTTAAAATTGATGCACATCCTCTACGTGCTGCTGGCCTTCTTGACCAGGACTACGTTAGAGACCCAAGTCGGATAGCTGACTTCTCGAATAAATCTGGCATTGAGAAGCTTGTCGACTTCTTCTGCTATTATCTTCTATTTTTTTGGTGCATGGCCCCGAACTCTTTCTTTCACTGGTCAATGCTTGGGATCAACGGCCAGCCGATGTTCCATAACCTCGACGTCAATTTTGGGCATATCCATCAGAACCCAGACGAAGATGTCGGCATTCTTCCATAAAAAGATGATGAGCTGCATCCGAACTTCATCTCTTAGATTGAAGCCAATTTGCACCGTATGCTCCGCATTTCTGTTATTTAGGGAGATGGTCATAAGATCTTCTATGGATTCGTCCCATTCTTCGGCAAGATCATCGTAGACATCAAGCCCGTCAACTGGGTAGGGGTCAAGTCGAGTGCTGCTTTGTAAGATGATGGAGTAGCAGTGTCGGGCAAATGCTTGATCGCCTCTGATTTCACCTATTCTGTTGTTTGTTGTGAATTTTATTTTCAGGTAATAGGTCGACATCATGGCTCATAGTGCATTCAGACCAGGTCGGCCGAGGATTGCATTATAAGTGGAGGAGACTTTTATGACCAAAAAGTTGATCCAGATCTTGGCCTGCTTTGGATACTATCCTACAGTCATGGCTAGAGTTATCATTCCCTCCACTGGCACAGCATCGCCAGTGAAATCGACCAACGGGGAGCTTATGGATCCCAGGCGATTATCGGATATGGATATTTTAAAGAAAGCATCATAGTACAGAACGTCAGTGGAACTTTCATTATCTACCAAAATGCGGCGTACATCATAATCAATAATGTTCAAAGAGATTACAACCACATCATTTTGCAGGAACTAGACTCCTTGAGCATCCTCATCGATGAAAGTGATGGGCTCTTCAGTTCTCCACCTCTTCTCAGGCTCGGCTGACCGGCTAGCCTCCCCTCACCGAAGTCCCCCGGAGATGGTATTAATGATGCCGATCAAGGATCGATCTTCTTGCTGCTCCTCGCCCCTCGATAGTTCTGGCAGTAAGGTTACTCTCGATCGATCCTCTCATCCTTCCGACCGATGTCGTAGGAACCAGCCAAGCCTACCACGTCTGATGAGCTCCTCGATCTCGTCTTGGAGTTGGATGCACTCTTTTGTATCATGACCGTGATCGCGATGGTAGAGATAGAACTTGCTAGGATTGCGCTTGTTGGGATGAGTGCGCATCCTTTCTGATCTCGGTAGTTGCTCTCTAATCTCCATCAGTACTTGAGTTTTTGGAGCATTGAGAGGGACGTAGTTGTAGAATTTTCTGAAGGGAGAGCTCCATCGCGCCCTTTTATCCGAGCTTCTTCACCTCTGGGCTCGGATAGGAGTTCAAGCCCGCTTACGCTTCGGAGGAGTTTGAGAGCATGGTCGAGCTTTGCTTGAGTTCTCTCCAGCCGCGGATACATTTGGTTCACCCGTCTGCCGCTCTTGGGCGGCTTCATTATCCCTGGCCTTAAAGGCCTCTTCAGCTCGGGCATAACCTTCAGCCCGAGCCAATATATCGGCAAAGTCCCTAGGATACTTCTTCTCCAGGGAGAACAGCAAATCATTCTTCTGAAGGCCGCCCTTGAGTGCGACCATTGCAATAGATTAGTTCAGATTTTGGACCTCCAATACAACAGCATTAAATCGGATGATATAAGCCCAAATAGATTCCCCCTCCTTCTACTTAATATTCATTTAAAAATTCAAACCTTGACGGGGACGTCGGTAGCTAATGAAATGAGCCACAAACTGATGGCTCATTTGATCGAAGAAAAAGATGGTACCCAATTTAAGGGTCGAGTACCAGTTCTTGAAGGCTTTCTTAAGGGTGGATGGGAAAGTCCAGCACAAAATGGCGTCTAACATATCATGGAGCAGCAACATTATTCGGAAGGCCTTTAGATGGTTGACCAGATCGATGGTTCCATTGTAACTCTCAAATTAAGGGAGTTTGAAATTCAGCGGGATTGGTTCCTACAAAATCTTTTGAGAAAAAGAGGGTCAGTGCAAATATCATTACCGTGGAAGGAGGGAGCATGACAGAGTTCTTTGATTTATTGGCTCATTTTCTGGAGCCTTTGATCTAGGAGATCTTCATGATCGTTGACCTTCAGGATTTTTTAGTGGAATGGGGATAAAGCTCCCCTTGGGATCGAGTCATGGTCCGAGCAAGGGCTCTCCACCCTCTACTTCCCTTTTTCAAGGGTCGTTGACCGACTGACCTAAGTTGGCCACCCCCAAACCGGATTCTCTGGCTCTCAAGAAATCTGCTTTGGCCAAGATGATGCCGAAGATGGCTACTATGATGCATGGCCTACACTGCTTCAGTGAGGCTGCAGACCTACTGGACCAGCAGGTCGAACTACATCATGTCCACCATCGTAGGCGGTGGAGCTTGAGACGCAGGAGACAAAATAGGGGTGGAAAGATCTGGATGAGATCTGACCATGGAGGCGATTGACCGCTGGGTTGAAGCCTTTCTAGGAGGCATTCTTGAGAGGTCGAGAGAAAAAATAGGACTCTGACTGGGATGAATAGGGATCTTCGCCACGTATTTCTTCAAGAATAAGGAAACCTTAATAACTTGAGAAAAGCTCTTCCTCTAGTGCCAATTCTGTTGATACAAAATCTAGCCGTCGCTGGAATCGAAGCTGGATTTGGAGAGGATGAGGTTGCCACTGGGACTTGCAAAATAAGTCTCGTCCAGAGTCTGGAGTGGTGGCTTCGGCAAGACCCTCCAACGATCAAGTCAGCTCTTTCGGCTAATAGAAATGAAATACATAGAGAGATTCTAGCAGAATTTTTAGGAAGAGAAGAAGAGCTTTTAGGAGAAAGTATATCTGAAGGATCTCTTATATAGATGGAGCCTGTAACAAATTGATAGTGATAGCCATAACTGTCCGATAGTGGGCCGTTTAGGGCCACGTAGAGTTTGTTACGAGGGATAGTGTCTGTTGTCGCGATGTGCAAGTCCGTCAGGGTCCAACGATCGAAGCTCGAATAAGAGAGATTGACGGTTCTTTTGGCTACATCGAGGGCATGAGCCGAAGTCCTCTGGGGCTGCTGGATGGAGTTCGGAGGAAGTTTAGCTGTTTAGAGGAGTCCGTCTGAAGAAAAAATCTAGAAGGAATTTGATTGTTGGAGGAGTCCGACTGAAGAAAAATCTGATAGAAGTTTGACCGTTGGAGGAGTCCGATTGAAGGAGAAATCTGAAAGGAGTTCGACCATTGGAGGAGTCCGACTGAAGGAGAAGTTCGAGAGGAATCTGACTGTTGGAAGAGTCCAACTGAAGGAAAAGTTTGGTAGGGATTCGACTGTTGGAGAAGTCCAGCTAGAGGAGAAATTCGAAAGAAGTTCGACCGTTGGAGGAGTCCAGTTGAAGGAGAAGTCTGGAAGGAGTTCGACTATTGAAGGAGTCCGAAAGGAGTTTGGCCGCTGGAAGAGTCTGAAAGGAGTTTGGTTGCTGAAGGAGTTCGACTGCTAGAGGAGTCCGGAAGGAGTTCGGCTGCTGAAGAAGTCGTAAGAGAAAAAATTTTTGATCGAAGCTCCTCTATGATTATCGGTTATATTAGGCTAAGCATCAGACTGGACTTCGACGGAAGCGGGATTTATCCCAAAAAATGATGGAAAGTATTTTACGATGATTTTTTATGATAAAAAAATAAAATTATTATTAAAAAAATCATTCGTACATCTTTTGCAGCGATATTTTATATCGTCGAAAAATATTAACTTTTTGCAATGAATTTTCTATCGCCGCAAAATATTTTATCGTTGAATATCATTTTTTCGTAGTGATTTCATATGTCATAGTCTTGTGCTTGAATTAATATCCTCATTCTCGCTTTTTAATAGGTATAATTTGTTCCATTAAAAAGTGAGGTCTATTGGTTGATTTTTCTTCAATCAATAAAGTTCCAATTAAATTTGCCATTAAATTTTTAGCTCTATGACCGTCAGATCAATAATTAATATTAGAGTATCCACTCTGATACCACTTATTGCTTAAGAATGGCTACTCAAGAGGGAGGTGAATTAGATATTTAAAAATTTTAAATTATGATTATGCTGAATTTTAATATTGTGTTCTTGGTAAAATAATATAAAACACCAGTATAGAATAAGAGCAATATAAATAATACAATAATAAATACAAAGATCAAACTTTTATAATGATTCAACGTCAAACTTGGCACCTATGTCTACTCTTCAAGTAAACTATTTGAGAATTCAACTATAATTACTCCATTGATTATAATTTGATTATTTTTCTTTAGCTAACAATTCAACTCGGTTTGTTTTAACTTAGGCTCACCAACTATAATCTTTATTATTTTTTCGGACAAACAATCAATCTCGATTGGTTTTGTCCTATGCTCACCAATCAAATCTTTACAATGTCCAACTCTAGGCTTGGACCAATCCAAGTTTCTTACCCCAAGAAACTTATAAATAAATAAAAAATGCAATTACAATAAGTAAAGAAGTTTTAAAAAAAAAACTCAATGAAGTCCAAAAGAAGAGTTAGTGACTGGAAGGCTTGTTTGCTTTGCTCTTCTTCTTGAATACTTGAGAGAAGTTGGTGAAGCTCTTCAATGATTGTACCTTGATTTCTCTCACTTTGAGGATGATTGGAAGGATAGAAGATTCTCTAAAAAATTCTTTTTTCACTTCACTAAAAAATAACTCTCACAATGAATGAACTTAATATAGACTTGAAGGCTCTTGAATATATCTTCCAAAAGTTCTACTTGAAGTTCTTAATTGTTTCTTTTATATTTCAAGACTTTTCCACCACTCTAAAACATCTGGAGAGGCCATATTTGATGTTCTAACCATTAAAAATAAAAATCTAGCCATTAGAAAAAAGTTAGAACTGAAAAGTATAGTTCTAAAAAAAACTAGCTGTTATAGTGACTTAATTGACTAACCTTTTGACTTAGTCAACTAAATTTTTTGATTTCTAAATTTTGATCTTTCTATGCTTTCTGTCCTATGTTGTTCTCTGAGATTGAGTCGACTAACTCTGAAATAAAAATCTAACCGTTGGAAAGAAGTTGGAGTTGAAAAAGTATAGTTCTAAAAAAAATTAGCCGTTATAGTGACTTAATTAACTAACCTTTTGACTTAGTCGACTAAATTTTCTGACTCCTAAATTTTGATCTTTCTGTACATTCTGTCTTCAGCTGTTCTCTGAGATTGAGTCGACTAACTCTCAAACTTAGTCGACTATGCTTCCTGGATTCTGAATCTTAATTTTTCTATGCTTTCCATTTTTTACTATCCTCTGAGACTAAGTCGACTAACTCTCAAACTTAGTTGACTAAATGGTCCTCTGGGCTTTGAATCTCGATTTTTCTATACTTTTTATTTTCTACTATCCTCTAAGACTGAGTCGACTAACCTTCAAACTTAGTCGACTAAGTCTCCTAGATCCTGAAACTTGGCTTTCTATCATTGATACATAGTCGACTAAAACTTTCACTTAGTCGACTCAAATTGCATGCCATGAGATTTTTTGCAGTATTTTTTCTCCAAATTTATTTGTAGGCTAGACTTACTTTCTAAACTTGATTTAACTCTTATTAATCATCTTTTTCAAGATATGTCAAGTCTAGATTTTCTTCAAAAGCCTCTTGATTGATGGTACTCCATTTAATTGATGAGAATCACTTAGAGTATTGTGAGAACTTGAAATTTAAACTACACATCCTTAAAAATAATATTAGTAATTTAACAAACTATACTCAAATGCTTTTGTTATCATCAAAATTAATTCAAGGATCAACAAATGCCATTTCTTAATTATCCTCGTATTATTGTAACATCATTCATAATGATATCACAATAATTTTTTTTTATTAATAAACAATATTCATCTTGGGCTAAAAGTCCAACAGATATTATGTTCATCATAAAGGATGGATAATAGTGACAATCACTTAAAACGATATTGTTTATTTTGAAAACAAGCTCAAGAGTTTTCAATGCTAGGACTAGAACATTCCTTTCATCCCCAATATTCAGAAATCTATCGTCATTCTCAAACTTTCTATCAATTTGAAGTCCATACAATGAATTGCATATGTGAACTAGACTTCTAGTATCTAATACCCAGGTAGAAGTATCATAAATAAAAAAATTGTAAGATATTATCATATAACAGCCTTGACCAGCAACTACTTGCTGATTTTTTTCTATTCAATCTATCCAAATTCAGAGGATAATTTCTCTTCGAATCTACCTGATTAGGATCAACACTAGACTTCTTGAAATTAGGTCTTATAGGCTTGTCACTATCCAATGATGAACGAAATAGATAAACACTAGCTATTCTATTTAATTGAAAAAAAAATACAAGATTATATTAGTAGTTGAATTATTTAACCTTAAAGACTTGGACTTTAGTCTAAAGGTCCTCCTACTATTTTATGAATTGGTAGCCTCTACCTCCAATTCGAGAAATTATACTAACTTCTTAATGGATACTGGAATCCACATAGACTAAAAACGGGCTCAAGGAAAGCTCTGACCAACCCATGTGCATCTACAAGTAGGTTCACAATTAATTATTTATCCAAACAACTTCTAGTATTTTGATTTTATCCCAGAAGCCAATTCAGTAGGCTACGATCTCAACTAAAAAGGTCTGGTTAGGTCCAACCATTAATATGATTGAGTTCGATGCTTCAAATGAATGATGATTAGGTCTGAGGAAAGCTCTGGCCAACCTGATCACCGTTCAGAGAGTGCAACCTAATCATCATTTGATGGATAGTAATTCTAATATCTAGATGAATACTAGGTGTAAGGCACCTCCAATATCCATTTATAAAATTGGACTCAGTACCATTCACTTTAATGAGAGGCTATGACTCAGTTATCTTTATAATTTTATCATTTTTAAGGACCTAATAATTTAAAAAATTTAGGTTATATGTGATTTAAGGATAGAAAAGACATGGACCAATTTACTCTCACTGACTTCACCAAGTCAAATCCTCCCACTGACTTCACCAAATCAATAGATGAGGACTAGGATTAATTTCAGTCCATGGGTACCTAATTCAGTCTTACTAATTGAAATTAGTCAAACTGATTTCTAATTGACATGGATTAGCTCGAATCACCAAGTGATATAATCAAATTCTAATCGACCATATCGGCAAGATAAGTAACATCAGTGAGAGGAATATTCCATTAACTCATTAAAGATCGAATTAGTACAAATAGCTTCCAATTAAAAATCACTAGTCTAGAATGCCAAACTTACCTTAGACACCAATCGGTTAATTAGATTCAATCTGATCGACCTAGTAATTTTGGGCTCGATCGCTTAGCCATGAATCAAGTCTATCTTGGTTCTTATTAAAGACATGGACTTAATCAACTATAACTATTAAAGTTGAATCTAGAGTATCCTTGATCTAATCTAAATCAACACTTAGTTAGATTTGATCAATTACTCTAGTTAAGTCCATTCTTTAACTAACCTTAGATCTAACCCAATTAATGAACCAAATTCATCTAATCCTTTAATCCATAGTTTATACTCTTGTCTTAAGATCTTTAATTCATAATTTTAGACCCTATAAGATAATACTTAATTTTTTAATTAAGTTTTGGACTAAAGGATTGGGATTTGGTATTTTAAAAATAATTTTAAATTTTATAAAATATTTTTATAATTTTTTATTTTTATTTTCTAAATGGATCGACTTATTTCAGATATAGATTGACTTATTTCATAAACAACAACCTATTGCTCGATTCAAATAGAAAATAAAATAAAATTAAATCATGAATCCTTTTAGATTTAATCTAAATTCATTCATGTTTAACTTTCAAATTAAAATAATTTTAATAAAAAAATTCTTTCACTATTCATCTTAATGAACGAGTTCACGGTGGCACCCCTACTGCCATAAGAGATTCCCATCGAATGGGAGGAGATGGCCTTTAAATCATGCTTATCTCTTATGACCAAATGACTTGATGGCTCATTCATTCTCGATTACTAAGTTATCTAGATAAAATATATATTAAATATATAAATATTTATATTTTTAATTAATATATAAAACATGTCACATTACCTAGTGCTCTGATACCACTGAAAGAAAATAGTGCAGGGTTCAAGGCATGCCTTTCAAAATTTTTTTAAATTAAAATATAGTAAAAATATTAGATTAATCTAATATTAACCTATGCATTCTATTATTAGATCATAAAATTCTACACCAGAATCTAAACGTGTCATATATGTATAGAAAAATTTGAATGCATATAGATTAGTAAATCAAATTTACTAACCTACTCATGTTCAGAACACGATACCTTAGCTAGGATAGACGATCTCCGTAATCTAAAACTACCAGAAAGAACCTTCTCATATGATGATGTAGCCACACAGTCATCCAGCCTCTACGGATATTTCACATGGAGCTTCTGATTCCAACCAGCTCCATCGAAGTGCTAGCTCATCGTCGGAGCCTTCGACGGCTAATATTGGTCGATCCAATCGATCATCTTCTTCTGATTTTTTGGACACTCTAGAAGGTCAAAGGATGTACTTTGGAGGACAAAAAAATGGTGTAAAAATTTTGATGGTGATCTGATACTCACAATACTCAAACTCTTCATCCGAATCCTATGTCAAAATCCTAGGGCTACCCACACTCGGATTCCCTAGAGTCTCCACTCTTAGAATTTTTTTGATGCTCAAAATATTCATCCAGGAGACCCCACACCCAGCACTCTAATTTTTATGTGAAACTCTTTCACAAAATATCACATGCAATTTCAAACCATTTGAAATTGCATGAGATATAGGAAGAGAAAAATGAGTGGCGCAAACACTCTCTCTGGAATTTTCTTGCAGCAAGAATATAGCACCCCACCCCACTAGAATTCTCTCTCCAGAAGACCTCTCACTCCCTTCACACACGCCCAAAATTTTTGATTTTTAAATGACGACAAATAGTGGGAAATGCATGTGGGTTTGGATAAGCAGAGGAGGTTGAGCTTGTTTCAACCAACCATTCGAATTCAAAATTCAAATGGAGCATTTATCCATTCCCAAAGCTAAACCATGTGTATGACGTGCAGAAGGACTCTTCTTCTGCATGCCCATGCCCAGGAAAAATCAGAAATAGGCGATGGAAGGAGGGTGGCGTGGAGAAAAGATAAGGTTGAGAGGTTGGAGTGGTTCCAACCTCCAACCACTTTAAGTTAAATTCAAAATTCAACTTAATTTGAGCCAATCTAACTCTTAGACCAGGTCAAAGAGAGAAAGAGGAGGGGTGCCAACTTTCTTTTATGTGAGAAAAACTCACGTAACATCCAGAGGGGCGTGGAGAATGGCATGGGTCAAAAAGTCAAGACGTAGGGAGAAAGAAATTCAAAAGTTTGAACTTGTTCAATAAGGTTTTGTCCAAATCCATTTATCCAAACTCAATTAGACTAGGATAAATCTAATCAAATTAGGCTTAATCCAATCCAATAAAATTTTAATTAAATTAAAAATTAATTAAGTTTAATTTCTAATCAAATCAAGATCCAATCTTTCATAGCGATTAGGTCATCTCATAACCTAATCGAGCCAAATCCAATCGAATCAAATTCAATCAAATTTGATCAAATCCTCATCACTCAATCAAATTGAGCTAATCGGCAATCTAATTACTAATTAATCCTCTAATATCAAAGTTTCAGTCCAGTGGGACTTGAGAAGATAGAATATCAGTCCAGTGGAACTTTCGATAGTTTCAATCTAGTGGGACTCTTAACTATAGAGTCTCAGACCATTAAGACTCCTGATCAACCATCAGATCAGGTAAGAATTTTTATTATGTGTGATCCTATAGGTTTGAATCCTAAGCTGGTAGCATAAGAATCAATTTTCTATACCAATCGATATGACCATCTAGTAATGGTACCCGACGTTCGAATAGATCAAATAGTTGCAATGCAACATCCGTGAATCTGTGGCATATAGTTATCATATAATTTATCCTCTTGACCCCAATACTTAAAAGATTATCTAGGGTTTAACTATCAATCCTAAAAATTATCTACATTGTATTTCAAATTTTAATATCCATCAAATGGACTATCCCGATCGAGATTTTGCTAAATTAAAATACAGTGATGTATTTACTCCAATACTTGGACGGATCAATCATATCTTGACTCATACACTAACTAAACAAGTACTTAACTGCATCTAATAATCTTTCATCATTGAATTAAAAATTTAAATAGTCCTGTACCAAAGTATAGTGAGTTGCTTGCAAGTCACCATGGTATTCTCAGGTCTAAAGAACACTTATACTCATATCCTTCATGAGCAACTCTTGATAATAGAGAGCTCCACAATTGGATCACATTCAGTGAAATGTATCCCTACACTTCACCTGCATGCCATACCAGTATCTCCATATTTCTTAGTTAAGAGGACAATCAACCTATATGACACGCAACAACCTACACTCGATAAACATTGTCATCCTAGATAACAATGTATCATTTGATCATGAATAAGTTTAAGGACTAAATGACAAATCTTTTTTTGTCAAATCTAAATAGTCTTAAGAACTTCATCATAGAAGAGTTCATTAAAGAAAGATGCACAAGAGTGATGAAAAGCCAAAATAATAATTATATTCATTAATAATTTAAGTATAATTTATAATCAGCTCAATCATCTACAATCTAGATGATTGATTTTAGGATACAATACCCAACACCTTTCTCCTCTAGAGCTCCTTGTGATGTCTGCCTCCATCTTCTCGATCCATCTGAAAATATCACCAACCTCCAGATGGTTCCATCAGATGGGCCTACACCTTGCCAACTCAAGCATCCTGGTCACTCGATATCTCCTATCAGCATAGACCGACATCCTCCAAACCTCTCTAATTAGGTCCCGCGATCTTGGATAGAATGTCCAAAACTTCTCAAACTTAAATGGAGCCCTAGGCAAATGTGGGCCATCGATGATGATGAGAAGCAGGTAGTGATCTAAAATTGTGTGAGAATCGAGTCTACATAATGACTTACCTGAAGGTTCTTTGCTCTCTCTATTTATATAGAAGTTCAGTAACAATTACCGAGATGAGTGGGACGTGCAATACCTATATAGCAACGCTAGTTCATGATTAACAGGCCATAATGGTTATCCACGTGCTATCATGATTGAAACTACTTTAATCATACAATAATGGTTGTTGATACAGCTCCTACTGATATTCTCAAATTGGCATAATCATACCTTCAAATCATTCATCTAAGATGATGAGATCGGATCTATCGAGATGGTTCCATTTTAGTCATGACTAAGGCCAGTCAAAATATCCTCCACATCACCTTCCACTTACATGACAAATAAAGCTAGGGCATGGGCCTCCACCACCATACTTCATAATCTTCAAGCAATCCAGTGTGATGAAGACAGCCATAGAGGAGGTGTTGCATTCAAGGTAGGCACCATAGGAGCCGATTGATCACTTATCGCGACGCGATCAAATATAAACTTTAACTCACTTCTATGTGGCTAGGATGAGTTGAGATCATATCTATAGAGATCTTGGATTGATTACTTCGAAACAAGAGAAAGAAGGAATACTTTTATATGAAAATTTGAGAAAACTGTGTGATAGTAGCAAAGTAAATCTAAACTAAGTGATAAAAGTGATTCAATAGGATAAAGACCTTGATAATTTGAATATACTTTGTGAAATAGATTTTGGTACTCTTTTTATGGTGTAATGGTGGTGTATGAAGTTTAAGTTGATCTAACTTAGCTCTTCTTCTCAAACACGAATCGTACCTTAGGTCACAACTCATCTCTTGGGAAGATATGTTATTCAACTATAGAATACAAGAGAAAAGAAACTGATTACTAATCTAGCTACTTGAGGCAACATATCTCTTTTGAGTACACACTGTATTCTTGGATCATGGTGTATCTTTAGAAAACGTAGATTATTTAAATAACCAAATTCAATAATAAAGCATATAAAAATGATGCATCTTTATCTTAAAAAAAAATCAAACGATTCATTAATTGCATGTAATAGGAATACAAAAAGTATATATAGAAAATAAATATATTACAAGTATCATCTCTTTCCCGAGATTAAAGGTTTAGTTCTCAATGGATTCTTTAATCATCCTTATCTTCTTAGTTCGGACTCCACTGGAATTCAGATCTACAATCCTTCTTAAGTTTGGAAGATGGCAAGGAAAAAAGATGATGTGAATGGCATGAAAGATGAAGAATATGACTGGAAGTATCTTGGAATTATGGGATGTTTTAGGGATGGTGATAGTGGCTATGATTTGGTAGCATGAAAAAGTGGGAGAAGGAGAAGAGATGGAGGATGGCAGTCTTTGGAGATTTTGAGAGTGGAATGATAGATGCCTTCATGGGAGAAGCATCGAGATGTTTAAATAGAAAAGAAAGGTTGTTAGGATTTTAGAAGGAATAAGGGTGAGATGATTTTATGTGATATTTGATTTGAGATGGAAAAGGAAAGAATGGATGATGATTTTATGATAGAATTTTATTTGAATTCCAAAAAAAAAAAAAGATCATGGCATTTGATATTTAATTTTTAAAAGAAAAGAAAAATAGAGAGATGATGTGGTATGAGAGATAAAGAAGGTTTGAAATTTAAATTTTAAAAGGCATGTCATGAAGTGTGAATTTGCAAAAAGTTTGTACTTTGAATGAAATCAGATAAGGCAAGAGATGAGGGGGCGCTGCCTTCTTTAGAGCGTAAGCAATTAAAGAAGGCAGAGGTGCTGATTTTAGATTTCAAGTAGGAGAGATATGTGTTGATTTTGAGAGAGAGATAGATGGGATATTTCTCCCTTGGTACATGGAGCAGGTAAGGAAGGAGGGGACGTGCATGGCTTCAAGAAAACTCTTTGATAATAGGCACCTTCAATCCAAGCTGCGGGATGAAGTAAATACTTGTTGGTCTTTGGATCGGATCTTTGAATCTATGTGAGAGAAAATTTTGGACCCTTGACCTTTGGATCTTCTACAGTTGCTTCTAAGCCATTGATTGGAGTGACTTGGATCCCCAATATAGATGCCTAGATTGAGAGCTCTTGAATGGGGCGCCCATATGATAGTCCTTAAATCTTCTCTGTTCATGGCTAGCTTTCTAATTAATTGCTTAATTTATCTTGGGTTGAACATTTTGGATCCTATGCATCCAATCTTCTAATTATCTGTAAAATAAATCAAAAAGCATTAAATATAACTAATAAACATACAATACAATAATATTTAGTGTTTCTTATTATAATATATTGAATACTTATCACTGATAAAGAGAAGAATTATGTTATCACGTCTCCAGGATCGGTATCTACTAGAGTCCCTACGCAACTGCATGTAGGAAGCCAGAGATTACTCCTCAAGCTATGAAGTCCTAAAGGAGCCTACCCACCGTTACTATACTGGACTATGGTCCTATACACAAATGGAATGCCCTTCCATTATGATAGCAGAACGCTGCACTTTAAAAAGATAAGAAACCTTTTTTCCTGGTCTTTCTTAGGAAGGAGTAGTTAGCTGGAAGTTATGGTGTACGAGGGAGGCTTGTGCTTAAGAGGAGACTTGAGGTTGGATGACATGGAACCGTGGGATGTGATCCGAATTAAAGATAGGTTGCTGGTCAGGAAGGGCAATGCAAACCTTACTCCATCCATCCAATGTTTGATAGCTTTCTTGCTACCAGCATCCCACCAAATCCAATGTGTAGTAGCTGATGGAATCTCACCAAATCCAATGTGTAGTAGCTGATGGAATCTTTGGCCACTTTGGAAGGTAGCGTTCATCTCACTGCATGATCTCCTTTTATTTCCACAAAAGGGCCTCTCTTTTATTAATCTAGCCAATTGGTATTTTATGTCTAAACTTATCTCATATGATAATTATATGTTCATAGGTCGTACAGAGATGTCCAAGGAACATTGTAACTAATTCATAACTTCTAAAATCTAATTAAAAAAATTAAAATTTTTAAGATATAAGTACAAATTATGAGAGGTTAAAGAGCATCTCTATAATTTTTTCAAATATTTTTTTAATCTTTCCATGTAAAATATTAATAAATTATGTATACCATATTGTGTTCATCATAGATGTCAATATGGTGGCGTTTGTGCTTGCTTGCAACTATATATGCTCTCAGATCTAGCTGCCCGGTGCTGTCCCCTATTTCAATTGGAAACAGCCGCTCGACCTTTAGTCGCCTATGCTGCCGCTCATCCTGTTGTCTTCCTGACCTCCGCACACTGATCTCTAAAGTTCTTGTAACCAAGCCCTTAACCCATGGAACCGTGCAGTCTACAATGATGATCTACAGTCAAGAATGGTGATGGGACTGAGCTCAATTGAGGCAGCCCCCAAGGACAAAACCATCTTGGCATTTGGCCCTCTTGTTGCACCGGCGCCACCCAAATGCCCGCCATGCTCACATTCTTTATGCATTTTCTGGGTCAACATCTGCTGCCAATCTAAGCAAACCTAGATCTAGTTGGCTCAGAGGAAAGAAGGCCAAGCTCGACCGCAGCTAAACTCAAATCAGTGATGTATAATTTGAGCCCAGCACGAGCTGAACTCCTGACGGCTTGTTCACACTCCGAGCATCCAGCATCAAGACCGACACTGGAAATTGAGTTCTTTATCTAAAGACAGCTCAACAACTAGCCACTAAAGCCAGATTTTTTTTTAAAGTAAAAAAAATTATGCTTAAATGCAACACAGATTAGTTTACACAAATCAATAAATAATAATACCCATTAGGAAAAGACAGTAAAGCATTCAAATTGGAAAAAACAGAGATTTGAGCTTAATATCCGAACTTTTAAGAGACCAAGCACCAAGACTAACACGAGCATTTTAAGAGTTCTTTATTGCAAGACAGCTCTAAAATCCAGCCAAAAGAAAAGAAAACGAAAAACCACCACCAATAACCACACCTTTTTTTCTTTTATCTTCTCAATCGTAACAGATCAGTCGCACAATGCACTTACCAATAATTAATATACACATTTTACAGCAAAATCACAACCATGCTCTCAAAACCTTGACCCTCAGCAAGTTACATGCAGATCACACGCAATCCATTCAAACTATGCAGAGACAAAGAATTGAGTAATAATGATAAATACACAGTTAAAAATCAGGGCAGGATTTGCAGTTCACAGGCTCAGCAACTGAAGTACTATGATGACAAGACAGAATGCAGTGCAAGCTGTTGCTGGGGCTGCAAGGAAGACCAGGTTGAAGCCAGAACGGATGGAGGCAATGTCTGCTGAAGCTGCCTCAGAAGATTAATCATCCTGCTGGCGGTCTGCTCAGTGGCCAAATCCTTGCCCCCACATAAAATCTATACAGATAACAGCACGCAAGTTTATGAACGCCCAAGAGTCAAGTAAAAACATGACACGATGTGCCGTAAATGTGAGGATTACATTTTTCCCCACAACTGAAGCGTTCCATCAATCCATTGAGACAAGGTAGGTGTACATTAAAGAGCAGAGACATGATTAAATAGTGGCAAATGCTCAAAGATATGTTACCAAAAAACTTGCACGATACATTCATTCAACGTCTTGCCATTTACCTTATGGTAAAAAATTACTTTAGATTAAAAAAAAAGTACACCTAGTTCTTCTGTTCTATGTCAAGATTCAAGAGCCTCCAGTGCAACATTTGATTCTCACTTTTGAAGCATAGACAGGAAAATACAGATACAAAAAAAACTATAGTGCAGAAAGCCTGAAACAACAACAACAACAAATACATGTCTTGCACGTATACATATACAATAAACACTACTGTTTAATTATCACAAATATCTAAAGTTCTAAGCCGCTCTTCTACAGGCTTTCTTGCTCTTTTGGTTAGGGCATGAATGATGGTGAAGACCAATAAGGTTTCTATTAACACAACAAAATATCACGACAATGAATGTTGCTTGCTCAATCTAATCCAACAATAAGCAATTAGAGCTGCACTGCCACCTACCTCCCCCTCAACAATTCCCTTTCAATTTTTCTCTCTGTCATAACTGAACACGCACCTTTACCCAACGCACCTGGATTAACATGAAATGACACAGGATTGTGTATAGAATATGAACCTGATGTGTCACTAGAATTCTCAAACACAGCAAAAATTAGGAAGTATAGGTAAGAAGGGAGAGAAAGGCACAGGGAGTTCAAGCACGAGAGAGATCAGAAAAGCAGATATAAGGTACCTGCCATGGATAATGTGAGCCAATCATGGACTAGATCAGGTGATGAGGGCAGCGTGGAATGAAGTAGGACTACCACTACAATGGGCAAGGTAATGAACCATGAAGGTCATGGAAGGTTCAACTGGTCAGCATCGAGAATGGGAAAAGGAAATTAGTGTTAGATGGGATTTTAGTCAAGTAGCCAACATGTGCTCTGCACATGGTTTATTTAACTGGAGGGCATTAGATGGATGGGCATGGTCCCATCAGTTTGATGGGTACATTAACTAAAAGGTCCCTACCTTGCCAATCATTTAATCCAAGGCAACTACTGGAAAGAACTTTTTATTCCCCTCCCATTATCAGAAGGCCAGCCAGTTACGGCCCCTAGCATGCATAAAACAAGGCACACGTGTGTATAAAACAAGTGATAGAGTGTGAGACACGTGCATAACTGTGTAGAAAAAAAATGCATGTGCATACATGAAGTGCATACTATGTGATATACAGCATATCCCTCTACCCTCACCCAAGTGTTAGGTACCTTTAGCTGAGTGCTCGTATCTTAAGATTTGAGAGTATGGGATTATGGAACCAACTGGACACAACCACATCTGATGCTACATCCAAATTGATGTAACAAAAAACTCTCCTCCCACCCTTCTTCCCTTTCACCAACCTTCCCCCCTTCTCTCTCTCTCTCACACACACACACAAATTAGCAGATTCCTTTTCCCGTTCTTGTCACTTTGCCACTACCAAGCATGTCATGCCTGTGTTCCTTATTTACCTAGCTTTAGTCAAACAATGATGAACCAACTCTCGTTTAAGGTCCCCTAGAACTGTTAAGACAATGGCCTAGAGCTCTATTAGCAAAGAGCTTCATTGAGCTCAAGACCTGCCTCTCTTTGTGGTTCCTCTTTATGGCGCTCCTCATCACTAGGTGGTCAGATCCAAAAGCATTGTTCAACCTTCCTCAACAAGCCAAAACATCTCAAACTCCAATGCTACTTTTGCATTTATCATGTTTCACAATGCTTGAAGAAGTAATTGCAATATGTGGATTGTATAGGGACCATATAAGCACATAGGCAGCATGAAAGCACGTAGGCAAAGTGCCAGGGTGGAAGCAGAAGACATAAAGGTGATGAAGGGGTAGAGAGGAATGAGTATAAGAATAAGATGAAAAGGAGGCAAAGAATGAGAGGAAGCAACACAAAAGGAGAGAATGCAAGGTACCACATAGCATCTGACTCATTCTCCATGCAAGTTACAAAACATCCAAGCTGCAAATACAAACTTCCTAGGCCTATGCAGGTGCTTAGGTGAACACTCTGGCCAGCCACATCGAAAAAGCCAGCTGAGGCCCTATCCAGGATGGCTAGGGAACCACATATGTGGCCACATGCAGCTCCATAGATCGATTTTGGAAGAGCACTTTTTACCTTTTCACTCATATTTACCATAGCTCCTCGTGTCAAAACCCATTTTTCCATTTTTAGGGGTCCAATTTGTGCATTGGACCACTACCATGCATACCCTTACACAGCAATGCAGGATAGTGCTCTTGGTTCTTTTTCTTACATTTTTAGCATGTGATTTGCAACTATTATATGCAAATATTTAATTATGAGGCTGGAGTTAATTCTCATTATTAATCTTATACTTGATTGTTAGATTACAATAATCATCTAAAATATGGATTACTCTCCTCCATCTTCTACCAGGAAAATGGAAACTCTAGGGCTGCATTTTGACCCCCAGGTTCCACTCCATCGTTTTGGTCTCCACTTCACCAAAATACCCTTATATTAGTTCTCCAGTGAATAAGAGACGCTCTGCTTTGGAGCCCAACAGGCAGCAGGAGGTCTTGGTGCAATCTCTTACATGAATTGCACATGCTTGGGCCTTTTTGTTTTTTTGAAAAAGGAAAAAAAAAAAACTCCATCTGAATTTAGAAATCTGATTTTGAATGCTAAAAATAAAAAAATAAAATAAAATAAAAACTCCATCTGAATTTAGAAATCTGATTTCGAATGCTGAGGAGGACCTTGTAATTGCTACATGGAGTTTATTAAAATGTTGGATGAAAAATCCCGAAATTTATCACAAGGACCCTTCTTGCTTGGTAAATTTCTTGATGTTGACTAGCTTATCCCTACCCTTTACTTCTAATTTATGTATTTGATCCCCAACAACCCTTTAACACTCTCCTAGACATAGAGTCATAGATTAAGAGTCAAAAAGGTAAGGTTTCGTACGTGGATATGTGTCTATATAAAAAATGAACACTGTAAACCACTGAAAGAAATAGGAAGGAAGAAGCTTATCTAACATCTACTCCTAAATTTAATTAGTGTGGACTTACCTGAGTATCCAGAAAATGAGCTTATCAACTATGCCAAACAGCTGATTTGTTTGGACTGACATAGGCTAGTTGGCTACGGGATTTGGTGTAATACCCCGGTCTTATATAGAATTTTCAAGTTATATGTGGTTTCTTTGGTATTCGTTTAAGTTTTTAGGATTGATCTTGTAAGCTACCCAATCTTAATTATAAACTATTTTAAATTAAACTTACTTTGCCAAAATTTGTTAAAGCCATTTGAGCATAACTTATGACTATCCATAATTTCGGATCCTAAAAATTTTCTAAATTTGAAATCTAGCACCTGTATGGGGAGCTGTATGAAATATGTATTTCTTGGAACCATAATTGGCGATAATTAATCCTTAGGTGTTGGTGGGTTATAAAATGATTTTTAATAAATTTTGAGACCCTTTAACCTATTCGTTTTAAAGAAAAAAGTTTTAAAAGTTTTTGGTTTCAAAAAAAAAAAAAGCTAGAACCCAAGTTTTGATATCTTATTCTCAAGGATTTTGATTTTTCTAATATTTTTATTGAATCCAAATAGTGGATTGTTTCTTATTTACATTTATATTTTAAAGTTAATGTAACATTAACTTAAAAAAAGAAAATGTAAATAAGCAGAGTATTGAGTAAAGCTGCAAGCAAAGTATGAAAATAAAGTTTCTGTCAAAACACAGGGAAAGTGGTCGACACTTCTCCAAGAGGTCGACACTATCTCAGAAAAACAGAAGGAAATTTTCAGGAAGTTTTGGTGGCAGCACTAGAAGGGGTCGACACTTGCCTACTAGGTGTCGACACTTGTGTGTGAGGGGCCGACCCAGAGGTCAACATGTTTTTGAGAAGAGGATGATCCAAGGGCTGACCTATGTGTACGTGTCGACACTTATCTCAAAGGTATCGACCCCAATCGCAGAATTTTCTGGGAGCAGGTTTTAACCAAGAGGGTTTTGAGTTGTGATTTCTAAATCGTTTTTCTTGGGATGACAGAGCAGCTTGGAAAAATAAATAAAGAGCTAGAAAATTGTCTGGACAACACCTCAACAAAGTGGATTCCCTACAAGTTGACACCTAACAAATTCCTTTTAATTTATTCCTTTCTAGAGTAAAAACACGAATGGTTCTTCTAATTGTTGTTTGGACTTCTAAGCTATAGAGAGAGAAAGCAGAGGAAGGAGGATAGCTAGAAAAAGATCTTATCTTCAGTTAGAAACCAAGAGAAGTTAGCTAGGAAGAGGTGAACTGGTGGTGAGTTGATAATATATTCTATTACCTGTTTGAATATTTTTTTTTTTTTGAATCCCCTTGGCATGCTTATATATCTTGGTTTATCTATCCTTATGAAATCTGGGGTATCATATGTTACTCTCTTTTATAGTTGTTCAGCAAATTGACAATTTATGATAATATCCTATAATTGGCATGTTTGTCGTAATGACTACCTTGAAAACTTATTTTATTTCTTATGAAAAAAAAAGGCTTTGGAAATACTCTGATTTTCTTAGTTTGTGTGAACCTTGGATAAGCATCTCTAAACCTTTCATTTGATACATGAAATTGGTGATGAATTTTATTTGGTTATTATGCATGGAAAAATGAGATATAAACTATGTTTTAGACCGATAAGAACAAGATTTTATGGGAGAACTCTGATCGATCACTGTAGCTAGCGGCAGTTGGCATTAGCCTTGGTGCATCATGTTTTGGATAACCTAGCTAGTAAAGATGGTGCCAGCCCAGCGTGTTTTAACCGACACAGTCGATTTTGTTTGGCTAGCTAGCAAGGGTGGTGCTAGCCCTGCATATTTTGGCCAACATGGCTGGTTTTGTTCCCTAGCTAACAAGGGCGGTGTTAGCCCGACGTGTTGACACATGCGGTTTTGGCGAAGTTTGGGACAAGCAACTATTTGATTCCGGATTAGAGGTCTCCTTTCATGTGTTGGATATATGATTACTTTAAAACTAAATTTAATTTAGTTCATTAAATTTGATCTATTCATTAACTAATGTTTAGAAGTTTGTTTAAATAATAGATGTTAAAGAAACATTCTTACATTTATTTTTATTTCGTTTGGCATTTATTCTATTACTCTACTTGATTGAAAGTGTTATTATGCTTATAGCCGAAGAGGTCGTAAGTGTGCTTTGATCTTAGCGCTCGTGCCTGAGCTTAATCCATTTCCGTTAAAGGTATATTATCTCTCAATGGGTCTTATGGCTCACTATATTGTTTTCTTCTTTTCTTTCAGATTCTAGTGTTGGGCAAGGTCCAGACCACACAACTTGACGGGAGTTGTCACCTTTTGTTTTGATGAGCCCAGCACCTACGTGTGTGGGGCATTTACTTTTGCTATCCTATAGTTGTGTTCCTTTGATATACTTTGGTTGTGTTTAAGCTTTAGATGTGCTTCATTACCTACAGGCAGGATCTAGCTTCCACTGTGTGTGTTTGAATGGAATGACTGTAGGTTTGTGTATGAACTTCTGCCATTCGTCATGTAGATGTGGTTGGTTGATGGAAATCTGATTTCATATATCTATCTATATATATATACATGTTTGTAAGATTATACCAGGTTAAACAGGTAATTGTATCATTGGAAACGCCCAACTTTTAAGGAAAACTCTATTAAACTTTCGGTAAAGTTTATATTTGGTTTAATCCACTTGATGTCTTCGCTAGGCGTGCTTGGTTGGCTAGTCCATCTCATGCGCTGGTCATGACCCCGAGCTCGGGTCGTGACATTTGGACTCTTCAGGCTGGTGGCTTGACTATGATGTTTCTAGCGGACCCTTCAACCAGAAAACATGGTTGCCTGTGATAACCTTAACAGCATCAACTGTTTCCCTGTTCAGTTTCCAGATGACAGCTAAGCTACCAGATAGCAGTTGATAACATATTCCACCTGCAAAAGACTGACATTGAAACTAAAAGATGACAGTATTCCCCTCTCTTTAATAACCTATGAAAGAAAGCTTAACCAAGAAAAGAATCTTATCTAACATGTACTCCTAAATTTAATTAGTTCAGACTTATGAGTACCCATAAATGAGTTTATCAACTCGGCCAAATGAGTTTGGACTGATTTTGGCGAATTGACAATGGAATTTGGACTCTAGGCCTGTGACTTGGACTATGATGTTTCTAGCAGATCCTTCAACCAGAAAACATGGTTGCCTGCAATAATCTTAATAAGGTTTGACTCTTTCCTTGTTCAGTTTCCAGATGACAGCTAAGCTGCCAGATGGTAGCTGATAACCTATTCCACTTGCAAAAGATTGACACTGAAATCAAAAGATGTCAGTGTTCCCCTCTCTTTCAGAACCTATGAGAGAGCTTAACCAAGAGCCAGAAAGAAACAAAAATGTATACATGCTCTTACACATGTAAGCATACATATACAAATGTTGCTCAACTCAATGAACAATCTTGGCTATATACTAACCAAAATACAAATGCCAGAAACACATAGTAACAATTATAATTTGCAATATGACAATTGAATATTAGTTATTTTAGGTCTAAAATATATCTGAAATGAGAATGTGAGGGGCTGACAATAGAAATGGTTGTACTGGGTTACAAAAATACAAATGCTTGACAAATAAAAGAATACCTCAGCAAAAACAGAAATGATCTTGGGGAGATTTTGATTGTTAGGACCCAAAAGCTCCCTATCAGACCTGCGAACAAAAGCAAAAAAATATTGCTCATATAATTCTCAAATTATGCAGATCACAGATGGTAAAAACAATTCACCCCAACAAAAGCATGAAGAATCATATTTTGACCAAAAAGAGCACTATTGATCAGTCTCATAATAAAGCATAGCACAAATTTACCTTTCAACCATCGAACAGAGCTGGTCATGCACAATTTTTGCCTCAATCAGATCATTTTTGATAGGCAAGCAGCTTAACCAAGCAGGAAAAACCTGCCCAGGACAGAAAACTTTGTGAGACAATAAAAACCAACATGTGCATCATATGCTGAGCTTGCCAACATAGTGCAACCAACTTTCATTCTTATGGTCAATTTTATGGAATGGCATTAAAGTTGCACTTATGAAGAGAATAATAGAACAATACAATGATGTAAGCTTCACACAAGTAAGAGGACTAAATATGCTAGATTGCTCTCATAAAACTAAGAATATTGTCATGAAACTAATATAGCAGGAGAAAGATGATAGACAAAACATGCAACAAGAAAGCTGGAAGTCCAGAACCCACAAATGGGAATGGAAATGAAACAGACAATTTCATGGTAGATCAGCTCAAATTAACCCTCAAGAAAATGGGATGGGAAACTCATGCATTCATCACCACTACAAATAGCCACTGAAAGGTCTGAAGAGGTTATTTGACAAAGAAAGTATTTTAACAGGCAGAATAGTTTTCCGCATTAGCTACTAAAAAAATATGCACACAATTCTGATCACTCAGTCTTCCCAAAGTAAAATATGCTAAGAAAACTGCAAGAGGGTTTTCAACTACTGTTAATGAAATCAGAAGCTACAGAAGTTTTCACGAAAAAAGATGATATGCCCATTAACCATTACATTTGTTAAGAAATTTAGAGTCACCAGAAAATAAAGAAAATTGCAATTAACCAAGATAAATTGAAACCAATTTTCACATAAACTCACGATATAATGAATCTCAATTACTTTTTCTTCATTAATCTCAATTACTTTTTCTACCTACCAGTACATATCTAATATGCTTTTTTCAAAAGGGAACACCCAGAGAGTGTTCCAAGAATGTCAGATCTCATAAGCATAAACTGGCAGTGGATGCACCTTCAATATATTTAATGCTTCTTTCTTGAGAGCAGATATATACATGCAAAAGCAGTACTGAAATACCTGAGCCGCATCAATACCATCCCGATGAAACTGGCATATTTTCCCTAAAGCTGAAACAGCATTGTCGTAAGCCATTACATTGTCTGAATCAAGTGCATTCGGATGTCTTATCACATTATTTAACCTGCAGAGAGCCTCTGCAGAAAGACAGTATTTCATATAATGTATTAGATAAAAGGTCACAAAGACTTTCAGATATCAGAAATGCACACAAATTACCTCCAACTAGAGGTCTAAATACAGAACCACCAAACTCTGCACAAACCCCAACACCGTAAACTGCAGCCTGAAAGTAACACATACACGGAAGTCAATCCATGGTGACTTAAAGAAGAAGATGGGAAGTGTGTGTGTGTGTGCAGCAAGAGACAGGCAGAGAGAGAGAGAGAGGAGGCATCCAAACATGAACCTGTCTAACAGCTGCATTTTCATCATTGCAAGCTTCTAATAAGAAAGGAAGATATGTATCATAATACCTGAGGTACAGACATATTAAAAACTATTAAATACAAAAATGCATATAAAATCATGTTAACATCAAATTTCAAGTAAAACTCTTACTTAACAGCTGCTTCTCGACATTGTTCTGCAACATCATCAAAAATACAAATGGCAATCCTTCTTTCTTCGGCTGTTTTATCCTTACCCTAAAATTAAAAGATTGTGGAAGTCAAAGAAAGCCAATGCAGGAAACTGTTGTAAAGCTATAGCAGAAAATAATTTGCAAATTTCACTTGTAATACACAAATTTGTATTTCAGCTGTCCTTTACATTGAAGGAGGTGATTTCATTCTAATGCATTAGAAGGGACAGAACATTAGTCTCTAAGAAATTAGAGCTTTTATTGGTGTAAGGACCACCTAACAGTCTGTTTTACAGCTGGTGATCCAAAAGAGATAAGGGAAATTATTATAGGTCTTGTGATAATTCCTATCTACTGATATCAAATTAGGTGCAAAGGAATGGTAGCAAAACATGAATCTCAGCCACCACTTCACACCATATGGATGACCTGAAAAACTAACCTTAAGGAAGAAGTTGCTCAGGTTTTAACTGGAAGATTAACAACTGTACTGATTATGCAGGATCTTTATTTTTTAATGCTAGGTAGTTTCTCTAAAATTTAGTGAAGGTCTTTCAGCACACTCGCTTTTGTCTAGGCTTGTCTTCAGTTTGGAGATTTATGTGACTGACTAAAGGTGTTCACAGCAATACTTGCATGAAAATAGACAATTTTTCAACAATATCACAAACCAGATCTTATACTTGATGTTGACCCAATCAGCAAGCAAAACAAGAACTGGCTTTCAAGAGTAAAAACAGCATAAACAATGATACTATAAAAAATTGCATCAAAGACCCATGTGAGCCAAGCCACAAGTCATTCTATGTCAATATACTGGTCTGATACTCTAAAGTAAAAACAAACATACTACATGCAGCTTGAGAAAACATATGAAAGTAGCAATGTCAACTATGAACATACCCACATGGGTGTTATATATATGGAAAGCTCATCAAAAAATGGTATAAAAGAAGCCTTGAAAGTTTTGATCAAAGTACCCAAGCAATCACCAACCTGCATCAAAAAAATAAAAAAATTAAAGCATTCAACTACCATAACTTGTAACAGATAGCAGTGACCAAATTAAATTTCTATGTTTGTTAAACAGGATATATTTTATGACTGAAAACGCACTTGATCAAAGACTTCTTCTTCTTGTTCATTCTCTTCTCTGAGTAATTCCCCTTCTTCAGCATCGAAGTCCTCTGCTTTTGTCCTCTCTGCTCTCTCTCTCTTCCTAGTTGTGCTCGCTGTTATCGCATGCTTGATTTCATCCACCATGCATCTGACCTGGTTTTCATCAAGAAGCGTTCCAGAAAGCTGAACCGATACAACAAACAAAGAAAAAGGTGAGGCTCAGAGTTATATTGGTTGTCATCCTAAGAATAAAAATACCAGAATATATGCATGTTTTTATCCAAATTGATAGACTAATAAGTACCGCACAAGTTAGACATCCAACAATAATTACAATAAAAAATCTGTTTTCTCTTCTACTTTCCTCAGAGCTTGGTGGGTGTGCCATGATTGTTAGTAGAATAGGTTTTCAGCCTTGAGAATTTATCCTTGCACTTGATAGTGGATTCAGTCACAATACCAACCCCCAATTCTCTTCAATCTAATAAAATAGTCAGATCTAAAGTACTACATGAAATGTTATCATCTAGTTCAATTCTCACAGTCTCAGTTTCGGAGAGATGAATCACATATGACCTCAGTATTTTTTTCAGAAACACAAATCACATGTGAACATGTTATAATTCCTACACTCAGAGAATAGGCAAAGCCAAAGTTACCAATTTGGTGAGAGTAAGACAAATTGCTAAGTTGAGTCATTGAGTTTCCTACCATGTGAAAACTTAAATAAATGATGTATGCTATATGAGCACTCTTATGCATCCTTTCTTTTGGATGATCAATCACTTACAAGTGTCACTGGTGACACGAAAGGGCATAAATATGCTAACTTGCATTCCAATTTAATTTGACCTAATTAATATACACTCCACTAATTGTGATACGTTAAAGAAGATAACACAGAACTGTCAAAATAAGCATAAATGACTTAGCAAGGCACCCAAAAAATTAGCTTAAGATAAAAGGCTGTAGGATGCAAGCAGACAGCAAGGATCTGTGTTGCATGGCACCTGCACTTTAGCTGAGTGCCTAGGTAGGCGCCCACAGATCAAGGCAGCCCTAAAAAATGAATTTATAAAACCAATATAAGTGTGGAGAAAAATATGCACATAAATAATACATATATAGATGACATACACACATACATACATACAAAAATTCATACACATATTTATGTGTGTGTGTGTGTCTGGATAAATATGGAGAAATATATATAAATATTTATAAGGCAATGTTATCAATGATGCCTCACAGCATAGAATGTTATTTCTTCTTCCTCTAGGCTCTGGAATGGAAGAGTTGGTTCAGCATCAACTCCGGGATTCTTCCCCCGACTACAAGAAAAGAGAGCCTTGATTGCTTCTAATTTGGTTTGGCATTCTAAGGAGCAACTTCCCCATGGGCTCAATTTGGTTCCACCCTATATCTTCTATCCTACATCTTATCAATCGGAATTGCATTCTATCACACTAGTGGTACTTCTTGTTGAATTAAAAGATTGGGTTAGTCTTTCTGCACCCACTCACCACCCCCCATTTTTCGCCCATGACATTATTTCAAATTCCATTCAAAATTCGATTTTCAATGTTGCAGCTTGTGACAAGATCGAACGGCCTCTTGTTTGAGGAAGAGCTCTTTTGTACGTTGAAGCAGAATTGAGCAACATCTAGCAAGTTTGCTCAACTCTTTTGGTTGGCACTTCTAAGGGTGGCTTCTCAACATATGCATCTAGGAAGCATGGATTACAGATAGGGATATGGATATGACAAGACTGGGATGCACCAACACGGCACGTGTTGAAAAAATAAGATATTATACATCTAAGGATATGGCAATAAACAAAATATTTTTTAGACATAAGCTCAAAATCCCCTCAAAGTGACCTCCTCTTCCTCCATATATACTCAGAAACATCCAACAAGCATGAATAATTTATCATAGAACACCATATAACAATATTCAACATCACAAATTATAAAATTCTTCATAACAACATGGTCCATATAATAGGTAAATAGCATAACAGAAAACTCCATAAATGATACATCATCATGTCCATCATGAACATGGTAACATTTAATCAACGATAAGTAGACAGCAAGCATGTATAATATAATGCAGCAAATATTTTAATTCTGTTATATTGGAAATATATGCAGCAAACCAGAAACATAATTAAAAGAAATATGCGGGCTAGAAAAAATAATGAGAATATAGGTAGGCAAATTCAAGAATTCAACAAAAATTAAGCACTTAAAAAAATGAACCAACTAAAATCAAAATAATTATCTCTCTTAGGTTTTTAGACCCAGATGGAAATCTAGGTTCAAAACCTACTTGTCCTGGGCCTGATAACCTACTAGTAAGACTAAAAGTATACTGAAAGCATCACAGGAGTATTTAGGAAGTATCCAAGCATACCAAGAAGTATCCAGGCACATCCAAGAAGTATCCGAGTCGCAAATAAATAATTAAAAAAATAATGAGAACACTTATTTCCTATATTGGACAGGTGTTGTGGCTGCATTGGAACCCTATCCATATCCAATAGTGTTAGATACATTCCCGGACCCATGGTACCTATTTTGGAGCACCCACTTCTAAATTTTGTTTATGCACCCATTGACTTGGTTATTCCTATTGACTTGCCACATATCTTACATACATACATACCTAAATAAGTGCCCCCCTTCCCCAGCCCCCATCTTGTCTAAGGGGCCATCTCGATGACACAAGGTTTGTTCTTCAAAGCATTGACAATAGCACCACATGCTCAAAAGCAAGCAAGAACCCCGGTAACATAATTCTTAAAAGGGAAAAAAGAAGCTTCAATTACTGCAACTAGTCTAACTATCTCAAAAAGACAAACCTGTATGCATTCATTCAATGAATCCAGCATGCTTGCACAAATCTCTGTCTCAGGTTCCTACAAACAGATTTTGTTCCAAGTATAAAATCTCATGCTGAAAGAACAAAAATTCAGGTGACACAGAAAGCAAAAATAAAGTAAAAACAAAGCTTGATAATGTGTTTTAGGATTGCCTTATGCAAAGCTTCAACCAGAGCTGGAATTATATAGTCAGATAACTGTTTAACATACGATTCATCACGGCCTTGAGCTTGCCCCTTCTCTACTGCCAACTTGGCTGATCGTATTAACTCTGGCATGGCTGAGACCAGCAGAGGAATTGCACAGAATTTCAGATGTCCATGGAGAAAAAAGAAAAAGTAACTATAAAGAGAGACTTAAGAGTAATACCTGAAACTGCAGCCTTCCTAACTTCTTCATGGAAATAAAATTTCAGCAGTGGTACCAAAGTAGGAGCAACCTGCACTTAGTTAAATCTCATTCAGTTACTAATATTTGTTTGACAATACAAATAAAAACAAGAATAAACATTGGATTATACATCATTACTAACCTGATCAATCCACGGGAAGAACCCCTCCTTGAGCTCATCAGCATAGCAATAAAGCATGTTGCATGCTGTAGCTTTCTCCTCCAAGATGCTCGTCCTAATACCAATCCTTTTATCCCCAAGAGTGATTGTTTCAATGCTGCATCCAGTTAGTAGATGTTCAGTATTAGTGGGTTTTGAAGTCGATCAATGTTTCATTAATGACATTATAATATTAATGAATTTTTAGTAATATCAATGAATTTGTAGATATACATGCATATACACAGATAAATTTGTGTATATCTAACATGAAAACAAGCCAATTCCTCCTAATTTCTAGGTTCTTTCTTCTCGCTTCCGATATTTGTACTTATTTGGAGGGTTGTTCCTCTATATTCAAAGCTTTGGAGGAAACTTTTTTCTCGCAATAATCCCAAACTAGTTTAAGACATGTGAAGAAAAGAGGCAGCCTAGTGCATGAGGCTCCTGCCATTGATAGGTCTAGGGAAGATCAAATTTATGCAACCTTACCTCCATATATGGAGAACAACCTTACAATTGCACCAAAGCTCACCCTCAGTTTAATTCCAAACCCATGACCTCCAAGTCACAATGAAGCAACCTTACCATTACACCAAAGCTCACCCTCAGTCTAAGCAAAAGCAAATATCCCATTTTTCATGTAACTGATATTCACCAATTTTGTTTTTTCAGTTGAAACAATTTTTTCGTTCTCCAGTTCATGCAACTGATGGGAGGTCAAGTACACTACATGTGGAACATATATCTAAGATTGGCACCAAAAAATTTTCACATGCAATTGAAAACAAAAATGATCATCTTGCCTCACAAGGGAGATGTTATTAAGCTTGTTGAAAGTCACATTTTCTTTTAATCTTGCCATCAAGAGGAAGATATTTTCAAAGTAGAACCAGGCCCTTCAACTTCTTTATCTTTTTCGTATCTGGAAGATGTAAGCTGCAATTCTTTAATACTTGAAAAGTTTTACTGGGAATACCTCGAAAATGATGGAAAAATTAATCTGGCCCAAATGTTTTCCTAAGCTCCAACAGTGAAGCACTGAGTGCCCATAACATCCCTTAAAAATTATGCCTGGAATATTCCAGATTTTATAGGGCAATACAAAACCAATCACTAATAAAAGGAATTAATATTCTATGTAATGAAGCAAGAGTTTAATTTTGGTTTTAAATTTTTCATGCAGAGCATGAGGATGGAGACTGCCAAGCTTTCAACACCAACCATAAAATGACAATGGCAAATGTATTGACACGGAAGAAGCATTAAATCATTCAAGTCATTAGTCTATCACTACAAGAGATATTCTATTCTACTTCAGTTTGAGCCCCTCTATGTCGAGTTTATTTGGGGCAAAGGATTCTTATGTAACAAATTAGGGGTCTTTTTGTAACAACCATTATCATGGAAAGTTCTCAACAAATGAAAAGTTGCTTCATCTGGTGAAGTCCAACCCAATTTTTTGGGTATTGGGTATACATCAAATGAAAATAAATTGTTGAGCTTTTCATCTTCCAATTCCGACATATGAGATGTTGTTTGAGATGCAATGCCTCTCCAGAACCACAAAATTCCTTTATGTTTCCTTCTCTCTTCCCCTTTACATTTTTCTTTTATTTCGGCTTACCTGTAGTTCTGCACAGTTCTCTTTATTATTCCAAACCAATCACAGCTCTTTAAATCCACAACAAATTACAGTCCTCATCACTCACACTGATCAATGATAGACCACTTCATTGACCTTGAAGACAGCCACTAGACACCTTAGGTTCAGCCAGCCGAAACCCAGGCCTCAAATGTCCGATCAGATCTGCTGCCATTGCAGACTCAGCCAGTCATCTAAGTCCTCCAAAGTTTCCCTTTTTAACCAAATATTCTCCTCTTATAAACCTAAAGCTCTGCTGTCTTTTAATCAGCAGAAAAGAAAAGGAATTATTCTGTAGTTCTCAACCCAAGTCACCCTTCATTCACATCAGAAAAAATAAATGGTTACTCCAATCTAGTCGACTCACTATTTAGCAAGCAGACATTGTTCCATTAAGCCTTGCAAACTGAGATCATCCAATCTTTCTTCAACTTACTTTTAAGCCTTGCCTCAAAACTCCACATATATATGACCTATTTCCTTTCCCATATTGAAATCCATGCAGGTTACATCATAATAGAAGCAAGGGTTCACCGAACCATCCTAAACCATCCAGTTTGGGGCATGCCAAACCATACCAACGGCTAACTAGGATGGTTCCGGTGTTTGAAACAAGAAACTGGTGAGGAGGGGGAGAGAGAGAAGAAAAGAGAGATAGAAGGGGGATGGAAAGAGAGGGAGAGAAGGCCACCAGAGGGCACTACGGTCTGCGGAGCTCAGTGGAAGCCTCTACTACCCTTCGTCCCTCCCTCTGCCATTTTCTAGCTCCCACAGAGCTCGACCGTGGCATGGCACCCTCCAGAGGCCCTCCCTCCCTATCCCTCTCCTCCCCTCCCCCTGTCTCCCTTCCTCTCTCCCGTTCTCCCTCCACCCTTTCTATGTATTGGTTTGGGCCTGTTATGGAACGGTACGGGGGCATACCAAACCATACCACTAGTTGACCGGTCCAAGCTCCAGTACCGACACAACCAACCTTGATTGAAACCCATCATTAGATTTCTATCTCTTAGCTCTTTGAACTCCAGAACCTGCAGCCTTAAATTACAATTAAAACTCATGCAGGTAAAATTATAATTGAAACCTATATTAGGTCTCCAGCCACGTATCTCTTAGCTTTTTAAACTCACTTAAAAGGAATTGAGACTACCATAGGCCCTGCTTTTTAAGAGCTTCTTCTGCAGCAGCAGATTCCATGGGGGAAAAGCAGGATCTTGAAGAATCAGTTCACATCTAACTGCAGCAATCTGTGACATACTGGACTTGTTAATCCAAGCCCGTTCCTGCATATTTCCATTAGTCAATTATTCTTTTGCATACATTCTGACTTAATTACATTTTAAGTCATTGCAACTTGCACACTATAGAAGCTAGGTCACATATAGGTTATCTCTCAGGTGAGTTCCATGCTAATGAGCTTCATAGAAACAAAGTTGCAAATTAACCAAAAAATTTATCCCAAAAATATGACACTAGAGTCCAATGAGTTCAAAAGTTTGTGTAACTTTTGCCTCTAATAGCACATCCAGAGTTGCAGAAATCAAAGTCCCCAGTGAGGGGGACGTAAAGCTTTGTCAGGCCAATGATACAGGCAAAAACCCACCTCTGCGATGTGTAAAATCCAGACAGAATCGCATCATAATGGTCTTTATTCCACATTGATCGATCTCAAGTTTTAACTTAATTATTTCAAGTAGTGTGAAATAAAGAAACAATCATTTCAGTTTGTCTGGTGCATGGTCTGTGCTTAACACTGATTACAATTAATTTTTGAGATTTTCTTCTCATCAATTCTAGTCTCTGCTGCAACTGCAAATTTACCATATAGAATTATATGTTCTCTTTAAATTTGATAACTCAAGTAGCTGGTGATTTGTGACAAGCTCAACCATAGATCAGGATTATTCACTCCTTTCTGCCTTCTCTATTTTCTTCCTCTTTCACTCCTTACCATCCTTGGAGTGGGGTGGAATGAGGGAGGAGGGAGTGGGGGGCGGGGAGGGTGTGGTTGGTGTGAGAGGGCGCGGGGGATGGTTTGTGGGGGGTGGTGAGGAAACCCAGGCCTCAAATGTCCGATCAGATCTGCTGCCATTGCAGACTCAGCCAGTCATCTAAGTCCTCCAAAGTTTCCCTTTTTAACCAAATATTCTCCTCTTATAAACCTAAAGCTCTGCTGTCTTTTAATCAGCAGAAAAGAAAAGGAATTATTCTGTAGTTCTCAACCCAAGTCACCCTTCATTCACATCAGAAAAAATAAATGGTTACTCCAATCTAGTCGACTCACTATTTAGCAAGCAGACATTGTTCCATTAAGCCTTGCAAACTGAGATCATCCAATCTTTCTTCAACTTACTTTTAAGCCTTGCCTCAAAACTCCACATATATATGACCTATTTCCTTTCCCATATTGAAATCCATGCAGGTTACATCATAATAGAAGCAAGGGTTCACCGAACCATCCTAAACCATCCAGTTTGGGGCATGCCAAACCATACCAACGGCTAACTAGGATGGTTCCGGTGTTTGAAACAAGAAACTGGTGAGGAGGGGGAGAGAGAGAAGAAAAGAGAGATAGAAGGGGGATGGAAAGAGAGGGAGAGAAGGCCACCAGAGGGCACTACGGTCTGCGGAGCTCAGTGGAAGCCTCTACTACCCTTCGTCCCTCCCTCTGCCATTTTCTAGCTCCCACAGAGCTCGACCGTGGCATGGCACCCTCCAGAGGCCCTCCCTCCCTATCCCTCTCCTCCCCTCCCCCTGTCTCCCTTCCTCTCTCCCGTTCTCCCTCCACCCTTTCTATGTATTGGTTTGGGCCTGTTATGGAACGGTACGGGGGCATACCAAACCATACCACTAGTTGACCGGTCCAAGCTCCAGTACCGACACAACCAACCTTGATTGAAACCCATCATTAGATTTCTATCTCTTAGCTCTTTGAACTCCAGAACCTGCAGCCTTAAATTACAATTAAAACTCATGCAGGTAAAATTATAATTGAAACCTATATTAGGTCTCCAGCCACGTATCTCTTAGCTTTTTAAACTCACTTAAAAGGAATTGAGACTACCATAGGCCCTGCTTTTTAAGAGCTTCTTCTGCAGCAGCAGATTCCATGGGGGAAAAGCAGGATCTTGAAGAATCAGTTCACATCTAACTGCAGCAATCTGTGACATACTGGACTTGTTAATCCAAGCCGTTCCTGCATATTCCATTAGTCATTATTCTTTTGCATACATTCTGACTTAATTACATTTTAAGTCATTGCAACTTGCACACTATAGAAGCTAGGTCACATATAGGTTATCTCTCAGGTGAGTTCCATGCTAATGAGCTTCATAGAAACAAAGTTGCAAATTAACCAAAAAATTTATCCCAAAAATATGACACTAGAGTCCAATGAGTTCAAAAGTTTGTGTAACTTTTGCCTCTAATAGCACATCCAGAGTTGCAGAAATCAAAGTCCCCAGTGAGGGGGACGTAAAGCTTTGTCAGGCCAATGATACAGGCAAAAACCCACCTCTGCGATGTGTAAAATCCAGACAGAATCGCATCATAATGGTCTTTATTCCACATTGATCGA
Source organism: Cocos nucifera (assembly GCA_006176705.1). Taxonomy (NCBI): domain Eukaryota; kingdom Viridiplantae; phylum Streptophyta; class Magnoliopsida; order Arecales; family Arecaceae; genus Cocos; species Cocos nucifera. The sequence goes on along the minus strand of QRFJ01002439.1, from coordinate 218,471 downwards.
TCTCAAGTTTTAACTTAATTATTTCAAGTAGTGTGAAATAAAGAAACAATCATTTCAGTTTGTCTGGTGCATGGTCTGTGCTTAACACTGATTACAATTAATTTTTGAGATTTTCTTCTCATCAATTCTAGTCTCTGCTGCAACTGCAATTTACCATATAGAATTATATGTTCTCTTTAAATTTGATAACTCAAGTAGCTGGTGATTTGTGACAAGCTCAACCATAGATCAGGATTATTCACTCCTTTCTGCCTTCTCTATTTTCTTCCTCTTTCACTCCTTACCATCCTTGGAGTGGGGTGGAATGAGGAGGAGGGAGTGGGGGGCGGGGAGGGTGTGGTTGGTGTGAGAGGGCGCGGGGGATGGTTTGTGGGGGGTGGTGAGGAAACCCAGGCCTCAAATGTCCGATCAGATCTGCTGCCATTGCAGACTCAGCCAGTCATCTAAGTCCTCCAAAGTTTCCCTTTTTAACCAAATATTCTCCTCTTATAAACCTAAAGCTCTGCTGTCTTTTAATCAGCAGAAAAGAAAAGGAATTATTCTGTAGTTCTCAACCCAAGTCACCCTTCATTCACATCAGAAAAAATAAATGGTTACTCCAATCTAGTCGACTCACTATTTAGCAAGCAGACATTGTTCCATTAAGCCTTGCAAACTGAGATCATCCAATCTTTCTTCAACTTACTTTTAAGCCTTGCCTCAAAACTCCACATATATATGACCTATTTCCTTTCCCATATTGAAATCCATGCAGGTTACATCATAATAGAAGCAAGGGTTCACCGAACCATCCTAAACCATCCAGTTTGGGGCATGCCAAACCATACCAACGGCTAACTAGGATGGTTCCGGTGTTTGAAACAAGAAACTGGTGAGGAGGGGGAGAGAGAGAAGAAAAGAGAGATAGAAGGGGGATGGAAAGAGAGGGAGAGAAGGCCACCAGAGGGCACTACGGTCTGCGGAGCTCAGTGGAAGCCTCTACTACCCTTCGTCCCTCCCTCTGCCATTTTCTAGCTCCCACAGAGCTCGACCGTGGCATGGCACCCTCCAGAGGCCCTCCCTCCCTATCCCTCTCCTCCCCTCCCCCTGTCTCCCTTCCTCTCTCCCGTTCTCCCTCCACCCTTTCTATGTATTGGTTTGGGCCTGTTATGGAACGGTACGGGGGCATACCAAACCATACCACTAGTTGACCGGTCCAAGCTCCAGTACCGACACAACCAACCTTGATTGAAACCCATCATTAGATTTCTATCTCTTAGCTCTTTGAACTCCAGAACCTGCAGCCTTAAATTACAATTAAAACTCATGCAGGTAAAATTATAATTGAAACCTATATTAGGTCTCCAGCCACGTATCTCTTAGCTTTTTAAACTCACTTAAAAGGAATTGAGACTACCATAGGCCCTGCTTTTTAAGAGCTTCTTCTGCAGCAGCAGATTCCATGGGGGAAAAGCAGGATCTTGAAGAATCAGTTCACATCTAACTGCAGCAATCTGTGACATACTGGACTTGTTAATCCAAGCCCGTTCCTGCATATTTCCATTAGTCAATTATTCTTTTGCATACATTCTGACTTAATTACATTTTAAGTCATTGCAACTTGCACACTATAGAAGCTAGGTCACATATAGGTTATCTCTCAGGTGAGTTCCATGCTAATGAGCTTCATAGAAACAAAGTTGCAAATTAACCAAAAAATTTATCCCAAAAATATGACACTAGAGTCCAATGAGTTCAAAAGTTTGTGTAACTTTTGCCTCTAATAGCACATCCAGAGTTGCAGAAATCAAAGTCCCCAGTGAGGGGGACGTAAAGCTTTGTCAGGCCAATGATACAGGCAAAAACCCACCTCTGCGATGTGTAAAAACAAAAAAAAAAAAAAAAAAAAAAAAAAAAAAAAAAAAAAAAAAAAAAAAAAAAAAAAAAAAAAAAAATAAAAAAATAAAAAAAAAAAAAAAAAAAAAAAAAAAAAAAAAAAAAAAAAAAAAAAAAAAAAAAAAAAAAAAAAAAAAAAAAAAAAAAAAAAAAAAAAAAAAAAAATAAAAAAAAAAAAAAAAAAAAAAAAAAAAAAAAAAAAAAAACAAAAAAAAAAAAAAAAAAAAAAAAAAAAAAAAAAAAAAAAAAAAAAAAAAAAAAAAAAAAAAAAAAAAAAAAAAAAAAAAAAAAAAAAAAAAAAAAAAAAAAAAAAAAAAAAAAAAAATCCAGACAGAATCGCATCATAATGGTCTTTATTCCACATTGATCGATCTCAAGTTTTAACTTAATTATTTCAAGTAGTGTGAAATAAAGAAACAATCATTTCAGTTTGTCTGGTGCATGGTCTGTGCTTAACACTGATTACAATTAATTTTTGAGATTTTCTTCTCATCAATTCTAGTCTCTGCTGCAACTGCAAATTTACCATATAGAATTATATGTTCTCTTTAAATTTGATAACTCAAGTAGCTGGTGATTTGTGACAAGCTCAACCATAGATCAGGATTATTCACTCCTTTCTGCCTTCTCTATTTTCTTCCTCTTTCACTCCTTACCATCCTTGGAGTGGGGTGGAATGAGGGAGGAGGGAGTGGGGGGCGGGGAGGGTGTGGTTGGTGTGAGAGGGCGCGGGGGATGGTTTGTGGGGGGTGGTGAGGAAAGAGAGCGTGTTTTATAACTTGTTATAAGAGTTCTCCTCTTGGACTTATCCCATAAATAGCCACAATAATAGGTTGGGTACAAGTCTGATCAGCCATTATCCCAGGCCAAACTCTAACTACATTCCTGAAATCCAAAGCAGGATCTAGCTTCAAGTGACAGGGTTAGATATATACAAATGCTGCATATCCAGTAAAAAGGATATCAAGTGGTTATTCGATGTGCTGTGGGATTGTCTTGGGCATAATGCCTACAGTTTGCCCCATATGCTGAGCCCAATAAACCTATGCCTCTCCAAATAATCAGAATATTTTGAACAAGATACATAACCTTTAGTCATGAAGATTCAGGACACTGCTGGACTTCACTTACCGCATGATGGGCTAGCTGTTTGACAATTTATAAGAGCCAGTTAAACCCATAAAGTTTTAGTGGATACAGACAAGCCACTAGACTAACATGGGTTTGCAGTACCAATCTATGAGACGCCCTTTAGAAAACCTAGATGGAAAGGTGCTCACAAGAGTGATCAAATACTTACAGGAAGAAAGAAATCCATACAAGAAAAAACTGAACTCAGAGCTGATCAGATCAAATCCAATTATTGTCAATGCCAACATATCACCAATGTAAAGTCTCAAAGTTGATAAGTGTTTCAGGTTTTCAGATTCCACTTCACCTATATCTGAAAGCAGATCCAATAAGACTCTGAATTCAATTCTAGGATCCAGAAACATGACCCAGTAGCCAACCAGCCCTCCTTTTAGACTTAACCCTAATATTTGGTCAAATTTAGGTCAAGTTATTCAGCTATCAGCCTTCAATGAATTTCTCCTCCCCTAAGCTTTTCTTTTTGTTTGTCCGCTATTACTCATGAATGTAAACAAAGAAGTTACAATATACACTGAAAGCAACGAATAGAAATCCTTGACAAACAAGTGAAAACATCATTATTTTGGTACATGATGAAAAGAGAATGGGGTGGAAATAGACATCACAAGCTGCACCTTTATTTCATTTTCCTGCCCATGATTTTTTTTTTTTTTTTAACACTCATTTTTGAACATGCTACATCCATTTTAATGCAAGCTGTATTAAATTTATCCTTAAAATTATTTCCTTAAAACTCAGTCCCTGATAAAGAGAGCTTGACTGAGTCCAGCACACACAAACATCAACAATAAGAACATTCAAAGAACCTGAAAAAACAATAAGACCTCATAAGCTGCAACTTTGCCCCATTTTTCTGTCAGCTTAAGACTCCTTTAACGCTCACTCTGAACATGCCAAATCCATCCTTAATGCATTATTTATTAAATTCACCTTAAAATTTTCCTTAATATAAGCTTTATTAAACCCTACACACAAAACATTTTTTTTCGAAAGTTCATCAAGGGGAACTAAACTGGTAGAAAACCCTAATGGGCCGCCACCCGGTTACTAGTTGTTGACTGGCCTTAACGGGCTTGTCTAGGAGGTTGCCTAGACCAAGCACCATGTATAGGCATCGGGTCCAAGCTCTCAAGGCAGAACAAAAAAGCTAACATGAAGAGCCTCTGCAAGAAATACCATTCTCCTATGTTTCTACTCTATTTCTTCTCTCTCAATACAGGTTGAGCTTGGTTCGTTGTACCTTAGGGATGATATTGCCAGATACCTGCATGAGGAGGCGAAAAATCATTCTTAGGGAACCATGTAGTTCAAAGATTTTGCCCAGAATACCACTTTAGCATTCAGCATTACTTTTACCAACATATTTCTACAAACAAAATAACAATGGACAACCACTCCATATGCAGTCAGTTCATCTATGTCAAGAGCAAGAAATATCAACTTGAGGTTAATGTTTATGCAAGCTCCAGAATTGGCAAATGACCAAGGGACCCAAGCGATGAAACAAGCCTATTGTATAGGCAGTTCAAAAGGTGAGAGACTAGCTGGAAGTCACTCATTCTTTAAATCAGCTACCTAATTTATATTAGCAGATTTTCATACTATTTCTATAAATTAACATTTTAGCACCTTAAAGCATACATGGTGAATGTAAACAACTAAAACACTTTCAAAATATACAGAAAAACCTGAAATTTATACTAAATTCCCAAATGAACATAATAGTAGGATGGCACCAATAATGCTGTCATTATTGCGATTGAGTCAGAAATCATAACAGAGTTATATCATAAGTCATAGATCAAATCATGGATCTTAAGATGTTTTCCTGGTTTCTTTGAAAAATAAAAATGTGGAAGATGAGAAGAAATGAGTCAATCATGAACTAGATGCACAAAGAATAAAAAGTCATTCTATACAACATCGCGTTTCCAAAAGCCCATAAATGTCATGTCTAGTCAAATAAACATCATATCCAGGTACTCAAGATACTTACATCCTACCTTTCAATTGAACCACCCATTTTTAAAAATGTTTTAGGGAAAAGAGAAATAGGTATCAAAAGAAATTTCTAGAAATACAAAAGTTTGCACCTTCTTTCAACTTCATGATCTCCAAAATTTCTTGTTCTTTACTTCATTTTAGTTAAAAAGCCTAACACGCTTGTTACATTTACATGTTAAGGCTAATTGATGTAACATGATCGAATTAATTGACTTCAAACAAATTTGACTCCAGCGCACTTTTAAGTTTTATATGTACCATGATCGAGTTGGTTGATTCAAGGGATTACATTATCCACTACGGATCAAGATGTTATGATCCTTAACAATCCACAATCCAAGAATAAAATCTAAATCATTTAGAGCAAGGTCATAAGTCCAGGATCGTAGATTTTATACAATAACGGACACGAATAACTAATGTACAATATTGACCATAAGATATTGTTGAGCTCCCTCAATTATCAATCTTATAGCCAAAGGTCAGGTATAGCATTTAAAACAAACACCCTTTTGCATTACTTGTTTAAATATAAAGGAGTTTGGTATGAGTTGATCATCCTAAGATCAAGGATGATGTAGCTGGAGATGATGCAATCACCATATTTGGTTACACCATGATAATCTTACATGGAAGTGCTTCCAAATCAACCTCACTCCTCAAATTACCATCCAACCTAGTAATAGGATACCCATCCTTGAGGTCGGAAATCCAAGATCAACCCAGGGCATTGATCTTAAGCTGAAATTTGAGGATAAAAATCCCTATCCAGCAAGAAAATTTAATATACCTAGATATCATTAATATATTATATCAATATATAAATAATATTATAGCATATTGATATTATATATTGTATATATATATATTATATCATTAATCATATTATTGTCATACTATAATTCAATGATAATTTTAAATTATAGTAGAAATATATTATTATATTTTATATTTGTATAATGAAATTATTTAATATATTACTTCTATTTGCCTTATTTTTTCTAATTAAAATAAATATTAGGATTAAAAATATTATATTATATGTATAAATAAAATATTAATTCTATGATAATAATTAATATATCTTTATAGGATTAATAATTTATAGGACGAATAAATATATTTCTATAGAATATATTAGGGATAGTTTTGATATTATATGATCAGTGATCTTGGATTCCTGTAGAATACCAAATAAGTTACTCGTGGATACTTGAGGACCTTTAATCATGGAACTATGGCCTACCAAACACCACGATATTAGATCACTTGGGATCAGATCGCCCCAAGATTCAGTTCACCAGTGATGTTAGATTTACCATGATGATCCCATTTGGGTCATCAAACGCTACCAAATTGAGGTATATTAATTGTTACGATACAATCTGGCTTTTTCTTTGGTATCAGGCACAATGTATCTTCTTTGTTAGTATCCATGTATCATTTTGTACAAAATGAATTAAAAGAATCATGATTTGCTGAACTATACCAGCAACCAATCAGGACGATTCCGGCATTCAAAACAAGATACCAACATGAGGAAAGGAGGAAGGAAAGAGAGGAAGAGAGAGGAGGAACGAAGGGAGAGGGAGAGAGGGCCTCCGAAGGCCACCAGAGGACAATTGAGCTCACACATAGGATGGAAGCCAGAGGGCGAAGGGAGGGAAGGAGAGGGAAAGGAGACCGTCGGAGGCCTCCGAAGGGCCGATAAGGCCACCAAGGCCGATAAAGGTCGAAGGAGGGGCTCCGCCCTCCCTTCCGATCAAAATAGGAATTTTGACCCCATTTTCCATTTTTTTGCAATTTATCTATTTTTTCCTTTTTTTTGGAGAGGGGGGATTTTTAGTTGAGCTGACTTCAATTGAAAATCCAAAAAAAAAAATATGAAAAAATAGTGAAGTCAACAATTGCTGACTTTGCCAGACAAATTGCAATTAAAAAAAAAAGGAAATAGGGGCTAAAGCTCCTGTTTTGATTGGGAGGCGGTTGAAGGAGCCGACCTTCACTAGCCTCGATGGTGGTGAGGCAACCTTACTGGCCCTCCAGCAGCCTCCTCTCCTTCCCCCCTTCACCCTCCTCTAGATTCCACAATGTGCAACAAACTCAGCTGCCCTCTAGCGGCCTCCAAAAGCCCTCTCTCCCTCTCCCTCTCCCCCCCTCTCTCTCTTCCCCTCCCGTTCTCCCTCTACCCTCTCTTTGTGTTGGCTCGGGCCAAGTACGAAAAGACATAAGGGCATACCAAACCATACTAGCAGACCGATCTGACTCCGGTACCAATACAACGAACCTTAAAAGAATACTTTTATAAAGACAAGCCATATTCATTTTTGAACATGATAAAATTAAGTTAGGATAGAGTAACATGGAAATGCCCAAGAATTAGAAAGAAAATCTGCAAGGAAAACTTGTACAGTTCAATTATGCAAACTATTTTGTTTAATACCGAAAAATAAGAGGGACAACATTGTTCGGAGCATAGTTTTTTGAACCGGATTGAACCACCCGATTCATCCTATACTGAGCCGAACCGATGCAAGGCCCGATCGGTTCAGTCGGATTTCTCAAAACCACCCCCGAACCGTCCATACCGAGGTATACTGGCCCCATACCATACGAACTAAAGCATATTGACCTGTACCAAGATGAAAATTGGACAAAAATGGTTTAACTTGGTCTGCTGAACCGGACTGAATCGCCCGATTTATCCCATACCAAGCCAAATTGGCCGCTGACTGGTATGGATCCTGATACTGGTTCTACGGACCTTGGTTTGGTGTATTAAAAGTTATGGCACGTACAAAAGTAGATTCATAATTAAAAAAGGTGAGGTCTAAGATAAAAGTACATCATAACTTTGCCAAGTATGACACAAAGGAAAGTCCAAATAAACAAACAAGAAGTACTAGAAGCATATAACACAACTTGCTTCTCATGTTAAGCAATTCATAAAAATGAGAGAATAACTTCATAACTATGCAAATTGTTCAACTTAACTTTATGTCCACAAAGTATCTACCAGTGCAAAACATTTAAAATGTCAAACTGATAATAAACCTGTCATCATCGGATTCATCAATGTCATCATCTGAATCTGCAGAAGTAATTGTAACATCCGGTTTGAGCTGAGCAGATTGAAGCAATGGGGGCATGACCACATTCATGTATGGAAGAAAATCCTGGCCTAGGCATTTGCAAAGTCTTGCCCATGCCTATGGCATAAAACAGGAACTTAGGGAAGGAGAAGAGCAGACATCAAGAAGACCACATAATAAGCTCAGAGAACTCAAACAGACCTGCAGCATGTAGCTTGTTATTGGATCATCCGTCTCCAACTGAGATCCTTGCAATGTCATCAGCACTTCCATTACCTAGCATTAAATAATTACAGGCATGAGATTGTCATTGACAATTAGCCAGATACATCCAGCTGCAACCACAGAATTTTAATACCGCATCCAAGGAAACCCAGGAAAGAATAAATAAGAAGAGTGAGAATGGATGAAAAATCTATGAGTAAAAGTCATATATTTGAGACAAAAAAAAAGAGAAGTGTGATAATGACAGGTTGCTGTTTGCTAGGCTATCTGTCTCAGTTTTCGAATACAAGATGTTCCTACAAATCTGTCTAAACCAACAAGCTCTGTCTCTACCTTTGTAAAGCTGACATTACGTATCAGGGTGTTGTCCGCTGAAGGTCACAAACATATTTGAGCCAAAATTAGACCAGATGTCATTGCTCTATGAAAAGTTGCTGGTATGAATAACTAAATAATGGCTTCACCAAGTAGAAGGAAAAAAAATATATCTACATGAAGTGCAACACTAACTTTCACAATCACACAACATTTTTCTAAATGCTTCCCTTTCCCTATATCAATTTTTCCCGAAAGATCTACTTCCTCATATCCAAGAGAACCTCCCAGTTTACATAAACTGGCATGAAAACAATTAGATAAACTGACATAACATTTTGAGTCATGCAACAATGAAGCAATCCTGCAAGATTTCTACAGACTTGGGAGAAACATATACAAGGTCAAATGAAGATGACTTCTGACATAAGGAAGCTACATTAATTTCTGAGGCACATATTATGTTCCACGAACTCTATTGACAGAAAATGTTCTACAGCTTAAGTCTGTCAATCATGAACATGCCAGTCCATTCCAAAGTTCAGTTTTGCATGCTTTGTGAAAGGTCAGTCATTATTCTTTTATAGATATTTTAGCAACAAATGGATGCAGCAACTTGACTAGATTCCCCTAATGGCTTATCAGCATTTATATTTCAACAATGTGCCGTCTCAAGATGAGAACTTTATACATGGGTATTAGTAATTAAACCACTTAACAAGATAAAAAAATAAGCTTCAGCAGTCCTGGATTTATATTCAAGAATATTTAATAAAACAAAACACATAAAAAAACAAGCCACACCATAAATGACTATAACTAACAGAATGGACATTTGCAGCATACTAATTAGACCTAGACTCACAAGGCCTAAAAGGAAAAAAAAAATGAAGAAGCATAAAAGCATCAAAAGTAAGTGACATTTTAAAAGTCTAACCTGTTTAGCATCATCCCTGAACTTATCCTTGCCTACAGCCATTCCAACCAAACTAATGCACTCCATGGATTTGGCGCGGAGCATTCTAGTTGACTTGTCGGTAGCATTCATCAAAATAGCTTTCAGGTATGGCATAACAGCATCATAGTACTTTTGGAAGTGTTCCTGCATAGATAGTATGATGTCAAAAAAAAAAAAATCCAATCAAAGCAAATATAATATGATCAGCCTAACAATGCCTTCAACAAATACCTGTGATGAATCTGCCACTGATGCCAAGGCTGTCAAAGCTCCTTCCTGCACCATCTGCTTCCCATTCTGAATATAACATGTCCCATATTTCACAACCCCATTGTAGATTCATTCTCAAGAAGAAAGCATGCAGCATAAGATGTTGCAATAGCAAAGATAATAATGACGACCAACCTGTAGCAGCACAAGCAATTTGCTCACAATTCCATCCAAGTAAGGTGTCAAAATTTCTGGAGTGCAGTTTTCACTGAAATTCAGGATTGCAGAAGCAGCATGGGCCTGAAACATCAATCAAAATATAGCTCAGGCACTTCCTACTGACAGACAACTTGATAATTAAAGAGAATATGATCTAAAAGCATAGGTAAGCAAGATGACTTGACAAATTACAGATTAAGTATCTGATTTCAAGGCAAGCACATGCAAAAGGTTCAGATTAAAATTAACAAATAAATAAATAAATTATCCCCAGAACTGAAGGTACGAGTAAGTGTGCATGATAGCAAAGTCAATGGTATGAATGGAACTGTGAACAAGAAAAGCAAAATTATCTTCTTGAAGTATAAAGCATGCACCAGAAAAAGTCAGAAAGGTCATATGGACAATTTACCCCCATAAAAATGTAGAAATGAAAACAGTACACTGGATCCCATTTTCAGCTCTCACTTGACTTCCAGAAGTTGCATTTCCTAACTAAGCTTTTGAAGATGTGAACTTGCTTTTGGCCCAGATGCATGCACCCAGAGCATCCCCCAACAACCCCCCCCCCCAAAAAAAAGCCAAAAAACAAAAAGAAAAAAGGTCAAGCACTAATCTCATTGAGTCAAATTGTGAATGAAGTTTAAAAAGGGAATTGCTTGGTGGCACTTTAAGAGTAGACAAACAGAGTGAATTTTAGATTAAATGAGGCACAAATCAAGATTATAGGAAATGACTACATACTACATAATTTTCAAAAATGATTATTTAAAATTCTTACACTCAACAGGAAAAGGCAGTCACATATCAAAGTTCTCTAGAAACTACTCAAACCTTCATCATTTAAGGAATGAGTATGACCAAATACCAAAATGTAAAGAAAAGGTAACATTCCAAGTAAAATTCAGTCAGCTGCATCTTCCCGTATAGATATGCTCAGATTTCCAAGAAAAAAAAACATGAATGCAGATTATATTATGCATGTAGATTAAGTAACACGATAAGGAAATATCAGGATTTGCAAGAACCACATTGTCACTTCTAATAATTAGTAAACTATAATGTCAAAGTAATTTATAAGCTGAACTGGTAATGAGAATTGAATGAATAAAGTTACGAAGCAAAGTTGAAGCATGAAAAATTGCAATACTTTGTCATAAAAATTTATTAATCATGCAAACTAAGAATTCAGGGAAAATTCTTTATTATTTTTCTAAAACTTTTGAAATATAATTAACAGAATTAAAATTAGGAAGCTGAAGTCTTAATTGAAGATTTTGAATTTTAGTTATTAAAGTTGCAATTTTTTGCATTGGGAATGTAGGGTTTATGAACTAGAATTTTTAGTATAAAATGTCTTAACTTACTGTTATATGACTGGTTTAAGAAAATTTTCATGTTATTACCATCATGTTTGAAGTAGTTTTTAAGAATTTATAACGGCTCTACGGAGCTCTGAGTTTGTAGTTTGAAAATTGATTACTAACTCCTTGTTTTCCTCCCCTTCATTCTTGTTTTCACATTCTCCAACTGGGGCTTGCTTCTTTTCATATTTTTCATCTCTTTAGGGCATTTATTTATCAATTATCCTCAAATTTGACATCAACGAATTCAAATAAAGCATATAAAGAACTAGTGAGGCTTTCAGCTTCATGGATCCAATTAATTATATTAGCTTGTTTTGTAAACACATTTGAGGCTTAACAAATATAGTTCACATAAAGACATTATCAAGGTGATTGCATGGCAATAGGTAAAAGAGAGGAGGAAATCAATAATGAAAAGGTTGTCATAATTTATACAGATATATTTACTATAGTGGAGGTTTTCCTCATTGCGGTCAACCATATTGCTGCTGGTGGTGATTAGATAAGGTTCTAGAAGGATGTGCGGTGCTAGGATTAGTATATTAAGGAGAAGTTCCCTAAGATCAGTTCTTCCATGCTAATGTTTGAAGATAGGGAGTGTATGCTTTCAATGGTCTGGCTAGCACAGTTGATTCCTCAAGTCTGAGCAAAACTCTAAGAATTTTGAAATCACCATTCATGTCCACATTCCATGTTGTGCTTAAGCTACATTCAATGGGCAAGAGGCAGCCAGGTTTGATATGGTAAAAGAAAGAACTACATTATTTATTTGCACAAGCATGGAACCCAATTTTGTAGTATATATTATGCTCCTTCAGCTATTTGCCCTTGACCTGAGGAGAAGTCTAGTAGAATTCCTTGTCATTTCCATTAACCGCTTCATTATGTTTGATTAATCAGCATCATCTCATGGAACAAACTTCACAGATAGAGAATGGTGATATCTAACTTTACACATGGTCACCATATTTTCAACTTATTGGAAAATACTCCACATATCCATTAATTTTTAATTGTATATCAGTCCACTTTTTACAGCCAAGCAACGATAGCGAAGGTTAACAGTGATAAACATAATAAAAAGAGTAACAGGCTTGTGGAATTGATGTATGACTATGTTAAGGTTCTCAGGGAAAACGTTATTCTTGCTTTGAATTACATAAATCTATTAAAAACTACGTAGATCCTCTTACTAAAGGTTAGCACGAAGGCAAATCTAAAATTCATAAAGAGGGATGGGATTAAAGCCCACATTTTGTCACCAATAGTAGCAACCCAACCTATTGACAGGAATCCCAATTTCAATGGGTAAAAACAAGCCATCTGAGTGATTGGTGGAAGCAGTAGGTTGGAGTTTCACTCCATATGCCCATCCCTATAATGTTATTGCTCCACTCAACAAATAGAGAAAAACCTTACGCTCTGAATGAGTGCTAGGCCTATAATTTTTTGCTAGACATCCTTGAAAAGCTCACCTATGAAACAGTTGCAATGAAGTTGCAGTCTATGGGAGTCAAGGCAAATCCACACGGTGCACATAAAGATCAAGATACAAGTGCATGACTGCTAAAGCACAAAATTGAATGATCCAGACCTTGAACCTCATATCATGTGCTGGAGTTGACAAAACCTGCACTTCAAGGTTCCAAGTTCAAGACAAAAGTCACTTAGGTCCTGTATAAATCAATGCTGGATCCAAGTTCAAGAAGGCACCTATCATCAAAAACACAGCTTACAATGTTGCCCTGTTTTTTTTCTTTAATGAGAATTTTAAAATTGGAGGGGGACTGTTAAAACTTGTTTCATATTTTATATTTTATATGTTTCTTATAAAACAAGTTTTGGTTGTTTTAAAATTTCTTTTATTCTTTTATTTTTATCACATGGACTTATATGCCTTTTATCCCATTGAGATATTTTGAACGTCACCTAACATGCTTGTACTAAACTCTTTATTCAATGGGGAGTGGATATTGGAACTATAAGGTTGGGGCCTACATTTATCTCAAGTCTCCCCTTCAAGAGAGCATCAGAAAAAGGGTTTCCCAAACTGAATGGGCTTTCCTATTTTTCTAAATCCTATCCATAATCTGTTTCTTGGGGCGACCACTAAACACACCATCTAGATCGACTTACCTCACCAGAGTGCTTCGTTCAAGGGAGTGAGATTGTTGTATCTTGGAAGAAGACCTCTAGCAGCCCATGTACCTCAAGGGGGTGTGATCTTCTTTAAGGAAAGCATCTGTGGATGTGCCTTGATCTACTGGTATGGCAATTTGATACTATATTTATTTAATTTAATTTCCTGTTTATTTTTTATAGCATGGTTTATGCTGTGTCAAGGATCGTGTCAACAAAAAGTATAAATAGGTATGAAAGGTATGGCTATTACACCCTTGGTAGCCTTTTCTTTGGCCTCTAAAATCTGGTTTGTATCTTTTTATCGTGTTTTCTTATCTTTATGCTGTGCTTTTGCAAGAAATAAGGTGGAAGTAACAATTTTAATGCTTCATTCGTGACTTTTCTTTTGTGTGCAATTAAGTAAATGATATACTGATATGCATGCTTATCACATAAAACCACATAACTTGAAATTAAAGACATACATCTAAAGCATGTGTTAGAGTTAATAATTGAAATGTGATTATGCTACTAACATAATTGAATTTCGATGAATCATAACTATATATAAATATTACATATTGACATACTTACATATAGAGAGAGCATAGAACTTAATATAATTGGAATTCATTATTTGAAACTCTATTTTAAGTTTCAAAGTTCTAAACCTGGTTAAAATTCTGAATACGATTTCCTTCAAGAAAAACTAGGAGTTCCATTTAAATTTCTTTAGCAAGACATACAGTCTCAGAAAAATCAAGCTTTCATGTTCAAGTTAGTGCAGATTTAATTGAAAATTAGGAGTAATATAGACAAAAGGAGGGATGCCATGAGTATAACTTTAACAAAATGCTTTCCATTAATTGAGTCATGAGACTTCCAAAAAAAAAAAACTCAAATAGGCAGTCGAAAGAGGAGAAAAGTTATCAGTCATTATTATGGTCATCTACTTGTGAATCAGTCCCTATGCAGGGTCCCAACTTGCCAGAATATCTTAAAGGTTTACATCACATGTTCAACTAAAGAGTTGAGTAACGATGAAGGTATTCAACACACAACCACATACTTTTGCATTAAGGAGTCAATGTAAGGGAAGACTGAAGTTCACCATGTAACCAAACACCCCTTTTTCTTTTTTGGAGTAACCAAACACCCCTAATATAGATTTTTTTTCTAGTTCCTAATCGTAATATCAGATAAAATCAAGGGAGTTGAGTTGCCATTTTGACACAAGCAGTTATTCAATACAAAGTTTATCCCATAAAGAGGTTTTCTGGTTTTTCCCCACCTTTTCATTCTATTTTACTTGAAAGAAATGCCTGAGCCAAAGTACCATGATTTTAAATTAGGAATTGATCTATGTGAGAAATTAGGAACAAAATCAAGGTTTTTAAGGACAAACTTCATGTAAGTACCATGTAGAAACTTAGTAAAGATTTCAGTTTTCTTCTATTCTTCTACAAGCAATAAATAAGAATCCTTAAATTGGTATGATTTCCCTATCATAGTGAGAATCTAAATTTCAACATTTTTTTGTTAATAATTACTTGATGATAACTTAAATCATATATGATGATAAAATAATAAAAAAACATATACTATGATATCACAACTAATGCATTACCATCATGTTTGATAATTATAAAGAGTGCCAATTGTGTTAAAAAATGCCAAAAAAGGTATATAATTTACAGAGATAATTTTAATTTATTCTTACATATAGCTGATTAATAACTAATATATTCGCAATTAAACCAATAAACCATAACAGAATCACTTGTCTCATTTGATGAACAGTAGAGGAGTTAAAATCACAAGTATTGGTTTGCATGACATATGCTCAAGAACCAACTACCCTACTTTAAAAATTACAAAGCTAGATCCTTCTCCTACTCCAAAAAGATTTCATAATACATATAAATACCATGTAAAACTTCATGGATATCCAAAGTCCAAACTTTGAGCTTAAGCATGCATATTCTTTATACCACACTGAAATATACTCTAGAATAGAAGCAAACGTATTTCTTTCATTTTATTGATAAGATGGCATAAAATCATGATCTCAAGATAGGTTTGTTATATTTATCACTAATGCATTAGGAATGTGTCATTGCAATAATATCCTACGGAACCTAGAAAAGTAGAAAAATAAATTAGTTTAGCTTTTGGTCTCAAAAAAGAGAGTACTAGAAGCCCTTTGTAATACAGAAGTTTACAACCTAGAAAAGTAGAAAAATAAATTCCTTTAGCTTTTGGTCTCACAAAAGAGAGTACTAAAAGCCCTTCGTAATACAGAATTTTACACCCCAAAGTAGCAAGAAGCAAAACCTATTGTTTCTCATGTTCATCGTTAATCTCTTCCTCCTATCCTTGACATCTCCACCATCATCACCATCTTAAATATCATAACCACTCTACATAACAATTGCCACATCCTTGTGCCATGAACTACTCTCATCCACTACTACCACGGCCTAATCTTCAATACCAACACCGGGTTGGAATAACAAACGAACACTGACATACACTAGCCCTCCACCATCACGTCCCACTACAGACCACCAATTTTCCAATTTAAATGACAGTCATAGTGCTTGCTTCATTATTATCTATCTTGTTGTAGTACCCCTTTTTCACTTCCACCAAGGGCTTCAATCTTTGTATAACAACCTTGCCTATGATACCATCACCTGATCTAATTTTCTTTCCCTGCTACATAAGAACCCATGATTTTCTGCAACAAACCACTGTAATCAACTACCTTCCAACCGAAACTTGCCTTTACTTGGGTATAACAAATGTTATCCAAGAAAGCAAATCCCAAAGAATACAAGGTTTTCCTTTTCAAACCAATTTAATAAGGTCTTGAAGATGAGCTTATCATTGTGGCACTGACATCCATGGATATATGTTCAAACAATGCCATAGACATCCTTCATGTAATATGTAATAATTTACCATGTCTATGTAGATATCCATGTAAAAGGATGTTCAAAAACTATAAACTATTCCAATTCATCAGAAGTTCAGAATGGTCATATCTGATAAATAATAGATGCCAAATCATTGTCAATAATCCTCACAACTTTCCTCACTTAAATGCAAAGCAGCATGTCAATGGCATCTTGCAAGCATCATCTGACATGTCAGGACATTTCTTTCCAAATGCGAAGAATCTTGCAATGAATAGAGGTTGAAAGGGTAATTTGCCATCGCATTCACCATTATAGACTCAGAGCATTGTCCTATGAAAAAAAGCAAACTGCATAAACCACAATACAAAGCTGAAATTTCTTGCCTGTACACGAGGATTCTGGAAATCATCCATGGCAGATGCCAGTGCTGGCAACACAAGATGGTGATACTGCATTTGCAAATCAGGACCCAAATCAGTTGACAGCTGCCCAACAGCATTTATCGCCGCCCAACGTACTCTAGGATGGGGATCTCGGAACAAGTTCAGGACCACATTTACTACTTGTTCAAGATTTTTAATCATAACCTGCATACGAAAACCAGATTTCCTTTCAGCAAATATTCAAATCAAGGAAAATTTTCATGCAACCCATCAACAAGTCTAGGACACAGGACTACAATAACAAAATTAACTAAACCTTGAATTCTGCAATAAGCATACATTGAAACATCAATCATGAACTTAGTATGACATTTTATGTATCTAATTTATCTTTAATGAATTATTTTGAAATTTTCTTTAGTAAGGAAAAGTAGAATTTTGGTACCTTCGAACATCCCTCTGCAATCTGTGCAAGCATGATTAGGGCAGCGTGGTGCTTCTGCCACTCAGGTGCAGCCAAATATGCCGGAAGCAGCTCAGACACAACAGGAACGATAGTGTTCCCCCCGAGGGCAATGGAGAGCCGGTCAAGGCACTCCTGGCCGACACTGTAGTTGCTGGTCTCCCCGGCATCTTCATCCTCGGTCTCGGCACTGTGCCAGGCCGGCTCATCCTGGATGTCAAGCAGCATCTTCATGAGGACAGCAAAAAGGCGGCCGATGTACTGGGGAAGGCGGCGCATCATGCCAGGGGCACGGTCACGAGCCTCCGCGAGCGTGATGACGAACTCGACAGCGAGGTGGCGAGTGCCGTCCTCGAGGCGGTCAGCCTCGGCAATTTGAAGCATGGCACTGACAACATCAGGGAGCTGCAGACGGAGGAAGCGGGGCTCCGTGCTGGCAAGCTCGATGAGGAGCTCGAGGGCTTCCTGGGCAGTAGCCTCCTGGCCAGAATTGAGGGCCTCGGTCAGGGTGCGCATCATGGCGGGGAGGAGGTCCTGGAAGCGGTCACGGTCAGCGGCGGAAGGGAGGCACTGGATGAAGTTGATGGTGGCGCCGAGGGCGGCGATGCGCACATCAGGGGGGGAGTGGTGGGAGAGGGAGGAGAGGAAGACTCCGTGGAGGGTGGAGAGGTGGGGGAGGAGGACGTCGCCGATGTACTGGGCGAGCTGGGAGAAGATGAGAAGGGCGGACTCCTGGAGACGGGGGACGTCGGTGGAGGTGACGGCTTGGAACATGAAAGGGAGGAGCTCCGGCCAGGCGTCATCAGGGAGGAGGCTGGAGGCGAGCTCGGAGACGGTGTCGCAGAGCTTCTTGGCGATGGACTTGGAGTCCTCCCGCTGGGCGGCAGAGAGGAGGAGGGACTTGAGGGAGGACTGCGTCGCAGGGGAGAGGCGGGGCCAGAGGTAAGAGGGCGAGACGGCGGCGGCGTCGGACGAGGAGGAGCCGCGTGTGAGGACCTTGCGGAGGAGGATGGCGGACATGGCGCGGATCTCGACGCGGGAGGAGGAGTGGAGGAGGTGGGCGAGCTTGAGAGCGAGGGCGTCCGGGTGGCGGTCGCGGCAGAGGTTGAAGAGGGCCTCCGCCTGCGATCGCTGCTCGTTGGCGGAGGACATCAGCTGGGACACCAGGGCCTCGAACGGGGCCGGGTCCGCCGCCCCAAGGATCGCCGCCACCTGCTGCTGCTGCTCCTGCTCCATCCCAACCGCACTACTTCGACAGGAGGAGGGTTAGGGTTTCCGGTGGATTAAGGATCGTCGAAGATGATGCCTTTTCTTCAAAAGTTCGGATTAGGGTTTACAAGAGGGACGGTTGGCGGGGTCGCGCGAGGGAGGGGGGGGGGGGGGGGGGGGGGGGGGGGGGGGGGCGCTGGGGGGGAGTGGGAGGGTTTTTGTTTCGGGATTGGAGTTTGGATTCCGGGGGGCGTGGGGGTGGGGAGCGAGGGTGGGATGGGGTCAGGGCGACGCGGTGGTGGTGGTGGTGGGGCACGTCACGCCGCCACTCGCTGTTGGTTAGACGTGAATTGGTTGTATCTTTCGCGCGCAAGAAAAATTCAGCTTCCTTTGAGCCGATTCACCGTTAGATCTATAAATAGTCGATTTGCGGCGGACCACTTGTGCATTGAGAATGCTTGGAGATCTGTGTAGGGAGAAATCTAACGGTCAAATCGTGAAAGAACATTAATCATTTTTTTTAAACGAAAGATACAACCTGAACCATTTCGTGCACGGTGCTATTTACGTAATTGAGCGCTTTGGAGCGAAAAATATTATCATAACCGTTCAATCAAGAAGATACAAGTCTATTGACTATAATAACTTTTTGCTATTTTAAAAAACATTAATGGAACGTGGGACTTGCTTTGCCGGGGGTTATTAAGGTAAAATTATAGATAATAGATTGGCAGCCTGTTAATTTATTTTTTTCCTTATTTTTTTAATCTTAAAACTCTTCTTTATTTTAACTTCACCGTGAGAGAACCCCTTGATACCGAGAAATTATTGCATGCACAGGTGCAAGTGAACCGGGGCAAATCCCGAAGAATATGCTGGCAATCGGAAATCGGTAAAATACGAAGGATAGCATGGCGTGTTATCCATCATGAATTTCGTGCGATCTAATTACACCCGATGCATGTAATACGAAGGCCTTGATACCTCGCTTCGCCTTCTCCGTAACTCTCCTCTCCTATCCGCCCACCCGGTGACCTCCCTAAACCTCTTGAACACCTTCCACCACCTCCCACCGCGACCAATCTGAAACGCTCTGATTTTTGCGACAGCGAAGGTCTCGGATGAAAAAGCTGACGGTCGAGCAGATTCTTCGTTCAACCAGGATCCTATCATACAACCCATGCACTGCAGAGTGCTCTATATTTATAGAAGACCGACATGTGGCTATCAAACAGCATCTGCTGTACACGGCAACACATGGCCATATGCTAACTTATTTGATGGCCGTTCATTTTTAATGGCAGCTATCCATCTAAGGCTACAGAACGTGTAACCGTATATGCACTAAAAAAAATTATATTAAAGACATATTTTATTTATAACTAAATCAAAATAAATTAAAATAAAAATCAGACCAAATCTTTCAATATATTTAATTCATAATTAGGATAGAATTTTTTTTAAAATAAATTTTTAAAAATTAATTAAATAAAAAAATATTATTAATAAATTAGTTTTTTAAGTAAATATAATAAAATAAAATTTAAATATTAAAAAAATTAAAATTAGATTTTAAAGAATTAGAGCTTTCAAAAGAGAATGAGAATAGAACTCGGCTAGAGTAAAAGTCATGGAAGCCCATTGTGCTCGTCCGAGCCGAAAGGACACTTTAGTGCTCTTCCTGAGCTAGCAAACTATTGACAAGCCACTATTCTCAAAAAACCAAAATAAACTTTAAACAAAGGCTAAATTCTTCAGATTTCTCAATAGGCTTGACAGCCAAGAAAAGCTCATGTTTATTAGAATTATTTCTATAAAAAGTTCCTCATCTGTATGTTTTGAACAGGTAGAATCCAGTACCGAAAGCTGGAAAAGTCCAAAAATACCAAGAAATTAATCACGCGCTAGGGAACCTTGCTGTTTAGAGTAAATTACCAAATAAAGATGAAAAGAAAAAATGTCTATTAATACAACCCAAAAGAGCATTCAACTTCTGGGACAAAAGGATCTAAAAAAGATCCAATCTGAGGCAAAATACAACTATCTACACATAAAACTTGTTCACGTAGCTGTATGATCTTTGACTAGAAAAGGTCTTGACATTAATGTCCTTGGATGCCTAAAGGATTGTAAAAATTTAAAATTTTATAACTAACTTTTAGGATTAATAGATGCCAGTTTGAACGACGGACTGATATTCTTCAATACTTTCCCTAATTTTTCAGTTTTCTTGACTAACCTAACAACTAAGACTGCCAGACCTTAAATTTGCAAACATCAAGTTATGAGTTGAAACCAAGAATAGAAAATATTGTTGCGACATAGGGAGTCTGTTACAAGAACATGACAACCGTGCTTTTTATGGCTAATCTCAAAAATAATTTTGTCACTCCAAAATAGTTTAAATAGAATTCTTCAAAATAATCTAATCCAGGTCATAGAACAAAACAAGCTCAAGAAACTAAGGCTGAAAAGATTGTGGAAATACTAATGGTGATGTAGAAATACACTCCTTATCTAGCAGAAGAATCATTTTGGATGAAAGGTTTTCCACTTCATTAATACCCATTATAGATAAGGAAAAGAATCATCTTAGACCCACCAATATAGCCTATGCTAATCATCAAAGAAATATAGTACAACTAGATGAGGATAGAATAAAGAAAAGCCTTCTTCTTCAACTGGCATGAAAATGAATATCTAGAAGGACTCGAAAATAGTCCCACAGATTTATAAATAGCAGCAATCAAGTATCTTTCCAATTCATGGAAGACAGTTGGAGGAGCTAAAGTAAAATTCGTACATCCATCCTCTAAACCTATATAAGTAGAAGGAGAAGTATTAGCCAATCTTTTGAAAGTATTTTCAAAAGATCTGAGTGAAAATACTAAAGTTGAACATCTAGAGTATATTGTGGATTAACAAAATTCTACAAGTATAGCTCTTAGATCAATAGGAAAACAACTTAAAGGATAGAAACCATACTTTGGAAGAAAAGAGAAGAGGTAGATAAGGCAATATGCAAGATCTTGTATAGCAAAAAATACTCCAACTTAAACAAATTAAGCTACCTCAAAATAATAACAAAGCCTCTTCATCAAAAAATGTTCCTCAATATTCACATCTCCTGAGTTGTATCCAAAAGTCAAACTTAGATGATCCTTCTCAAATAAATAAATTAACAAACTTACTATTAGGATGTCTTCCCTAAAAATTAAAGATTCAATAAACTATCTATCAGAACAAAACTTAGAGAAAGAAGAAGACACTTCATTCGAAAGAAGAGATGATACACCAAAAAAAATTGAAGGGGAAATAAACAAAATTTTAGCCTATAAATAGATGATTTAAGCCTCTAAGATCAAAAATTATTATCTTAGACCCATTCATAGATTTATTTTTTAAAGAAACCTCAATGCTATAATCGCAGTACAATTTGATGGAAGAGTTCAATAGAATGGAATCTAGATGAACTTATAAAATATCAAATATTTATTGTGTATCATCAAATAATTATGTATTTAAATGCCTGTAAGGAAACTCTAAAAAGGCTACTACTCGAATAATCATAACAAGATTTTCAAGGCAACTAAAAAGATGATGGGATAATTATCTCACTAAACAATGGAGATAAGAAATCTTGAACTCTATTAAAAAGGATATTGAAGGTAATTATCTACCTAATCATCCCTCTGATGCAGTTATTGCATTAGTATTAAATATACTTTGCAAGTGACTACCAAAATATATATGAAAACCTTATGCAACAATTAAACAATCTTAAGTATAAAATAATGATAGATTTTAGATGCTATAAAGATATATTCTTATCCAAATTATATCAACTTCAAGATCCAAATCAGAAAATCTAGAATAAAAATTTTAAATTAGGATTACTGCCATTGTTTGCAAGAAAAAGTTATGATCCATCCAAGAAATGAGAGTAATAAAAGCATAATCATAGTTAACTAGACATGAGTAGAATCGTATAAAAAGTACAAATAGTTGGAGCTGAGCTGTAGAACGATCTACAAGTTAGAGATCAATTAAAGAAGCAAAAAATGCTAGGAAGAAAAGAATTAAAAAGATTTATTTTATTAATTTAGATTTTAGTTAAATAAGCCTTACTACAAAAACCTAAATTTTTTTTTAAAAAAAAGGAAAAAAAACTCAAAAAAATCCTAAAGAAAAACATAAGAAGAAATATGTAAGATGAGGCAAAAAGAGGACAAAACCTCAAACTTGCTTAAATATAAGCAAAAAAACATTATGCTAACACATGCTATCAGAAAAATATTAGAAAAGAAAATGAAAAAAAATTCAAAGAAAAGGGTTTAGAAGAGATGAAAGGAAAATTAAAGGGCCTCATGAGTAGTCTAAAACTAGGCATAGAGGATGAGTCAAATAAAATAGAAGAATGTTCATGCTATGATTAATAGTCTAGTTAAATCAAGCAAATGATGCTAAAACCTTGATATTATGAATAAAAATTTATCATTGATATGATTGATTTTTTGAAAGATCCTAAGGAAAGGAAAAATCAACTTACAAAATTCTTTGCTATGACAAAAGGACAAGAAGTAAGATATTTTCAAAATCTTGAAAAGAAACAAGACTTCAACTCTCTTGATGAAGTCTTTCAAAGATTGGGGTAGGCTAAAGAAAACGGTACAAAAACAAGCCTTGAAGATTTATTAAGAGAACAAAATCTAATGAAAAAAACATAAATATTAAAAGAAAAGGTAAAACTTTTAGAAATAAAAGACTTAGGAAAAAAGAAGAAGAAAACCTAAAAGAGATCTTAGAATTAGAAGGAAAAACCCTGCTAATTGAAGAAAATGAGCCCGTAGGGTTCATAAATTCTATTGAAAAATTCATAAAATAAAAATGGTATTGTGAAATTCAATATAAAATAAGAGAAGGACATAAGTTTAAAAATAGAACTACGATAGATTTGGGGGTGGATGTAAACTGCATAAAAAAAAGGATTAATCCCTTTAAAATACTTTGAGAAATAACTCATAAAGTTCGCACGGCTGATGGGGAAGAGCTTAAAGTTAACTATAAGATCCCTAAAATCTATGTCCACATAGGAAAATCCTGCATTAGGACATTATTTCTATTAGTTAAAAACCTATGACAAGGAGTTATCCTAGAATATCCATTTTTATCCTTAATTAAATATTTTGCCATTACTGAAGAGGGAATCATAACACAAATCGAGGGTAAAAAAGCCACATTCAAATTCTGGACAAAATTGGAAGAATCATTTTTGAATCAACTAAGAGAAGCAATCACATACTAAGAAAAATTTGTAAGTAAATAATCATATGAAATTTAGAATTCAAGGATAGACATAATTATATTAATCCCAAATTCCAATATAAAGTAAAAGCCTCAGAAAACAAATTCAAAGAAAACGTATGCTTAGACTTACCTTCAGCCTTTTAGTACAAAAAAAGATCCCAAATAAATTTACTTTATATTCCCAAATTTAATGAACAAAAAATTTCCACTAAGGCTAGGCCAGTACAAATGAATAAGATACTATTAAAGGTATGTAAGGAAGAAATCAAATTCTTGCTTGAGAAAAAACTAATTAGAAAAAGCTCCTCTCTATAGAGTTGTGCTACCTTTTATGTGGAAGATGCAATTAAAAAAGAAAGGGGACTTCCTAGATTAGTAATAAGCTACAAACCTTTTAACAAGGAATTACAAATGATAAGATATCCCATTTTCAATAAACAAGACCTAATGAGAAGGATCCAATGATCTTATATGCATTCTAAATTTGTACAGTGTTGAAAAAATCTTATGGAAATTTTAAACCAAAATATAGCAATCACACATTAAGGAATATGGATACAAAATGGCCTTCACAACATCCTTTAGACATTACAAATGAAATGCACTGCCCTTTGGGTTAGAAGATATACCTTTCAAATTCCAAAAATTATGAACAAAATATTTTTTTCTTATACTAATTTTGTAATAGTCTATGTTGATGATGAATTAATATTTTTCAAAAATATAGATCAATATTGGAAGCATTTAAATATTTTTCACAAAGTAATAATAAGAATTGTCTCCACAAGAAAGATCAAGTTATTTCAAATACAAATTCAATTTTTAGGATTAAGGTTAAACTTGACCAAATATCTCCAATTAACAGTGTCATCTAACTTGTTGATAAATTTTTGGATGAAATTAAAGGCAAAAAACAATCATGATGATTTTTGAGATATCCTAATTATGTATCATATTTTTATAAATCTCTTGCCAAAGATAGAAAAATTCTAAAACACAGACTAAAAAAGAATTTGCCAACATGGACAGAATAACATATAAAAATAGGAAGAAAACCCAAGATGCCCACAATGATCAAGTTTAAAAAAACTAAACTATTGGAAGAAGGTCCAAAGAGTTATAAATAAAGAACTCCAATATATTATTCATGAAATGGCAATAAATATACATGAAATACCAAAACTATTAATTAACAAGATGGAAAACAAAAACATATTAGCCTCCAAGTAGAAATTTAAATTAAGAATTACACTCTCAATCTTTCTTAAGACAAAAATCAACCAATTATTTTTTGATAGGCAAATATCGAAGAGAAAAAAACCCTCCCAGGAGATTGCATCCCAAGAATACTTCTCTCCGAGGTTTTCTCAATCTTGAAATCCAAAAACTCCTATGCCTATGGCACTATCTACACCAATGATCAAAGAACCATTATCCCTATATATCCAAAGTTGAAGAAAAACTCTTTCCTTTGGAATTACATGATTTAAACTCCACCATTAAAGATCTTCTAAAAAACCTACCAGAAGGAAGTATCTATATCCCTAAAATAGGAGAAAAGAATCGAGCCTTCTATGAATCAATGCTCACTAGAACTAAAAGTACCTGTATTCATCATAACTATAGAGGCCCTGATGAGTCTGCCTTCATCAAACTTTCCATAATGAGAATCTACTTCATCAATGATTGGGATCCTTTTCTCAATCGCATTATACTAAAACCATGGTAATAAAAAAATCATATGATCGTACTCTTTAACCATTGGGACTATCTAGATGCCTGGACATATATTTTCTATATTCAAAACTCCAACTTTAAGTATTCAAAGTTCATAAAATTCTCAAACCACATTAGCCTTTTGCCCATATGGTTCTCCTAGAATTGGTGGTTGAAATTTTGAGCCACACACATCAAACAAAATAAAAGTAGTATCTAGAGTATGTTCTACTCAATGAATTTAGCCACATGAGGTTTTATGCCAAAATAGGTCTACCTTGGATACTTAAATGGAGATTTATTTGAAAAATGACCAATTTCCGCTCTCCTCCTTCAGAAAACCTATTTCAAGAGATGGAATCTATTCAATGAAAATCCAATTATTTATGGGTATAAACTAAAAGATCTCCAACAAGAACTCATAATCTTTATCAAGTAGAATTATAAGTAAATCAGGACCTAAAAAACAGCAACCTACTCATCAAAAAAAAAAACCCTCCAAGTTTAAATTTATAAACTATGCTAAAGATGGTTCCGAACTCCTCTCAGCCTCTTAACATGATGTACAGAAATATTTATTATCAATCCACTATAGTAGCCCTATTTATATTGAAGGAAAATCCTGATTTCCCGGTCCAGGTTCGTCCAGATCTGATTAGATCAAGAGATATATTTCAAAAATTTTCTCTTGATCTCAATCAGATCTTAATATGTTTCAGATCTGATTATTATTATTTTAATAAATAAAATAAAAAAGATAAATTATCCAAATTTAATTTACCTGATTTGGGTAATCCTATTATCCTGTAGTGATCCTGATTGCAGGCGGAAGGTTCTGGATCTTAGCCACGCAGCGCCTGGCCTCTACCGGTATCCATCGGTTGGATCTGAAGATTCTCTTCTTCTCTATCACACCTTCAAAAATCAGATCTGGATCTGATCTGGAGGATCTTCAAAACTCTTTTGAAGATCTGCAGTCGTCCTTTTGCAGCAGCGCAGCCTTCTTGCTTTTGATCGCCTTTCCTTGATCTGAATCGCACCAACCTAAATCAAAACCACTTTTGGACGTGGAGAGCAAGGGGAGAAGAGACCTATGGCGTGGAGAAGGAGGGGGAGGCAGCCTTGTGGCGTGGGAAATCTCTTTTGCATTCACTTTTTAATTAGGGTTGGGCGCAGGGTCTTATTTATAGACCTCTTGTGATCCAACTCCTCTTCCTCTCAACTAATCACAATCCTTTGTGAAATCAGGTCTAAATCTGATTGTTGGAATAGAGACCCCCTGATTCCTCCTTAGAGGGCGCCTAGACCAGTCAAACTGAATTCTTAGTAGAACTCTGATTAGAATCCAAAAGGGAGATGAGTCCTTGTCCAACAAGGACTCCTAGGCGCTCCTAAACTTGGGCTCACGCCACCTTGGCGTGCGCCCGTTCTCTTGCCAGGTTCTGGCAGGGGGACAGGCCCCACCAGCTCTCCAATAGGTGCATGACATGTGGTCAAAAGTCAAAGGGTGAATGGTCCAACGTTTGACCAGTCAAAGGTAGACTTTTGACCAAAGTCAAAGAACAAGAAATGGCAGTGACCAAAAATGGCAGGTTAATATCTTACAAATAAGACAACCTATTCTGACTTGGACAACCTCCAGTCAGACCATATGAAGGCCTCTGATTGAGCACAAACTCCTTTGGCTCAGTCAAGGACAACTTATTTATGATAGTAAAAGAAGAACGTTAGGTTCATCGAGTGCTAGCACGATTTTCTTGAACCTAATTGAATCTCATTCAGATCAATTGAACTAGATAAGTTATTGATGATCACCAGATTCAAACCTTATTTGTGTGATCCAGTTAGGTTCAGTTCTGTATGGTAATGGGATATGTCATGATCTCTATCATAGACATCATCAAAACTCCTTTCGATGGTCAGAACTCTTCTGATTCGAACAGCTAGAATGATCGATCATCTAAATTTCTAATTACTCCCAAAATCCACAAGTGACACCTAGCAGTATATGGTGGCAATCCATCAGAGCTGAATGTGACCTCTTGTGCAGCTACCTGTGTGATTAAGTCTTCCTATCTTGAGCCCGATCGATTAGGGTTAAGGTGACACTCGTCAAACCTAGTCCTCCTGTCATATGAATGTAATCATTCGATTCGAGTCCAATGTGAAATCTAAAGATAGAAACTCTTTCTATTATTTCACTCTACCATGGCCATGGGATTTCTGGACTTGATTCTCATGATCATCATAGGGCTTCTCCTCTACCACCGAGGTAGATAGATTCCATCTTGATACAATCCAGTTCCTACAATGAACATGCTATAGCCAACATACACCTCAGGGTTGCATATCGACTAGGAGAACCGAGTAATGGTGTAGTCAAAACTAATACACCCCTCAAGGTGAACTGCCGATGCATCTCAGATCAAAGAACCAGACACACTATTGCAAGCATCGAGTCAGTCATTAACGAGAAGGTAGACTCTCTATCTACTCGAGGTGGTCACGGCTCAGTGCCCTCGTTCTCTAACGAGTACCTGTACTCTCGCTTCGGTATCTCCCCACCATAGACTCAAGACTCATCTTACTAAAGAGAAGCGATCGTACACCAACTTCTGGATCAATCACCATCCTCGTGATGATCCTATGGTCAGGAGCTGTTTATGAGTTAATAATGATTTTCATGTCTTAAATTTTCAACTCTTGAAAATATGAATTATCATTACCATTAACTCAAAGGATGTATCACAGACACTAAATACACAGGTGGTGATAAAAATAACCCATTTCATTAATTATAGTCAAAATTATAATTTTTGCCCCTAGAAGTGTATTACAAGTGTCAGCGAATTCTACTTCTAGGCACATATATCTAACAATCTCCCACTTGTCCTAAGCTAATTGGCTACAAGTCTAAGTCCCATCTTCTCAAGGTGGGTTTCGTCTTCTGCTGGCCCAACGGCTTTGTAAGTGGGTCTGCCACATTATCTGTGGAGTTGACTCTCTGTGACCTCAACGTAACCTTTCTCAAGATAATCGCGGATGAGATGATATCGCCCGCTCAATGTGCTTGACTTCTGTGGACCTCGGCTCCTTAGCAAGGGCTATGGCGCCATTGTTGTCGCAGTAAAGAGGAATGGCATCTGATGGCATTACTCCAATTTCTGCAGCAAACTTCTTGTACCAGAACGCTTCCTTTGCAGCCTCTGATGCAGCTATATATTCTGCTTCCATGGTGGAATCTGCTATCACAGTTTGCTTGGAACTCTTCCAGCTGACAGCTCCACAATTGCCACAAAACGACTTCCAGATGTCGACTTTTCGATCATCTATATCAGACATGAAGTCCGAGTCTGTGTATCCCTGAACTTGGAGTTCTCCATTACCAAAGACCAACATCATATCCTTAGTTCTTCTCAAGCTTAAGGATACATTTCACAGAAGTCCAGTGTTCTTCACCTGGATTTGACTGATATCTGCTTGTGACACTTACAGCATGGGCTATATCAGGTCGTGTACATAGCATGGCATACATGAGGCTCCCTATTGCAGAAGCATAAGGGATCTTGCTCATGCATTCTATTCCTCATGGTGTGCTGGGGCACATCTTCTTGGAAAGATGAATACATGTCTGAAGGTATTATCCCCTCTTAGAGTTTCCATACTAAACTCTTTAGTACTTTCTCTATGTACATTTTCTGTGAAAGTCTAGCATCCTATTCGGTCTATCCTATAGACCTTAATTCCTAGAATAAAGGACGCTTCACCTAGGTCTTTCATGGAGAATTCCTTAGACAACCACATCTTGACTGATGTCAACATGGGAATATCATTCCCAATAAGGAGGATGTCATCCACGTACAATACGAGGAAGACAACAGCGCTCCACTGACCCTTTTGAAAACACATGGTTCCTCTTTCGTTTTTGATGAAACCAAACTTTTTGATCACATCATGAAAACGAGTGTTCCAGCTCCGAGATGCTTGCTTAAGTCCATTTGGACCTTGCAGCTTTGCAACCTTGTGATCAGTTATCACTGATGTGAAACCTAGCGGCTGTTCCATATAGATATCTTCCTCAAGATATCCATTTAGGAATGCCGTTTTCACGTCCATTTGCCATATTTCATAATCGAAATAGGCTGCAAGAGCAAGCATGTGTGGATGGCTTTTAGCATAGCTACTGGGGAAAAGGTATCCTGATAGTCAATGCCTTCACATTGACTATAACTTTTGCCACCAGTCTAGCCTTGAATGTCTCCACATTTCCATCTGCCACAATCTTTCTCTTGAAGATCCATTTACACCCAATAGGTACTATACCTTCTGGTGGTCTACCAAGGTCCAGACTTGGTTTGAGTGCATCGGTCGATCTCTGACTTCATTGCCTCAAGCCATTTCTCGAGTCGATATCTGATCGTCGTGTTGTAGGTTTTGGATCATCACCATGAGCACATTACCTATGAGGAACATTTCCTCTACATCCTCTGAAATAATACCTAAGTATCTTTCAGGGGGACGGGAAACTCTTTCCGATCTACGAGGTGGAGGAGGTAGTGTTCTTATTGGCTTAACCTGATTTGGTTCCACTTGGTCCTTAGCTCATTCTGCTTGTGAGACTTTCTCATCAAGCTTAATCTGCTTTCCAATGCCGCTATCTTGAATAAACTATTTTTCAAGAAAGATGGCATGTCGACTCACAATCACATTGTGGTCTTCTGGAATGTAGAAATAGTATCCTAATGACTCTTTAGGATATCCTATGAATCGAGCTCTGAAGGACCTAAATTCTAACTTGTCCGCTTGTTGTCTTTTGACATGAGCCGGACAACCCCAAATTCTGAGATGACTCAGACTTGGTTTCTTACCGTGCCATATCTCATACGGTGTGGTAGGAACGGTTTTAGAGGAAACCCTATTCAGTAGATAGATTGAAGTTAACAATGAGTGTCCCCAAAGAAAATCAGGGAGGTCTGTGAAGCTCATCATGGATCGAACCATATCCAATAGAGTCCGATTTCTCCATTCTGAAACCCCGTTGAGTTGAGGTGTTCCTGGTGGAGTCCATTGAGAGACTATGCCATTTTCCTTGAGATAGTCTAGGAATTCCCGGCTAAGGTATTCACCTCCTCGATCTGATCGAAGAACCTTAATGGGTTTTCCTCAGTTTGTTTTTCTACTTCATGTCTGAATTCTTTGAACTTTTCAAAGGCTTCAGACTTGTGTCTCATAAGATACACATACCCATACCTAGACAGATCATCGGTAAAGGTAATGAAGTAGACAAAATTGCCTCTAGCCGGCACATCGAATGGGCCGCACACATCAGTATGTACTAGGGCAAGGAGATCTGTGGCCCTCTCCCCATGTCCAACAAAAGGGAGTTTAGTCATTTTGCCTTGAAGACAAGATTCACAAGTTGGATATGACTCAAAAGTCAATGGACTCAATAGCCCATTTTTCTCCAATTTGTTAATCCTATCTTCTGCTATATGACCTAATCTCAGGTGCCATAGATATCTGTCGTTTGGACTATCCCTAGGTCGTTTGGCATTCACGTTTTGCTCGATAGTTAAAACAGGTACATCAATATGCAACTGATAAAGACCATTAACAAGGAAACCATTTGCAATTTTATTTCTTTCATAAAGAATGTTACAATGGTCCTTAAAGAAGGTGATCACATAACCTTCTTGTGCTAAGCATGAAACAGAAATCAAATTCCTGCTAGCTGCAGGCACATAATAACAGTCTTTTAAAACTAAGTCTAAACCAGATGGTAATCGCAGAGGGTATGTTCCCACGGCTACTGCAGCAACTCTTGCTCCATTACCGACGCGTAGGATCATGTCTCCATCCCTCAGCCTCCTGCTATCCTCAAGACCCTGCATAGAAGTGCACAGATGAGCACTAGAACCAGAGTCAAGCACCCAACTGGATGCAGAAGAAACCGTAAGGTTAGACTCAATAACGAGCATACCTCCAGAAGGACCTTCCTTCTTGTTCTTCAGGGTGGCCAGGTAAGTAGGGCAGTTCCGCTTCCAATGGCCGTCGCTGTTGCAATGGAAACACTTTCCTTTGCCATCGACCTTCTTCTTCGGTTCTGCCTTCTTCTTCTTTGATCCTTCCACCTTTTGCTTTTTCACAGACTTCTTTTTCTTTCCATAAGACTTTCTTTTGGAAGAAGTCCGTTCCATAGCAAGAACTGAGCCTTTAGAACCTTTCATAGAAAGCTCAGCGGTAACCAGCATATTCATCAACTCGGCCAAGGAATTTTGAAGTTTATGCATGTGGTAATTCATGATGAATTGCCCATATGCATCAGTCAAGGATTGCAGAATAATATCGTTCTGCAAGTCCAAGTCCAACTTCACACCGAGCTTCTCAAGCTCTTCCATGTCCTTGATCATTGTCAGACAGTGATCTTGGACTGACTGCCCATCACGCATCTTAGCCTTAAAAAGTCATTTTGTGACTTGATATTTGGCTGCGCGACTCTGTTCACCAAACATCTCCTGCAGGTGAGCCAACATTTGGCGAGCAGTCCCGATATCTTCATGTTGGCGCTGGAGCTCATCAGACATCGAGCCCAACATGTAGTATCTGGCCTTATTATCTTCGTCAATCCATTTTTCCAGAGACGCTCTCTGTTCAGTGGATGGACGAGCTGGTAAGGTGGGAGGGTCCTGGTCCAAAACATGTGTTAACTTCTCTGAACCCAAAATAATTTTGTAGTTCCTGAGCCAATCTTTATAATTGGGTCCAGTCAGTCTATGTGTGTCTAGGATACGTGCCAGTGGGTTGGACGCAGATATTTTTCCTGTAGAGAGTCAAAGATTCTAGTTAGATACTGTAATTTTGACTTGACCAATTTATTTAGGGATTTTATTTTTAAACAAATTAGCTCCCACTATTTTCTCGGATCCCTACACTCCCTCTGTAGAGATGCGAAAAATCTCCACGATTGATGATTTCTAGTGGGTGGTGCGGTCTCACCAACTGACTCATCACCTCACCTAACAGTTATTGGTGATGGGTTAGCCAATGAGTGAACAACTCTTGTTCAATGATTCTCTAATCATGGTGCACCCAAACTTGGTCTCTAATTCATGAATCTCACCGTATCCGGAATATTGATCCACTCCTTAGTTAAGTCAGACCCACCATTTGCATAGACTGGGTTCCTAATTGGGTCTCTCACCGTATCCGGAATATTGAGCCCAACTCATCCTCCAGCCCATAGCATCCAATGCCTAATAGACATGGTTGCGTCTTCCCGGTGCAACTGAGCCACTGTATCCAGCCGAGAACAATCAACCCCGGGAAGGGCCCGCACGTCTACAATGGTGGAAGACCTCGGACTTAATCTTTTCTTAGGGAGAATTGATTCAGGTCTCATTAAACTAGACTTGGCTTAGTCATAACAATTATGACTAACCTAGTGGCATGGGTCAGCTCGGATTATTGACCACCTCAGATCAGAACTGTGTCAACAGATATGGCCAGGTAAGTGAGACCGGTGGAAGGAATATGCCGTTAACTCGCACAAGAACGCATTCAGGTCGAGTAGCTTCCAATTAAAAACCAGTCGGTCGTCTGTGCCAAACTTACCTTAGACACCAAATTATTGAGTCAGAACCAATTGGGTTAGCCTACAATCCAGACTCTAACCTCTGAGCCTAATTAGGTCTTGCTTGATCGTGACTCGATCTTGACCCAGACTTAATCCTATTAGGCTGGTCAATTTAAGCATTGTTGATCCCATCTAACCAACTCTTGATTCGGTTTGATCAACCGCTTAGACCTAATTGAGCTACCCAAGCCCGAACCCAGTATTATGAATATGTCTTAGATCTGAAAATTCTCAATTTTAGACCTAATTAATATTCCATAAACTTAATTCTTAATTAAGTAGGGTTCATAAACAAAATATGCACAATAAATCCTAGGGTTTCAGGATCTAGGGTTTTGCAGAAAGTAAGTTTTGGATTTCTGATTAAGGACGAACACGCAGCACCCCTACACGTCATAAGAACACCCCATCGAATGGGAAGAGAGGGCCTTTAAACCCTTCTTCGTTCTTATGACCGGACGGCCAAGAGGAACGCCTTAATCAGGAACATGTAAATCTACAAAACAGTTATAGATCTATATCATATATCTCATATACAAATTTAGATCTAATCAAGGCATATTTTGCATACATCTCATGTATCAAATCATGCATATTTTCAGATCTAAATTATCTCATAATAATCTAAAAAATTAGATTTAAATTGATCTAATCAAAATAAATTCTAATCTAGATAATTATGTAGAACTATTCTACAACTAGTCTAGACATGCATCTAATCATATCTCATATGATATTTAAAATTAAATAATTTTTATTTGCTATTTATTTAGATGTTATTATAACACTTATAATATCAGAAAAATAGTAAATAAGAAGATCTAAAATATGATTTAATCAGATTAAATCAAAGACATGCAAAACTATTCTATAGAACTATTCTATTCTAGAACTAGTCATGCATATCTTCATGTTCTTAGATCCAAATCATTTAATTTTAATTTTTTCTGATTTCAGATCTGATCACATCTCATGTGACATCTGAAATCACTTTATTTTCTAATTAAAATAAAATTTAAAATCAGATCTAAACAATTTTAGAACCATGGCTCTGATACCAGTTGAAGGGAAATCCTGATTTCTTCCGGTCCAGGTTCGTTCAGATCTGATCAGATCAAGAGATATATTTCAAAAATTTTTCTCTTGATCTCAATCAGATCTTGATATATTTTAGATCTGATTCTTATTATTTTAATAAAATAAAATAAAATAAGATAAATTAAATCAAATTTAATTTACCTGATTTGGGTAATCCTATTACCCTGTTGATGATCCTGATTTGCAGCGGAAGGTTCTGGATCTTAGCCACGCAAGCGCCTGGCCTCTACCGGTATCCACTCGGGTTGGATCTGGAGATCCTCTTCTTCTCTATCACACCTCCAAAAATCAGATCTGGATCTGATCTGGAGGATCTTCAAAACTCTTTTGAAGATCTGCAGTCGTCCTTTTGCAGCAGCGCAGCCTTCTTGCTTTTGATCGCCTTTCCTTGATCTGAATCGCACCAACCTAAGGTCCAAAACACCTTTTGGACGTGGAGAGCAAGGGGAGAAGAGACTATGGCATGGAGAAGGAGGGGAGAGGCAGCCTTGGGGCGTGGGAGAATCTCTTCTCATTCACTTTTTTAATTAGAGTTGGGCGCAGGGTCTTATTTATAGACCTCTTGTGATCCAACTCCTCTTCCTCTCCAACCAATCACAACCCTTTGTGAAATCAGATCTAAATCTGATTGGTTGGGAATAGAGACCCCTGGATTCCTCCTTAGAGGGCGCCTAAGACCAGTCAAACTTGGTTCTTAGTAGAACTCTAATTGGAATCCAAAAGGAGATGGAGTCCTTGTCCAACAAGGACTCCTAGGCGCCTCCTACTTGGGCTCACGCCACCCTTGGCGTGCGCCCTTCTCCTTGCCAGGTTCTGGCAGGGGGACAGGCCCCCACCAGCTCTCCAATAGGTGCATGACATGTGGTCAAAAGTCAAAGGGTCAATGGTCAACGTTTGACCAGTCAAAGGTAGACTTTTGACCAAAGTCAAAGAACAAGAAATGGCAGGTGACCAAAAATGGCAGGTAATGTCTTACAAATAAGACAACCTATTTCTGACTTGGACAACCTCCAGTCAGACCATATGAAGGCCTCTGATTGAGCACAAACTCCTTTGGCTCAGTCAGGACAACTTATTTATGATAGTAAAAGAAGAACGTTAGGTTCAATCGAGTGCTAGCACGATTTCCTTGAACCTAATTGAATCTCATTCAGATCAATTGAACTAGATCAGTTCAATTGATGATCACCAGATTCAAACCCTTGTTTGTGTGACCCAGTTAGGTTCAGTTCTGTATGGTAATGGGATATGTCATGATCTCTATCATCGACATCATCGAAACTCCTTTCGATGGATCAGAACTCTTCTGATTCGAACAGCTAGAATGATCGATCATCTAAATCATTCTAATTGCTCCCAAAATCCACCAGTGACACCTAGCAGTATATGGTGGCAACCCATCAGAGCTGAATGTGAACCTCTTGGTGCAGCTACCTGTGTGATTAAGTTCTTCTATCTTGAGCCCCGATCAGATTAGGGTTAAGGTGAACTCGTCAAACCCTAGTCTCTGTCATATGATGTAATCATTCGATTCGAGTCCAATGTGAAAATCTAAATAGAAACTCTTTCTATTATTTCACTCTACCATGGCCATGGATTTCTGGACTTGATTCTCATGATCATCATAGGGCTACTCCTCTACCACCGAGGTAGATAGATTCCATCTTGATGCAATCCAGTTCCTACAATGAACATGCTATAGCCAACATACACCTCAGGGTTCCATATGGCTAGGAGACCGAGTAATGGTGTAG
Source organism: Cocos nucifera (assembly GCA_006176705.1). Classification (NCBI taxonomy): domain Eukaryota; kingdom Viridiplantae; phylum Streptophyta; class Magnoliopsida; order Arecales; family Arecaceae; genus Cocos; species Cocos nucifera. The sequence goes on along the minus strand of QRFJ01002439.1, from coordinate 182,449 downwards.
TCAAACTATAACACCCTCAAGGTGAACTGTCCGATGCATCTCAGGTCAAAGAACCAGACACACTACTGCAGCATCGAGTCAGTCATTGACGAGAAGGTAGACTTCCCTAATGACTACTCGAGGTGGTCACGCTCAGTGCCCTCGTTCTCTAACGAGTACCTGTATTCTCGCTCCGGTGTCTCCACACCGTAGACTCAAGACTCATCTACTAAAGAAAAGCGATCGTACACCAACCTTCCGGATCAATCACCATCCTCGTGATGATCCTATGGTCGGGAGCTGTTTATGAGTTAATAATGATTATTCATGTCTTAAATTTTCAACTCTTGAAAATATGAATTATCATTACCATTAACTCAAAGGATGTATCATAGACACTAAATACACAGGTGTGATAGAAAATAATCCATTTCATTAATTATAGTCAAAATTATAATTTTGCCCCTAGAAGTGTATTACAAGTGTCAGCCAATTCTGGCTTCTAGGGCACATATATCTAACATATATAACATTAAATTTGCTTGGATACTCTTCTTTGCCAATATGAGTGATATACTATTCACCCCTCAAACAAGAAGAAGAAGATGTTATGAACCTATTTGACACCGAAGACTTCTCAAGGTATGATCTCAAGCTAAGAGACTAGAAGGAAATAGATTGCAATTAGTACCAAATGATCTCTAAAGAGGGGAAAAAACAATGATCCAAATAATCTACTGACTGTAGAAGGAACCATCATAAGAAAAAAGACAGATAGCATAAGAAACTAATCTAAGAAATGAAACAAAAAGAAATCACATCAAACAACCAATAGGATATAACAACCTCACGGACCAATTCCGAAATAAGAATGATGGCCCTATAGTAGAACTCCAATATCAAGAATAAGACAAAAATGTCACTCCCACATAACGAGATTCCAAAATAATATAAGATGATGCACAGTGATATTCCAAAATAGGATACAACCTGAAGTGACATCCAAACTAAAATTCTATTTAGAATTCAAAATGTTTCAATTTTCAAATTTCAAACCATACCAAGTCTGCACAAGCCACTGAAGGATGTCTATGCCTTTGAAAGGAAAGGAAGGGAGCAAAATTGAGCATCATCAGCATCTCTCTCTCTCCACTTCCCGCTCTTCACTCTCTCACCACTATGCCAATATCCTCCATTATCCTTTTTTACTCTTCCTAATCTTCTCCTATAAAGTATTACTTGGTGTTTGAGTGTTTCTCCTTTGTAAAAAGCTCAAGTTATCTAGTGGCGTGCATTAAAGTGTAAGAAGCTTAGCATACTCCATATAAGCATCTTTGTCTCTCAATGACGAATATTTTGTCTTTATTCTGCCTTTAATTCCATAATCTTCATTTTTCTCTTGTATTAAGTGGAAGAATAGAACTAAAACAAAGTACTGTAGCGAAATGCTATAGTAATACCACAGCAACAAAATTGTAGTAGTACTGTAGTATTATTGCATGGTACTATGAAAGTAAGTCAGCCTTAAGTAGTTGTCCTACGATCGGATTTAATTGTAACTCATATTTGATCTATTTCACTTAAAGTAGTTTGTTTATAATTAGTTTTATGTTTATTATGATAATCATGGGTTTGAACGGTTTGATACATAATATCCGAACATTCATATCAAGCAAAAGTCATAAAATTATTTTTAGTATTAACCATAAAAAGCATAGTATTGACCCAATGATTGATTTTGAAAATAACAAAATATTGAGTGCAAATAGTACTAATTATTTATTTCAAGAATAGTAATAGAATTTCTTAGCTACTCATAAAGATACATCAAGTCAAAGAAGAATTCTCTCAAAGAAGTTAAGCTTAAAGAGTTTTCAAGATGAATTATATTTGTTTGGGATGGCACATTATAAAAAAGTTAACTTGGAAGTCATAAGTCAACAGCACAATGAACTTAAAAGTTTAAAGAAGCATGAAGTAGCTTAGAAGAAGCAATCTCAATGTTAGAGAAGATTTTGAAGTATTTTGGAAGCATCAAGATCAAGAAATGTAAGTTTAGATTGTCAAATTTGAAGAAAATAAACTTGAAAGTCACTATAAGAAACCAGACTATTAGCAACGATAAAATACCATTGCTAATAATCTATCTACCATCACTAATATGGATGCTGTCGCTAATACCATCGTAAAAGCTAATCTGAAAAACTCTTGTTGCTAATTGGATTCCTTAGCAACGGCAAAAAATGCCATCACTAATAATAGAATTAGCCACAGCTTCAGCAACGAAATAAATCCATCTCTAATTATTTTTTAAATAAAATTTAAAAAAAATTAAAAAATATTAGTGATGGCATTTTCGTTGCAAATACTGTTGCTAATTATTATTAGCGACTAATTATTCAATTGCTAATGCCATCTCTAATTTTATTTAATTTTTAAATTAAATAAAAAATTAATTTAAGAAATATTAGCGATGGTATTTTGGTGTGTAATATCATCGCTAATACCAATGATAATATTTAATTTAATTTTTTAAAAATATTAATAATAATATTTTTAAAATCTATTTTAATTAATCATAATGAATTATGGTTCCTAAAACCTATTATAATTAAAATCTAAAGATAATATGACAATCAAAAATTAAAAACTAATTATATTATATTAAAAATAAAAAATTATGTAATTTTTTTACAAGCAATATCAAAAAAATATAATATATCAAAAAAAAATTAGGTTCGATCCTCATCGTCGTTTACCTCCCCCTTCTTCTGCTCCTCTCCAGTAGCTAGTGGATGAGAGTTGGATGTCCGAGCATCCTGTAATAAAAAATAAAATAATACTAGTAAGTTTTGATATGAAGATGTATCTTTCAATACACTCTTTTAATTCTCGAACAGATTATTTCTACGCATTCTATTCGATGATATGGAGTTATAGACACCTCCAGCTCATCGATTGAATAATTAGATTAAAATTTTAGATCTTAGATTTTCTTTCCAGACTCAAATCTAAATATACGAAGCTTCTAAAAATAAAAACTTAAAATAATTAAAATAATTTAATAATATAATTATCTGATGTGATGGCTAAAATGATGAGTTCAGTTGATCGTGTAGCTATGGATTTCGAAGAAGCTCTACAATCGTATCACAGATGGTATGCAGGAGGCTTTGAGGTTGCTGGCTTAGAAGCCTCTGCATGACCTTCTCCACGTGTGCATCGCTTCAGATCTGGAACGTCAATATCTATGAGGATGTCGAAAGATATCGAGGTAGTGGAGAGTCGAAGCTGTGGTCGAATCCTATGATCCAGCTCCTACTTACCCCTCTGATGGCGCTGAGCCATCCCTCAAGGTCAAGGGGGGCTGAGAAGATGGGTCATCGCCATACCTCTCAGCAACATACATCATATAACGCATCTATACAGTTAAGAAATATATTAGTTATAATATAAAAATTAGATCCTATAACAACTTAATTAGTAAATAAAGTTTAAAGTTCTTATTGCGATATATCGCGATGTGGAATCTAAATAGTCACCAGTCCTCCAAGACTGGTGTATGGCTCACCATAATTGCAGCTGATCTGATGGATGACCCAGCTGCCATGCCTATAATAAGTAAATAATAAAATTAAATTAATTAAAACATGTATAGAAGAGTTTTTATAATTCTAGTGAAGAGCTTTGATATTGATTTCTAACCAGTCTATTGGCCATAATATATGTATCAACCGAGCTATCTGTATGTCGGATCGGATGTTGCTGGGCAGCCTGGTTCTACCAGGCCCTCTACCGCCTACTGGAGTACTTCTTGCTGCTCCACTAGTCGTAGAGGGCCTGCCATACATCTGCCTATATCTAGTGATTCGTGAAAGATCTCCAGTCTAATGGTGACTGAGAATTGGAGTGCTGGATAGTTGATTGCTTGAGGCTATAGAGGCCATCTAGGAGCCTCCGTGTGGCCATCTCCTCAAAAATCGAATGGCCAGCCTCCTCGTCCTGAAGAGTCTCGAATCAGTAGTAGTCCTGCAAGATAGAAGCAAGCATGTATTTATATATAATTAAAATATCAATATATTAAAAATTTATAAATTAAATTAGTTTTGACTTACCAAAAATATCCTCCATGCTACATCACGTGCTCCAGACAGCCAGCTAAAAAGCTCATTTACCGACCCCGACATCAAGTATCGGATGATGCCAATAACTACACGAGATACTCTAGACTCTCTAAACGTACTGTAAAATTAATTTTGAATAATAAATATTAACTCTAGAATTGCTAAATTAGAAATATATTAATTGAAGTTATAGTACTTACGAGTGGCTCTAAACATGGATGAGTTGTCTATCCTCCGATCGAGTTGGAGATGCTATGAGCCGGGTGGGTCCTCAATCATGACTCTGTGTCTGTAAGTCGATCGCTACTGCATGTGACTGTGGGATCACTGGTGACCCTCTATCATCCAATATGAGATGTGCGAAATCATGCAACCTGACCGCATAATCACTCTCTCCTCGAGAGTTCTATCCTTAACTGAAATGGCTCTGACCTCTAGAAGATATGATGTATAATATCTAAAAATAAAAAGCAAAGCAAGCAGAAGACCTAAAAATTAGTTTAAATAAAATATTTATCAAAATATAATAAGATGATCAAAATTTAACTCACGTGTAATAAAGATTGTTAGTGAGCATCTACAATATATCAGCAGAAAAATAATTCTCATCCAACAATACATGATTATGTGTTGGTCTGCTGGTCCCCTGATTTAAGCATTGTCTAATTCTCATCCAGTAGTACATGATAATCTTAGTACATGAAAATATGAAGAAGGCTTAAATCTGCCATTGAAAAATAAGGCATTGCAAATTCCTTTGCACCTTTAACCATAAGGTGGGTGCAAGCGGTTGTCTGCAATATAACAGACCATCCAAGCTTGCCCTACATTGCAAGTTCTTCTGCACCAAAGTACATTGAGATAGTTGCAAGCAGTTGTCTACGATGTAACAGACCATTTAACCATACAACAATAAGAATAGAATGCACCACCTCCATTTAGGCGCATCTCGCACAAGCAGTCATCATAGTCTCTATCTCCGAGCCCTCGACCGCCTCCTTGAGCTATAAACTAGAAGTATAAATTTTATTAAAAATAAAATAATAACTTAAAAAATAAAATTCATGTGCTCGTGTAGCTTAGTCATTTGGCAAGCTCTAAGTCCGCATGCGTGGACATGCATCTTGACCATCCCTATTTGTAATGATGTCCTTTACTTCTGTAATTATGCTTTTGGGAATGCTACACTCTTAGGATAAGGACAGGCTCATTGTCTTTATAAGAGATGTGTCAATAAAGAAATGCTTAATAGTGATACAATAGTTGTCCATTCAAATAGGAGTGGATTTTTGCCAAACTACAAACATTGGTATACCTACATAGGAAGACGTGGGAGACAATATGCACGAACAGAAAGCTCTACTTGTCCAATACATTTACTGATGTGCAAGAGCTTAATGGTGATTGGCTCGAGTATATGATTAGCACATTTGATGGATTTGATCTGATTATTAATAGAAGCCCATGTAATAATCTTTCAGATAGCAATCGCCATAGTCATAATGGATTATAGGGGTTGCTATAGTTATAGCCTTACTTAGCCTCTAGGGGATAGTAACCCTATAGAGGGTAAGCATGACTATAATCATAGCAATCTTGTCCATCATGACTATAACGATTGCAATCTAAAAGATTATTACATGAGCTTCCATCAATAACCAGATCAAATCCATCAAATGTGTTAATCATCTGCTCAATCCGTCATCATTAAGCTCTTGCACATCAGCAAGGTCTTGGACAAGTAGAGCCTTCAAAGCCCTTGCAATTGTCTCTCATATCTCGATCTCCATACAAGTACCAACGCTTGTAGTTTGGCATAAATCTACTCTTATATAAATGGACAACTATTCTATCCCTATCAAATATTCTCTATTGATACATTTCTTACAAGGACAATGAGCCCATCCTTGAGCTAAAAGTAAGGGACATCATTGCAAACGGAGCATGCAGGATACGTCTCGGGCTCATGTTTGTAATGCAGTCCAAACTTTTTCTCGATTTGAGCACTCTACATGTCGAGACCAAAGAGTGTAGGACACATCTTGAGCTGGTATTTTTAATGCTGTCTGAACCTTTTCTCAGTTCGAGTGCTCTGCATGCCGAGACCAAAGTATGCAGGATACATTTTGGCCTCGTGTTTGCAGTCCAAACCTTTCCTCGGTTCGAGCACTCTGTATGTCGAGATCGAAGCGTGAAGGGCACATCTTGGGTCGGTGTTTGCAATGCTGCCTGAACCTTTCCTCAGTTTGAGCATGCTGCATGCCGAGACCAAAGCATGTAGGGCACATCTCGACCTCATGCAGGATAGTCCAAAATAATTTTTAATATCTAATTATGCTTAATTAATATAATTTAAATAAAAAATTAATTTTTAGCGATGGTATTAGCTATTGCTAATACCGTCGCTAATACTCATAATAGAAGAAGGATATCGTATAGGATTGAGGTATGGATTGACATGCAGGAATTAAGACGTGAGGAGGCACAGACAAGCAGGAATTGAGGCTTGGGGATGTGGCCATGAACGGGAGCTTGGGGAGGTTGGGAGCTTGTGCTCGAGGGCTCGAGGTGGCGAGAGGTGGTCGGAGGTTTGGGAAGGTGGGCCGGGTATAGCCAGGAGGAGACGACCGAGGGAGAGAGGGGGTGGCAGGTGAACCAAAGGACCAGAGGTTCAAGAAAAGAGGTAGGAGGCGGTCGTGAGAGAGAGAGGGTGGTGGATGAACCGAAGGGTCGGAGGTTCGGGGAAGGAGGTAGGAGGCAGTCGGAAGGAGAGAGGAGGTGGTGGGAGAACCGAACGATGGGAGAGAGGAGGGTGGTGGGCTAGAATTTTGGAGAGGCAGGAGGTCGGGAGCTTGCTCTTGGGGACTCGAGAAGGTGGAAGGTGGTTGGGGGTTCGAGGAGGTGGACCGAATGCAGCTAGGGGGAGATGATCGAGGAGAAGCCACTGGTTGAGAAAGAGAAGGTGGCGGATGAACCGAAGGGCCGAGGGTTTGGGGAGGTAGGAGGTGGTCAGGGGTTCGAGGAAGAAGGTAGGAGGTGGCTGAGGGGAGGCGACGGAGGGAAGAGAGGGGGTGGTGGGGAACCGAATGGCAAGGGAGAGGAGACAGGAGGTAGGAGTCAGGAGCTTGTGCTAAAAAGCTCGAGGAGGCGGGAGGCAGTCGGGTTTCAGGGAGGTAGGTTGGGTGCAGCCTGGGGAGATGGTCGGAGGAAAGCCGCTAGCTAGGAAGAGAGGGGGGCGGGGGAACCAAAGGGCAGGGATTCAGGAAGGTAGGAGATGGTTGGGGGCTTAGGAAGGTGGACCGGGTGCAACCAAGGAGATCGAGATGGCCGGAGGCTCGGAGAGGTGGAAGGTGACTAGGGGCTTAAGAAAGCGGGCTGGGTACAGCTGAGGGAAGGTCGCCAGTAGGGGGAGAGAGGAGGTGGCGGGGGGACTGAAGGATGGGGAAGAGGGTGGTGGCGGATAAAAATGCTAGAGGGCAAGGGGGTGGTGAAAAAATGAGGATGCGTTGGATGGTGGGATGGAAGAAAACAAGGAGGTGGTGGGTGGTGGTGTGGGGAAAAACAAGGGCATGCAGTGAGGTGGAGAAAAATGAGACGAAAAGATTATTAGCGATGTCAGATTTCATTGCTAATAATTATTTTTATCGTTAATATACAAAAAATTATTAGCGATGGTAGATACCGTCTGTAATAGTATTTCTGTTGCTAATAATTATATATTTAAAATAATATTTTTAAATTATTAGCGATAATATTCTTGCCGTCGCTAAAGCCATCATTTATAAAAATTTTAATTATATATTTATAATAATATTTTTAAATTATTAGCGATGGTATTCTTGTCGTCGCTAATAAAAATTTTTCTTACATTAATTTTTTTATCCTCCTAAGTCATTTTTCAGATGGTTAAAAATTAATATTTAATTTTATTAAATTTTTAAACTTAATTAATTTATAAATTAAGTTCTAATTGATCTAAATTAGATTTAATTTAATTATACTTGACTTAATTTGAGGCTAATTATATTTTAATATTTGAAATATAACTTGGATTCAAAGTCTAATTGAATTAGGGTTAATACATTTTCGAATTGGATTTGAATCGAATCTAAATTAAAAATTATTTTTTTATAATTGATTTAAATCATATTAAATTTAATTAGACTTTACTTAATTTAAATGTAATTAGGTTTTACAATTTAATTAGGACTTGGATTCAAAGTCTAAGTCTAATTGAATTAGGTTAGACAGGATTTTGAATTGAATTTGAATCGAGTTCCAATTGCATTTAGATCAAACCTAAATTAAAAACAATTTTCTCCTAATTGATTATAATTAAATTTAATTTAATTATGTTTAACTTAACATCAAAATAATTATATTTTATTATCCATGTAGGACTTGGATTTTAAAGTCTAATTGAATTAGGATTGATAGGTTTTCTAATTTGATTCGAATAGGATTTGAATTGGATTTGAATTAAATCTAAATTAAAAATTATTTTTTTAATTAATTTAAATTAACTTTAATTTGATTAATTTTGACTTAATTTAAAATTAATTAGATTTTATAATCTATATAGAATTTAGATTCGAAGTCTAATTGAATTATGTTTGACAGGATTTTGAATTGAATTCGAATCGAGTTCAAACTGATTTCAAATTAAATTTAAATTAAAAATATTTTTTTATTATTTAAATTAACTTAATTTAATTAGACTTGACTTAATTTGAAAGTAATTAGATTTTACTGCCTAAGTAGGACTTGAAGTAAAAGTCTAATTGAATTAGAATTGATAGGATTTTGAATTAGATTTAAACTAAACCCAAATTAAACATCAATTTCTTCTAATTGACTTAAATTAGATTTAATTTAATTAATTTTAATTTAATTTAGGATTAATTAGATTTTATAATCTAAGTAGTACTTGAATTCAAAGCTTAATTAAATTTGGTTTGGCAGAATTTTGAATTAGATTCAAATTAGGCTTGGACTGGGGTTAGGCAAGTTTTGGATTATTAGTGATGGCAAATGCTGTCGCTAATTCCATCGCCAATAACATTTTAATTATTAGTGATGGTAAGTTTTCATTTTAAAAAATTTAAATAATTTTAGCGACGACTAGCACCATTGCTAATAATCAATAAAGGCATCACTAATAGTTATTATTAGCGGCGGCCCTATTTTTATCACTAATAATCCAAATTTATCATCATTAATATTTTTTTAATATTTTAAAATAATTTTTATATTTTTAGAGATGGTCTTTGCTATCGCTGATAATGTAGTTGCTGTTGCTAATAATATTAGCGATGACTTTTTTTTTGTCAGTGTTGCAGTGGCAAAAGGCTTTATTAGTGATAATAGTTTTTGCCGTTGTTAATACCGTCGCTAATATCCAATTTTTTTGTAGTGAGTCATGAATTGATCCTAAGTTTTATGAGCCATTTTTGGTATGTTTTTAGAAGAATTTGGCACACCTTTGAGCTGACTAAGGTAGAATTTAAGCTAACTCAGTCTCAATAAATAGAAGCTATAATTTTTTCTTAGCAAACTCAAGCTGTATGAGCAGACCCAGAGTTAGTCGACTAAGAGTTTGGATGAGCTGACTAAGACATTTTGATAGTATAATAGCTAGTTTTTCTGACTATTTCTAATGGACAAAAATTGTATCTAATGGCTATTTTAGCTTTCATAATTGCTGGTATACTTGCTTAAGCCAATTTTAAAACTATTTAATACTTAGAATTCAATTCGAAAGAAGAAAAAAAGATTAGAAATGAGAAAAACTTTGGTTCTTATTGATTGTATTGAATATCCTTAAGAAAGGGAGATAGAGAGGTGTTAAGAGATTTAATTATGTAGATAATCAACTAAAAAAATTTTAAAGCATCCATTCGAGCTTCTCTCATCCATTCAAGAAGGAAGTCAAGTCTACAAAGAGCATCAATCAATGACTTTTCCAAGCTTCAATGAGTTCTATTTTCTTGAGCTTTGGCTCATTTCTTCTATACTTAATTAATTTCTTTACATGTTTATTTGAGGGAAATAAACTTGGTGTTAAGGTATTCTAAGCCTAAAATTGGATTGTGTAGGATTTTGATTGGTAAGCTTGAGAAAATTAACTTGATTGATTATGAATCCATGAAATTTATCGATACAAGTTTTTGGTTGATGAGCCTGAAAAAATGAACTGGATTTGATTGTGAGTCTAACAAAATAATCATGCTATAATCTAGAGGATTATAGTGAAATTCTCTAGTAAGAAGATTTATAAAGTGAACATAGATGCTGGATTTGACATTGAACTACTATAATTTTGTCGTATTTGTATTACTTGTGCTTGCTCTTGTCTTCAACATTGTTTAATTACTTATCTTGTTGTACATATTTTTTTTATTCTCACATTATACAATTAAGATTAGATTAGTTTTATTTAAAAATTATTGATGTTTGTGATTATGTGTCTGTCTTTACTTTCTATTTTTTGCCACTCATTGAATTTTATCTTAGCATAACACAAAGACTCTTAAAATTATTTTTGGACATAAATTTCATATAGTTCTCACCTCAATTTTTTTAGAAACCTAATTCATTCTCCTCTTGGGTTGCTATCTCTAGGCAATAATTAGTTTCAGAGCCTGGTGCCCAAGTCCTTCCCTGACTTTACCGTCAAGAGCAAAAGATCATGGCAACCCTTGGAATGAATTTTGATGAAGGACATTCTATTGTTAGACCACCTCTTTTTAATAGATTTATTGGAAGGTTAGAATGAAAAATTTTTATTCAAGTACTTGATTATAATTTATGGAGAATTATAATCAATAGACCTCACTCATCCACTATTTTGATTAATGGCATTGCTTTTCCCAAACTTGAAAGGAAATGGGATGAATATGAAAAGAAAATGACCCAGTTGAATGCAAAGACCATGAATGTTCTTTATTGCTCATTAGATATAAATGAGTTTAATAGAGTTTCTTCTTGTATTGTAGCTAAAGTACTATAGGATCAATCAGAAGCTACTTATAATGAAACAAATCAAGTAAAAGAATCAAGCTCTAAAGAAGAAAATGAAGAAGTCTCCAACTTATACCTCATGGCTCATGAGGATTAGATGAAGAAGAAAAAGAAGCAAGAAAAGAAAAAAAAGAAAAGAAAAGAAAGCATTGGTGAAGGGAGAGCTAAGCAAGAAAGAGAAAAAGGAGAAAGAAGTATAAAAAGTAAATAATTTGTACTTCATGGCATAAAAAAATGAGGTAATTCATGAAAATCCTAATGATTTTACTTTTAATGAATTATAAGAAGTATTCTATGAGTTGGTAAATGATTTGAATAAGCTAGGAAAAAAAATAAAGAGCTTAAAAATCAAATTGAATCTTAGCTGATGAAAAAGAAAAAATTCAAAAAGAAAAGAAAGTTTTTCTTTAGGAAAGAACTTATTTGGTTGATGAAAATACTAATCTAAAGAAAGAAATTAAAAAATTAAAATCCATTGTTGATAAGTTCACTTTAAGTTCTCAAAAGCTTTAAATGATTTTAAAAAATCAAAGAATAGTTTTTGATAAAGCTGATTTAGGATTTAATTATTTAAAAAAGCAAAAGTTTTCGAAGAATATGTTTATGAGAGCTGATTTTAAAAATTCTTCAAAAACTTATTTTAAATGCAATCAAGTAGGGCATAAAGCTTTTGAATGCCATTCAAAGAAGATTGAAAACATTATTAAGCATGTTTGGGTTCCAAAATAAACCATTCTTATTAACCCCAAAAGATCCAAGAAAGCTTGGATACTCAAGCAAATTGCAATAAATCTAGTCTTTAGCTCTTGAAACATTACCAGATAGTTATTAATCTCATTTCTTAGTCAAGTCAGACCCATCATTGAGTACGAGCGAAGTTGTTATTGAGATCCTTATCTAACAATTATTGAGCCCAACCTTATCTCCATCTACAGCATCTTATGCCAACAGAGTGGTTGCTTCTTCTCTGATGTAACTAAATTACTGTATTTAGCCGAGAACAATCAACATCGGAGAGGGCATGGTACTCTATAATGATGGAAGACCTTACGACTTAATATTAATAAGGAGATTTTTTATTTAGATCTTTTTAATCCTAATTGTTAATTTAAATCTCATGTAAATCCACAATTACAATGGATCTACAGGTGAGATCTTGGCTTGGTTTGACCAAGACTAGATCCATGGGGCCACGCAAATGTAGTGGACTCAACCTTAAGCACTACAAATTGGTCCCTAAATTGGCCAGATAAAAGATGGGTGGGAGGCTCCCTGCTACCGGTGGCAATGGTTCTACTTAAGTAACCACCATCTAAACACTTACCTTAGATACCAAATTGATTCACCAATTTGAGATTGGGTTTGCTTTGGTTCCCCAATATGAATTGCAATCACAACCATTTTCATGTGTACTCATAATACACCCTACTTTTGGGGTTGTAGTGACTTATTGCAATTACTACATGTATCCATGAAGCACAACCCGATTATCTTATAATCATTAATCTGATTTTATGTTTGATTAAATCCTTTTATATGTTAGATGACTTTAATTTTTGATTAAGGGTCTGATCTAGTCTAATCCTAAACACTATGGCATACATAATAGATCTAATCTACAGCCATTAAACTAAAACAACTAACATATAAGAGATTTAATCATGATCATAGACTATACATCTCATATATTTCAGATCTAAACATATACATCTCATGCAATATAGATCTAACTATGATCATCTCATGTCATATATCTCATACATTACATAAAATTTAGATTTATATTTAGATCCTAAACGATTTTGGATCTAGGATTTTGCACGAAGTAAATTCTTTCTTTTTGCGATTCTTCTTCTTGATTTATATAGGCATCCTTTCCACCATAGTCCTCTACGACAGGATGGCCTTTACTATAAATCTCGAAGAGTACTAGACTACTAAGAATTTAATCTACATCTACACTTAACACATATACATAAACTAACACAAATTTCATACATCTCATGTATAAACAAGATCTAATACATCACATGTATTTAAATTAGATCTAATCTAATTACTAAATCTAATTTTCAGATCTAAAGATTTAATAATATGCATGTGAAACTAATCCGTGGCTCTGATACCACTTGAAGAAAATCTGATTTCCTAGATGTGCATACAAAAATTTGAAAATCAAAACAAAAAAATTTCAGATCTAGATTAAAACCTTTTTAACCTATCATGCATATAATAGATCTTATCTATTCATGCCCTAGGATCTATCACATGCAAGATCAAGATGCTAAAAAATAAAAATTAGATTTAGATTAGATCAATACCTTTGTGTAGATAGCTTTTCACCTTAATCTGATTGTCGTGATAATCTGATGAGATTTTTGCTGAGCCGCATATGCATCTGGCCTCTATGGGTATCCACTCGGAATCGATCTAGATCGCTTCTCCTTCGATCCATCTTCTCCAAGTCGGATCTTCCAAAAATGCTTAATCTGCCTCTGGATCTAATTTGGATCAGCGAATCATCCTTTTTTTTATTCTTTCTAGATGTAGATCAGAATCAGATCATCTTAGATTTGATCGGATCTCCTCGAATTTGTGTAGATCTTCCTAGATCTGTGCGCCTAACTCTTTGGGCATGTGGATCATGGAACGTCCTAACTCCTTGGGCATGAACAGTGAGGAAGAATGCCCTAACTCCTTGGGTGTGAGGGGTGAGGAAGAGAGAGATCATGTGGAAAGAGGGTGGGTGTGAGAAGAGAAGGGCGTGGGGCTCTGGTATTATACAAGAAGGAATATGTGTACAACTACACTAAAGAAAAATCTAATTTCTTTTAAGGATTTAAATAAACCCTTGAGTCCTTCTGCTTTAAGTTGTTGATATTTTCATGCCTTAAAGCAGAAGGACTCCTCCTTCCTAGCGCCCACACCCAGATCTGTTTCTCTCACAAACTTACATGAATCTCTGTTGAATAACAAGTAGATTATTGGTGCCCATCTGGCCTTATCTGATGGGCTGTGTGCCCCCTCTAGAGTTTATCCAGATGTGGCGTGGCTCCTTTCCTCTCTCATCCAACTACTGGGGGTTTGCGCCCCTTGGAGCTCATCTAGAAGAGGGGGCGTGCACCCTCTCTTTCTCCCTTATTTCCATGCACACACAATTGCAGAGAAGTGGCCAACTTTTGGCACCCCATTTCTCATCCTTATCCGATGTTCGAGATGGAAAGAAAAAGAAGGACTCAAGCTTTGACTTAGTCTAAATCCTATCTAATTGGTTGATCAAATCAAAGAGGATTGGATTTGACCATGTGCTAGCATAGTGCACCTAAACCTAATAGGATTTCTCAAATTCTAACCTAATTAGAACTTCACAAGCCCAATTAATCAATTCAGGATCTAATCCCTTTATTATGTGATCCTATAGGTTAGGGATATATTTTTATCTCTATCAATAATGATATTGAAACTTCTTTCAATGGACTAAATTTTTTTTCAATTCAACCAATTAAGAATTATTGATTATCAAAATAATTCTCATTGATCCCACAATCCATCAATGATACCTAGCAGTATATAGTGGCATCCCAACAGAACTAAAAATGAATCTCTATATATAGTTATCGTATAGTTTGGTTCTTTTATCATGAATCCCAACAAGATGCAGGTTAAAGATAACTTGTCAAACCCATTCGTTCGTCATATACCAGATGCAATCGACTCGAGTCCATGTAAAATCTTATAAATTTTTTTTTCTATTATTCATCTACTATGACCATGGATTTTAGGACTCAGTCTCATGAACTGCATAGGATCTCTCTCTATCTACGAAAATCGATAAATTCCATCTTGATTTATATCCTATTCCTATAATGGACCTACTATAGCCAACATATATTGCAAGATTCTAAATGGCTAGATAACCAAATGATTATGTAGTTAAACTATAGCAACTCCACTATGAATAACTAGGTATAGAAGGTCAAAAAATTATCTACACAACTGCAATATCGAGTAAGTCACTGATGAGTGGGTAGCTATCCAAGTGACTTCTCATGCTGGTCATGCTCAATATCCTTGATCTCTATCAAGCATCTACACTCTCATTCTAGTGTCTTCACACTGTAGAGTTAAGACTCATCTATTCGATAAGAAAAGTAGTTTGTATACTAATCTATCTAGATCATTCACCATCCCCATGATGATCTATCGATCGGGAGTATCTAGAAATCATCATAAGAATTTTAAATATTAGCGATGGAAAAAAAATTTATCGCTAATAACTTCTTTTAGCCATCACAACATCGACAAAAATAATGGCCATTGCTAATACTATTAGTGATGGTAATTTCATTCTTAGCAATGATAAAATCCATCACTAAAAATATAATTTTTTTAATATTTAAATATTAAAAAATTATTAGCGATGATAAATTTGATTTATTAAGCAACGAAAATATTGTCATCGCTAATAATAACCTGTTAGCAATGGCATTTTAATTATAAACAATGGCAAAAGCCATCACTAAAATTATTTTAATTTTTTTTATAATATTTAAATATAAAATAATTATTAGCGATGATGAATTTTGTTAATTAATGACAAAAATTCTACCATCATTAATAATTTTTTTAAAAATAATAAATAAAAAATAATTTTATTTAAAAATATTTTTAGCAATGGAATTAGTGTTTGCCATCTTTTTCCATCACTAATAATTCAGAACATGACTCGGATCCAATTCAAATCCAATTTGAATCCGATTCAAATCTAATTCAAAATTCTGCCAAACCTAATTTAATTAGAATTTAAATTTAAATCCTTTGAAATCCTATGAAACATAATTCAACTAGACTTTGAATTCATGTCCTACTTAGATTATAAAATCTAATTAACCTTAAATTAGCTCAAGCCTACTTAAATTAAATCTAATTTAAATCAATTAGAACTAGATCTATAATTTCATTCAAATCTAATTTGAATTTGATTCAAATTCAATTTGAAATTCTGTCAAATCTAATTCAATTAGGTTTTAAATCCAAGTCCTAGATCGATTATAAAATTCAATTAGCCTTAAATTATGTCAAGATTAATTAAATTAAATCTAATTTAAATAAATTAGAATAAAATAGTTTTTAATTAATTTGGTTCTATTTAAATCTAATTCGAATCTAATTTGAACATGATTTGAATTTAATTTGAAAATCTGTCAATCCTAATTTAATTAGATTTTGAATCCAAGTTATACTTAGATAGTAAAATATAATTATTTTTAAATTAAGTCAAGTCTAATTAAATTTAATTTGATTTAAATGAATTAAAAAAATAATTTTTAATTTAAGTTTGATTCGAATCCAATTGAAATCTTGTCAAACTTAATTCAATTAAACTTTGAATTCAAGTCTTAATTAGATTATAAAATTTAATTACCCTCAAATTAAGTCTAATTAAATTTAGTCTAATTTAAATCAATTAGAATAAAATAATTTTTAATTTAAGTTCAATTAGATTCTAATTCGAATCGATTTGAATCCAATTCAAAATTCTATCAAATTTAATTTTATTAGACTTTGAATCCAAGTCCTACTTAAAATATTAGAATCCAATTAACCTCAAATTAAGTCAAGTTTAATTAAATTAAATCTAATTTAAATTAATTAAACTTGATCCATAAATTAATTAAATTTAATAATTTAATAAAACTTAATATTAATTTTTAACCATCCAAAATATGATGAAGAAAAAAAATTAATATTAAAATATAATTTTAAAAGAATTTTGATTATTAGCGATGGCTTTAGTGATGGAGATCTTATCGTTGCTAATAATTTTTAAAAAAATATTATTTTAAAAATATAATTATTAGTAATAGTAAAATTATTATCAACTACATTTTGCCATTGCTAATAAGTTTATATTATTAATGATAGAAAAATATTATTAGCAATAATAATTTATCATCACTAATAAGCTTTCCATCCTCGTTTTCCCCACCCCATCATCCCCTCATTTTCTCTCCCCTGCATTTTTATCCTCCACTGCCATGCCCTCTTTCCCATCCTTCAATCCTCCCGCCAGCCCCCTCTCTCCCCCAGTTGCCTCCTCGAGCCTTCGACCACCTCCCTCTAGCTTCACCCAGCCCACCTCCTCAAGGCTCTAGCCATCTCCCACCTCCCACCTCCTCGAGCCTCCGACTGCATCCGACCTGCCTCTCTAAGCCCTCAGCCACCTTCCACCTTCTTGAGCCCTGAGCTTTTAGCCTCCTTGTATCTCCTCAAAACCCCAACCTACCTCCCTCTGATCTACCTCTCTGTGGTTGCCTCTTCGAGCCCCCAGTCACCTTCTAGCTTCCTTCGGCCCATCTCTCCATGGCGGCCTCTCTGAGCCTCTAGTCTCCTCCTCCTGGTTATACCTAGCCTGTCTCCCCCTAGCCGCCTCCCCAAGCTCTCGACCATGAGCCCCCAATCGCCTCTTACCCCCCGGCTTGCCTCCTTCTGGCTTGCCTCTTCGTGGTCGCCTCCCCCAGCCCCAGCCCCAGCCCCTGGCCACTCCCACCTTCTCGACTTACCTTCCTTTAGCCTGCCTCTCCATGGCCGCCTTCCTAACTCCAACCTCCTCCCCCTGGCTACACCTAGCCCGCCTCCCCCAGCTACCTCCCTGAGCTCTTGACCACCTCCCCACCTCCCCCAGCCCGCCTTCCCATGGCTCGCCTCTCCATGACTGCCTCCCCAAGCTCCGACTATGAGCTCCTAGCCACCTCCCCGAGCCTCCGACCTCCTCCTCCTGGCTACACTTGGCCCGCCTCCCCCTGGCTGCTTCATCGAGCTCCCGACCATGAGCCCTTGATGCCTCCTACCTTCCTGATCGCCTCCCACCTCCCTTCGACCCATCCCGTGCCCTCGTTTCTATGGCCCCTAGCTAATGGCCCTAACCCTATGGCCCCTATCCTATTGCCCCAGCTTGAGCTTCCATCCATGCGTATATTAGCTCTGTGATTGCATCCTCGAGTCTTAGGCCCTACTCGTCAGCCCGTGCCTCCTCATGTCTCAATCTCTGCACGCCAGCCTGTGCCTCAGTCCTATATGGTAGCTTGTCTTCTGTTCTAAATATTAGCGATGGTATTAGCAATAGCTAATACCATCACTAAAAATTAATTTTTTATTTAAATTATATTAATTAAATATAATTAGATATTTAAAAATTAATTATTTAAATATTAATTTAATTAAAAATAGTATAGGACTTGGGTCTCAATATGTAGAGCACTCGATTTGAGAAAAAATTTGAATAGTATTGCAAACACGGGGTTGAGGCATGCCCTGTGCGCTTGAGTGTCGGCATGTAGAGTGTTTGAACTGAGAGATAGTCCAGGCATCATTGCAAACACGAAGCTGAGGCATGCCTTGCATGCTCGAGCCTCGAGTCTCAACTGGCATGCAAGGCATCTAGCCCTTGTATGTCCTTCATGCTCAGACCGATGGTGTTAATTTTTAAAAAATAATTTTAAATAAATAATATTTAAAAATTAATTTTAAATTTTTTGGCTAGACTCTAGGATGGAATTTGCTTGGATGCCATTCTGGTGTGCTCGTGCGGCCTAGTCGTCTAGCATGCTCTAAGTCTGCATGTGCAGGACGTGCATCCTGACCGTCCCCGTTTGTAATGATGTCACTTATTTCTTTGATTATGCTTTTGAGAATGCTGCACTCTTAGTTCAAGGATGGGCTCGTTGTCCTTGTAAGAGATGTATCAATAGAGAAATGCTTGATAGAAATATAATAGTTTTTTATTTATATAGGAGTGGATTTATGTCAAACTACAAGCATTGGTACCTATATGAAGATTGAGATATAAGAGATAATTGCAAGGGCTTCGGAGGCTCTACTTATCCAAGACCTTGCTAATGTGCAAGAGCTTAATGGTAACATGCTTGAGCAGATGATTAGCGCATTTGATGTATTTGATTTGATTATTGATGGATGTTCATGTAATAATCTTTTGGATTGCAACCGTTATAGCCCTGATAGACTATAGGGTTGCTATAGTTATAGCCATGTTTACCCTCTATAGGGTTGCTACCCCCTAGAAGCTAAGCAAGGCTATAACTATAGCAACCCCTATAGTCTATAATGGTTATGGTGGTTGCTACCTGAAAGATCATTACATGGATTTCTATCGATAATCAGATCAAACTCACCAAATATGCTAATCATCTACTCGAGCCTGTCATCATTAAGCTCTTGCATATCAACAAATATGTTGGACAAGTAGAGCCTCCTATCTAAGCATATTGTCTCTCACATCTTTTCATGCAGGTACCAATGCTTGTAGTTTGACGTAAATCTACTTCTATATAAATGGGCAACTATTGTATCCTTATCAAGCATTTCTCTATCGACACATTTCTTACAAGAACAATGAACCCATTCTTGAACTAAGAGTGTAGCATTCCTAAAAGCATAATCACAAAAGTAAAGGACATCATTGCAAATGAGGATGGTCAGGATGCGCATCTCGTGTATGCAGACTTAGAGCTTGTCAGATGACTAGACTGTACGAGCACATGAATTTTATTTTAAAGTTATTATTATTTTTTTTTTTTAAATTCTACGTCTTGTTTGCAACTTGAGGAGGCAGTCGGGGGCTCAGAGAGGCTATGATGACTGTCTGTGCGAGATGCACCTAAATGGAGGTGATGCATTTCTATTTTTGTTATTGTATGATCAAGCTTGGATGGTTTGTTACATCACAGACAATCGCTTGCAGCCACCTCATGATTAAAGGAGCAAAGAAACTTGCAATGCAAGACAAGCTTGGATGGTCGGTTACATCGCAGACAACCACTTGCAGCCATCTCATGGTTAAAGATGCAGAGGAATTTACAATGTCTTATTTTTTAATGGCAGATCTAAGCCATCTTCATATTTTCATGTATTAAGATTATCATATACTACTGAATGAGAATTAGATAACGTCTAAATTAGAAGATCAGAAGACTAACATATTATCATGTACTGCTGGATGAGAATTATTTTTCTACTGATATATTGCGATGCTAACTAACAATCTTTGTTATACGTGAGTTAAATTTTGATCATCTTATTATATTTTAATAAATATTTTATTTGAACTAATTTTTAAATTATCTGCTTACTTTAGTTTTTATTTTTATTTTTAGAGATTATACATCATGTCTTCTAGAGGTTGGAGCCATTCCAGTCAAGGATAAAGCTTTCGAGGAGAGAGTGATCATGTAGCCAGCTCGTATGGTTTCACATCTCTCACATCGGATGGTAAACTCTAATACTTTAAATATTCTCATTTATGTTATTTTGTCATTTGCTAACTAATATAACATTCTTTATATTAGATATTTTATGCTCAGATTCGAATAATAGAGGGTCACCAGTAACCCCACAGTCACATGCAGTAGCAATCGGCTCTCAGACACATAGTCGTGGTCTAGGACCTGCCCCACTTGTAGCACCTTTGACTCAGTTGGAGGAAGATAGCTAATCCACATTCAGAGCAACTTGTAAATACTATAACTTCAATTAATATGTTTAGAATTTATCCATTCTAAAATTAATTTTGCAGCATGTTTAGAAAGTTTGGAGTATCTCGTGTGGTTACCAACATCATCCGATACTTGATGCCAGGGCCGATGAATGAGTTCTCAGCTGGCCATCTGGAGCTTATGATTTAGTCTAGGAGATATTTTTAGTAAGTCAAAGTTAGTTTAATTTTTAAATTTTTGATATGTTGGTATTTTAATTACATATTAATACATGCTTGCTTCATCTTGCAGGAGTACTATCGATTTGAGTCTTCCTAGAACAAGGAGGCTGGCCGTCAGACCTTCGAGGAGATGGCCATATGGAGGCTCCGAGATGGCCTCTATAGTTTCAGGTAGTCTACCATCCAGCACTCCAGTTCTCAATCATCATTGGACTGAAGGTCCTTCATGGATCATTAGATATGGGCAAATAGATAGCAGGCCCTCTATGACCAGTGGAGCAACGAGGAATACTTCGGTAGGCGATAGAGGGCCTGGTAGAATCAGGCCATCCAGTAGGATCCAATCAAGCACACGACGGCTCGGTCGGCACATATGTTGTGGCCGATAGTCACTAAAACTATAAAAAATCTTATATGCATATTTTAATTAATTTAATTTTATTATTTACTTATTATAGATATGATAGTTGGATCGTCCACTAGATCAGTTGTAATTATGGTGGGCCACACACTAGTTTAGGAGGATTGGTGACTATTTAAATTCTACGTTATAACAGATCATGGTAAGAACTTCAAACTTTATTTACTAATTAAGTTGTTATAGGATTTGATTTTTATATTAGAACTAATGCATTTCTGAAGTGTGCAAATGCATTATGCGACGTACATTGCTGAGAGGTATGGCAAGGACCCATCTTCTCAGCCCCATCTTCTCATCGGTGGGGTGACTAGGAGCTGAGTTATAGGATTTGGTCATAGTTTCGACCCTTCACCATCTTGATATCCTTCGACACCCTCACAGACCTTAACATTGCAAACCTGGAGAGATGCACATATGGAGGAGATCGTGAAGAGGTTTATAAGTCAACAACTTTAGAGCCCCTTGAATGCCATCTGCGATACAATCAGAGAGCTTTTTTGGGACCTGCAGCGATGCGAGCAGCTAGGCTCGTTGTCTCAACCATCATATTAGGTAATTATATTATTGAACATTTTTATTTATTTTAATATTTCATATTTAGAAGCTTCATATACTTAGGTTTGAGTCTGGAAAGAGGATCTAAGGGCAAAAATTCAATCTAACTATCCAATCGATGGTTCGGAGGTGTCTATAGCTTTGTATCATCAAATGTAATGTGTAGGAATAATCTGTTTGAGAATCAAAAAAGTATATCGAAAGATACGCCTTCGTATTGAAAGATACATCTTTGCATTGAAACTTACTAATATTATTTTATTTTTTTCATTATAGGATGCTGGGACATCCGGCTCTCATCCACTAACTACTGAAGAGGAGCAGGCAGACAATGACGAGGATTGGATCTGATTTTTTTGATATTGCTTGTAAAAAAATTATATAATTTATATTTTTAATATAATATAATTAGTTTTTAATTTTTGTTTATCATATTATCTTTGAATTTTAATTATAACAGATATTAAGAACCATAATTCATTATGATTAACTAAAATAAATTTTAAAAATATTATTATTAAAAAAATAAAATCGACTATTAGCATCGATATTAATGACGGTAATTGCTATCACTAATAACTATTAGCGATGACATTAGAGATCAAATTATCATTGCTTATATTTTTTAATTTTTTTATTTTATTTATAAATTAAAAAAATAAAGATGGCATTAGTGATGGTATTTTTGATCACTAATAATTATTAGTAATAGCATTAGCAATGTAAATACCATCGCTAATATTTTTTAAAAATTTAATTTAAAATTAAAAATAATTTATAATAAAATTATTTCCTCGCTAAAGCCATCACTAATAGCCTTATTAGCGACGGCTAGATTTTTTATCACTAAATAATGATAATTAGTGATCAAAATTTTTTAGATTGGTTGTTACTATGAAATTAGCAACGACAAGATTATTAGTGATGGTGATTAGCCTTCACTAATAGTTTATATTCTTATAGTGAATTGATCCCAAATAACACATGTTTTAAATTTTTAAGTCTTGAGCATACGTGTCATTGTTAGGTCAACTCCTCGAACGATTCATGGATACATAAAATACACATAACATGAATAAAAAAATAATCTAATTTTATTAATTTTAAAAATTTAATTATAAAATTATATCCTAGAAAGTGTACATGTGTCAGTCAATCTGATTTCTAGAGCATACATCTAATAATAAAGCTCTTGAATGTTATTCAAAGAAGATTGAAAATATTATTAAGAAAGTTTAGGTTCCAAAATGAACCATGCTTACTAACCCCTAAAGATTCAAGAAAGTTTGGATACCAAAATTAGAAAAATAAATATTTTATAGGGATGCCTAGCATCCCATGCATTAAAGAGGAGTTAACATTTGATCAACAGATGCTTAGGACACATGATGAAAGAAATAGTAATGTTTGTAAAGGCAAAATCATTGAAATCATTCCTTCTATGTTTACTAAAAATAGTTTGCTTATATAGATTGATTTTGATGATTCTGCTATGATACATATTGTGTTACCTTTGTATTTGCTAAAATTCACATTCAAATTTATTTCAATTTTGTTTATATAAAATTTCTAAAATCTTTGAAATATGAATCTCTTTGCTTTTTTAATTGTGTTTTGAAAGATAAACTAAGTTAAGCTAAAATATATAAGAAATATTTGCATACCTATCTTATGAACTAAAATATAAATGATTTAGTTACTTATGAATGAAGTTGTGTATGCTTAAATTATCATGTTGTTACTTCTGCTTATTAATAAATTTATCATTCTTGTATTTCAATATTTCTCTCTAGTATGATTTTTATATTATTTTTGATATTGCCAAAAAAGAGAGTAAGAAATTGAGAAATGTTTGTTTTGAGAAATGTTTCCTCAAAGAAGGAAGAAAGAGATAAAGAAAGAAACTTTTTTCTAAAACTCTTAAGAGTTTTCAAAGATATGACCTTTTCTATATAAGAAAGGGGGAGTCCTCCAAATTTCTTTCAAGGGTATTTTTTTTGTTTTTTGTAATTCTTAACCTTGATTGTTAATTTTTTAATCAGTGCTTTTATTGCAAATCAAAAGGAGGGTAATACATATTTATTTTGAATCTTTTAGTAGTTATATTGATTTATTTGCTATGATTGTACTTTTGCATCTATTGAATATGAAAGAAACAAAAAGAGTAAGTAGTCTCGATTGTGTACTATTTATCATTGACTATCTTTTTGATATATTGTTCTAAAATCTTGCTATGTACTGATGATCATATTTATTACTAATATTATCTTGTGTTTAGTTCTATTTTGTTTTTCTTTATTATGACTTTTGGTTTTGGTTGTATAATGACAACAAGAGGGAGATAAAACATGTTTGAAAAAGAATAAAGAATATGCTAATTAGTAATGAAAAATAAAATCTCTTTAATGGTTTTATCTAAAATTTGAATTTGAAATTTTTTTTGATATACTTTATAAAATTTAAAGCTTGCTATTTTTTTTATTTTCTATTATGATTGTTATTATGATTTTTGCCTTGATCAAATTTCAAATCTCAAACTTGTGGTTCTCAATACCAATATAATTGATTTTGAAAAACTTTTGAAGAAAAGATGCAAATAGAATTTTCAAGAAAAAGTAGGAGTGATGAAATAATTTTTGTTTGGTATCTTGATATTATATAAAGGCCGAATCTTTTGAAGAAAATTTTTATTTGAACTCAAAATATTTTATTACATTTAATGTTCTGAATTTGATCTTTCATGATTGCATCAATTATCCTAAAATTTGATTAGAATATAAATGATTTGCTTGATACATCATGTGCTATGGTTTGAATTTTTTCAGCACCAAATCATTTGATCTTGAATTGCTCTAATTTCATGAAAAAGAGAGAGAGTGATTAAAAAACAAAAAAAAGCTAAAACTTTTGAAGCCAAAGTGCTTTATTGCTTTATATGCTTTGAATTTGATCTTTAGTGTCTTGTGCTCTCATGCATTAGTATTTTGGAAGAAAGGGGAAATGATAAGTTCGAAATCTAATCTTGATATCCTTAAGCTTTTAAGATTAATTATGTTATGAATTTTTGAATGGAATAAAATTGATTTTTTTGAACCTTTTAATACATTTTGAAAATGGGGGAGAGACTATTTATAAAAAAAAAGAGACTATCTTTTAATAATTTTTAATAAAAAATATCTTTTGAGTTGAAAGTGATATAATTCATTTACTTTGAAATGATTTAGTACTCTAATTTTGGTTCTTCATGCTTACATATCTCAATTCTAAAATTAATCTAAAAATTTGATTAATATAATTTTGATTTTGATGATTTTTAAAATGAAACTATTTGATGATATCAAAAAGTAAAAAAAAAGTTTAGTCGAGCATAATTGCGTATATGCTTGATCGAATACATGTTTAAATATAAATTGAATGAATCTTTTATGAATTATATATTTTCATGAAGTATGTTTTCAAGGCATCTATTTTACTTATTGGGAATTGTATCCCAATACCAATCATCAGCCTATTGATGGTTAAGCTATTTTTATAATTATATTTAAATTATTTAT
Source organism: Cocos nucifera (assembly GCA_006176705.1). Lineage (NCBI taxonomy): Eukaryota > Viridiplantae > Streptophyta > Magnoliopsida > Arecales > Arecaceae > Cocos > Cocos nucifera. The sequence continues at coordinate 157,063 of QRFJ01002439.1, read as the reverse complement.
AAATAAAATATTTATTTTGACTTTTTCATCATAAGTTGTATACATCTTTTAATGAACTTCCGTGTTGTAATGAAGTCTTTTGAACTATGAAATTGATAAATAAGTATTTATCGTTTAGTTCTTAAATCTGTTCATGATCAAATGATACGTTGTTACCTAGAATGATAACATTTATCAAGTATAGATCTAGGGTTGGAAGTGAGCCTCGGGTCGGGCCGGCTTCGGGCTCGGCTCGAAGTCATTCGGACCAGGCTTGAGCCTAAAAATAGAGCCTTTTTTTCTTTTGGGCTAGGCTCAGGCAGACCTTTGGCCTGACTCGATCTTGGCCCGAGCTCGAGCTCGAAGTTGAGCCTGAAACTTTCAGCCTAAGTCTAAGCCCAAAGTTTAGCCCGAATTTAGCCCAGTTCGTTTTTCTATAATTTAAGACTCAAGACTCTTAAGTTAAAATCTTAAATTAATTTAGCCAATAAATGCAATGTTCCAAACTTGCACCGAGCCAACAAATGTGGAGTAGGATATAGAGAATTGATTAGTTTGCATACGTAATTGCTACAGGTTATGATAGCGAATAATGAATAGAGATTTTTTTCTTTTTGATAAGTAAAAGAAATCGAGCCAGCCCAATATTTGACCCAAATAATGAATTCAGGTAGGCTCGATTGGGTTCGAGCAGGGCTCAGGCCGAGCTAAGCTCGGGCCTTAAAATTTACAAAATTTTCAAGCCTAATCCCGACCTAAAGCCCTAATAATAATTTTAGGCCAGGTTCGGGCAGGGACAAGGCCTAGCCTGGCTTGGCCCGTTTTCAATCCCATATAGATCATTATGTGCCATATGGATTGATTGTCCTCTTAACCAAGGAGTGTGGAGATATTGGTATGGCATGCAGATGAGATGTAGGGGTATATCTAGACTGAACATGATCAACTTCAGAGCATTATGCTGTTATGACTTGCTTCGAAAGGATATGGATATAAGTATCCCTCTGACCTAAGATCACCAAGGTGACTTGCAAGTAATTTACTGTGCTTTAGTGCTGAACTATCTAAATTTTTAATTCAGTAATGAAAGCTTTCTGGACATAGTCAAATACTTATGAAGTTGATGTGTAAGTCAAGATGAGATTGACCACTCTTGATTTCAGAAGATATATTGCATTATGTTTTAATTTAGCAAAGCCTTGACCAGGGTAGCCCTTGTGAGGAGTCACAAGATTAATTGCATTGAGACACATTATGGATATACTTTTTCAAAGTTGATGGTTTAACTCTAAGTCATCCTAAATATAAAGATCAAAGGGATGAATTATACGTTAACCATATTCAAGTAGGTTCTGAATATTGCATTACGATTATTCGACCTATCCGAATGTTAGGTATCATTACTAGATGGTCACATCGATTAGTATAGAAATTAGTTCCTATGCTACCGACTTAAATTTGAATATATAAGGTTACACATATTAGAGATTCCTACCTGATCTGATGATTGATGCTGAGTTCCACTGGACTGGGACTCTATGATCAAGAGTCCTACTACATTGAGACTTTGAGTTTTACTAATCTGGGACTTTATGATCAAGAGTTTCACTGGTCTAGAACTCTATAATCATGAGTTTCACTGAATTGAGACTTTGAGATCAAGAGTTCCACTGATTTGAGACTCTCTGATCAAAAGTTCTATTGGGATGGGACTCTATTGCCTAGAGACCCATTGGATTAGAACTTTATATTTATGGATGGATTAATTAGCAATTTGATTGCCAAATAACTCAATTAGATTGAGTGATAAGTTTTGGATCAAGTCTAATTGAATTGGATTTAATTGGATTTGATCCGATTAGATTATGAGATGACCTAATCGCTGAGGAAGATTAATCCCTAATTTAATCAAGGCTTGAGATTAATTAATTTTTGATTTAATTAGGACTTAATTAAGATGGTTTAAGCCTAATTTGATTAGATTTATTCTAGTCTAATTGGGCCTATCCAAATAGGTTTGGTTAGAAGACTTGATTGGATAAAATTTGAAATCCAAATGGGTTTGGTTCGACCTATTCGAACGTTAGGTACCATTACTAGATGGTCACATCGATTAGTATAGAAATTAGTTCCTATGCTACCGGCTTAAATTTGAATATATAAGGTTACACATATTAGAGATTTCTACATGATCTGATGATTGATGCTGAGTTCCACTGGACTGGGATTCTATGATCAAGAGTCCTACTACATTGAGACTCTGAGTTCTACTAATCTGAAACTTTATGATCAAGAGTTTCACTGGTCTAGAACTCTATAATTATGAGTTTCACCGAACTGAGACTTTGAGATCAAGAGTCCCACTGGTTTGAGACTCTCTGATCAAAAGTTCTATTGGGATGGGACTCTATTGCCTAGAGACCCATTGGATTAGAACTTTATATTTATGGATGGATTAATTAGCAATTTGATTGCTAAATAACTCAATTAGATTGAGTGATAAGTTTTGGATCAAGTCTAATTGAATTAGATTTAATTGGATTTGATCCGATTAGGTTATGAGATGACCTAATCGCTGAGGAAGATTAATCCCTAATTTAATCAAGGCTTGAGATTAATTAATTTTTAATTTAATTAGGACTTAATTAAGATGGTTTAAGCCTAATTTGATTAGATTTATTCTAGTCTAATTGGGCCTATCCAAATAGGTTTGGTTAGAAGACTTGATTGGATAAAATTTGAAATCCAAATGGGTTTGGTTCGACCTATCCGAACGTTAGGTATCATTACTAGATGGTCACATCGATTAGTATAGAAATTAGTTTCTATGCTACCGGCTTAAATTTGAATCTATAAGGTTACACATATTAGAGATTCCTACCTGATCTGATGATTGATGCTGAGTTCCACTGGACTGGGACTCTATGATCAAGAGTCCTACTACATTGAGACTTTGAGTTCTACTAATCTGAAACTTTATGATCAAGAGTTTCACTGGTCTAGAACTCTATAATCATGAGTTTCACTGAATTGAGACTTTGAGATCAAGAGTCCCACTAGTTTGAGACTCTCTGATCAAGAGTTCTATTGGGATGGGACTCTATTGCCTAGAGATCCATTGGATTAGAACTTTATATTTATGGATGGATTAATTAGCAATTTGATTGCTAAATAACTCAATTAGATTGAGTGATAAGTTTTGGATCAAGTCTAATTGAATTGGATTTAATTAGATTTGATCCAATTAGGTTATGAGATGACCTAATCGCTGAGGAAGATTAATCCCTAATTTAATCAAGGCTTGAGATTAATTAATTTTTAATTTAATTAGGACTTAATTAAGATGGTTTAAGCCTAATTTGATTAGATTTATTCTAGTCTAATTGGGCCTATCCAAATAGGTTTGGTTAGAAGACTTGATTGGAAAAAATTTGAAGTCCAAATGGATTTGGTTCGACCTATTTGAACATTAGGTACCATTACTAGATGGTCACATCGATTAGTATAGAAATTAGTTTCTATGCTATCGGCTTAAATTTGAATATATAAGATTACACATATTAGAGATTCCTACCTGATCTGATGATTGATGCTGAGTTCCACTGGACTGGGACTCTATGATCAAGAGTCCTACTACATTGAGACTCTGAGTTCTACCAATCTGAAACTTTATGATCAAGAGTTTCACTGGTCTAGAACTCTATAATCATGAATTTCACTGAACTGAGACTTTGAGATCAAGAGTCCCACTGGTTTGAGACTCTCTGATCAAGAGTTCTATTGGGATGGGACTCTATTGCCTAGAGATCCATTGGATTAGAACTTTATATTTATGGATGGATTAATTAGCAATTTGATTGCTAAATAACTCAATTAGATTGAGTGATAAGTTTTGGATCAAGTCTAATTGAATTGGATTTAACTGGATTTGATCCGATTAGGTTATGAGATGACCTAATCACTGAGGAAGATTAATCCCTAATTTAATCAAGGCTTGAGATTAATTAATTTTTGATTTAATTAGGACTTAATTAAGATGGTTTAAGCCTAATTTGATTAGATTTATTCTAGTCTAATTGGGCCTATCCAAATAAGTTTGGTTAGAAGACTTGATTGGATAAAATTTGAAGTCCAAATGGATTGGACTTCTCCCTTGCACCATATATACCTATGACCACCACCCTCTATTCATCATGAGAATTTAGATTCTCATTATTTTTCATGTGCTCCAGATGCCTCACACCCTCCTCCTTCATGCCTCTAGTGGATATGGATTAGGAGGTTGGCATTTGAAATCAAATGGGATTTGAATACAAGTGAATAACCACCTTATCTCTTTCTTATCCCATGCTATCTATGCATTGTCGCACATTAGAAAGGGTTGTGAAGGGGGGGGGGAGGGGCATGCACTAGATCTGAAGAGAGTCCTTTTGTGCATGATACTCCTCTTTTGCATGTGAAACCTGGGATTTTTTCTGAGAGAAAAATCTAGGGAGAGGGCCCAAGATTCTGGGTGAGTGTGCTGCCCTAGGGTTCTACCTAGGGTTTGGGAGAAGAGATTGAGAGTTGTGAGTGTTACAACTCCACTAGATTTTTTGGAAAGCTTCCTTATTCTTCGTACTATCCTTCTTGGTCTTCTAGAGTATTCGGACGATCAAAAGAAGGAGATCAATCAAGATCGATCTACATTAGTTATCGAAGGTTCCGACAAAAAGCTAGCACTCTGGAGGAGCCGATGAGAACCTAGAGCCTCGTGTGGACAATCCATAGAGGCTATGTGGCTGCGTCATGATAAGAGGAGCTCTCATTTGAGGTTTCGATTGTAGCGATCGACTACCAATATATAGGTATCGTGTTCTGAACATAAGTAGTGTAGAGTAGTAAATATGATTTATTGCTTTATGTTTATATTTTTTAGATTTTCTAGTATGTATATATATCATGTTACAATTCTAGGATAGGGTGTTTAATAATTAGATCACTAGCATGCTAGATTAATTAAATTAAATTTTTTATTTTTGCTATAATTTTTTTGAAAAAGTTTTGAAATGTATGCTAGAAATCCTATAGTTTTTCCATCATTGCTTACTTCCTGCATTCATAAATTAATGATGCATAATTCTTAGAAACACATTATGTTTTACTGTGTATATACTCAAGATTTTGTCAACAACAAAAAAAAAAATTATTGATCTGAGGATTGATTTTGATGATAACAAAATATTGAGTGTAAATAGTACTAATTGTATGTTTTAAGAATAGTTATAGGATTTCTTAGTGTTAGATATATGTGCTCTAAAAGTCAGAATTGGCTGACGCTTGTAACACACTTCTAGGGGCAAAATTATAATTTTGACTAATATCAATAAAATGGGTTATTTTCTATCACATATGTGTATTTAGTGTCTATGATACATCCTTTGAGTTAATGGTAATGATAATTCATATTTTCAAGAGTTGAAAATTTAAGATATGAATAATGATTATTAACTCATAAATTGCTCCCGACCATAGGATCATCACGAGGATGGTGATTGATCCGGAAGGTTGGTGTACAATCGCTTCTCTTTAGTAGATGAGTCTTAAGTCTATGGTGTGAAGACACCAGAGCGAGAGTACAGGTACTCGTTAGAGAATGAGGGCACTGAGCGTGACCACCTCGAGTAGTCATTAGGGAGTCTACCTTCTCATCAATGACTGACTCGATGCTGCAGTAGTGTGTCTGGTTCTTTGACCTGAGGTGCATCGGCAGTTCACCTTGAGGGTGTTATAGTTTGACTACACCATTACTCGATCTCCTAGCCATATGGAATCCTGAGGTGTATGTTGGCTATAGCATGTTCATTGTAGGAACTGGATGGCATCAAGATGGAATCTATCTACCTCGGTGGTAGAGGAGCAGCCCTATGATGATCATGAGAATCAAGTCCTGAAAATCCATGGCCATGGTAGAGTGAAATAATAGAAAGAGTTTCTATTTAGATTTTCACATCGGACTCGAATCGAATGATTACATCATATGACAGAGACTAGGGTTTGACGAGTTTACCTTAACCCTAATCTGATCGGGGCTCAAGATAGAAGAACTTAATCACACAGGTAGCTGCACCAAGAGGTTCACATTCAGCTCTGATGGGTTGCCACCATATACTGCTAGGTGTCACTGGTGGATTTTGGGAGCAATTAGAATGATTTAGATGATCGATCATTCTAGCTGTTCGAATCAGAAGAGTTCTGATCCATCGAAAGGAGTTTCGATGATGTCGATGATAGAGATCATGACATATCCCATTACCATACAGAACTGAACCTAACTGGGTCACACAAACAAGGGTTTGAATCTGGTGATCATCAATTGAACTATCCAGTTCAATTGATCTGAATGAGATTCAATTAGGTTCAAGAAAATCGTGCTAGCACTCGATTGAACCTAACGTTCTTCTTTTACTATCATAAATAAGTTGTCCTGACTTGAGCCAAAGGAAGTTTGTGCTCAATCAGAGGCCTTCATATGGTCTGACTGGAGGTTGTCCAAGTCAGAAAAGGTTGTCTTATTTTATAAGATATTACCTGCCATTTTTGGTCACCTGCCATTTCTTGTTCTTTGACTTTGGTCAAAAGTCTACCTTTGACTGGTCAAACGTTGACCATTGACACTTTGACTTTTGACCACATGTCACGCACCTATTGGAGAGCTGGTGGGGGCTTGTCTCCCTACCAGAATCTGGCAAGAAGGAGGGCGCACGCCACCCTTGGCGTGTGCCCAAGTTGGAGGCGCCTAGGAGTCCTTGTTGGACAAGGACTCCACCTCCCTTTTGGATTCCAATTAGAGTTTTTCTAAGAACCAACTTTGACTAGGCACCCTCTAAGGAGGAATCCAGGGGACTCTATTCCCATCAATCAGATTTAGATCTGATTTCACAAAGGTTTGTGATTGATTGGGAAGAAGAGGAGTTGGATCACAGCTAGTCTATAAATAAGACCCTATACCCAACTCAGATTGTGACATGAGATGATGAGATCAGAGTTTTCCCATGCCCCAAGGCTGTCTCTCCTCCTCTCCTCCATGCCAAACCTTCTTCTCCCTCTCCTCTCCACGTTCAAAGTGTTTGGATCATTGGTTGGTGCGATTTAGGGAAGAGAAAGGCAATCAAAAGCAAGAAGGCTGCGCTGCTGCAAAAGGACGACTGCTGATCTTCAAAAGAAGTTTTGAAGATCCTCCATATCAGATCCAAATCTGATTTTTGGAGACGTGATAGAGAAGAAGAGGATCTTCAGATCCAGCCTGAGTGGATATCGGTAGAGGCCAGACGCTTGCGTGGATAGATCCAGAACCTTCCACTGCATACAGGATCATCAACGTGTAATTGGATTACCCAAATCAGGTAAATTAAATTTGATTTAATTTATTTTTATTTTATTTTATTTATTAAAATAATAAGAATTAGATCTGAAATATCTCAGATCTGATACTGATCAAAGAGAAAAATTTTGAAATATATCTCTTGATCTGATCAGATCTGAACCAACCTGAACCGGGAAATCAGCATTTTCCTTCACTTAGATGCTCACAAAAATATATTAAGTCAAAGGAAAAATCCTCTTAAAGAAGCCAAACCGAAAGAGTTTTCAAGATGAATTATATATGTTTGGGATGACACACTATAAAGAAAGTCAAGTTGAAAGTCATAAGTCAATGGCATAATAAGCTTAAATGTATAGAGAAACATAAAGAAGCCTACAAGAAGCAATCTCAATGTTGGAGAAGTTTTTATAGTATTTTGGAAGCATTGACTTATGACTTGACCCTTATTAACTAAGAGTTCAGTTAAAAAGAAATTTCACTATGCATGCTTTGCATTCCAAGTGAATCACTCTTAAAATAAAAAGAAAATTGCTCATATCCATGTACATTAATTGCATTATTTGCTTCTACTCAAAGTTCTGTTATCATAAAAAAGAAGAAAATTGTTGATTCTAAGATTAGTTTTGATGAATAAAAAATATTTGAATATTTATTTTGTACTAATGACTTGTTGAAGTTTATATAAAGAATATTAATTTCAAGAAGCTAAAATAACTCTTAGAAAGCATTTCTTGAATGACAAGTTATGAAGCCAAATAAAGCAGAATAGAAGAAGCTACATCATGAAAAATCAAGTGAAAGAGGTTAAGAGCCGACTCCAAGCTTTAAAGAGCTGACTCTAGCATACAAACATGAAGTGATATAGTCTAGAAGTCGACTCCTACTTTTGTTGAGTCAACTCTCTCAGATAGATAGAGAGTAGATTTTTCATCACTAGTCTTGAGTCGACTCCTACTTGGTCTCAAGTCAACTCTTTTAACAAAGATAGAGAATCATATTTTTCTGGCCAAACCTCAAGTCCACCCCTATTTTTACCGAGCTAACTCATAGTTATTTTGAGTCGACTCCTACTTGGTCTTGAGTCAACTCAAATATGGCTGATAGATCTAACAGCTAGTTTTATAGAAATTTCAACAGTACACAAAATTACCCTAGCTACTATTTTTTAATTCCCATTGGTCAGAAATGGTTATTTGGACATTTTAATAGGTTTTAAAGACTACCAAACAAATACAAGAGCTAAAAGAAAGAGAAAAATAAAGAAAAAATCCAAGTGTATTTAGTGAGCATTCAAGAAAGAGGTTAAAGCTTCCAACTATCATTTTCTTATGGCATTCAAGTGATTTTCAGCTTATTGATTGTCAAGCTTCCTCCACACAATCTTCAAGAGCTTCATTGGCTTTTCTATTTGCTCTTTTAAGGGCTCTTTTTTTGTGGTGATTATTAATTATATTTTCTATTTACTATTGTAAATAAATTTCAATTGGGACTGAAACTTGGGGAAAGGCTTGTCCAAGCCTTAAATTTGTGTAAAATTATTGTGTAAGCCTATGATTGGCTTGAGAATGTGGTTTTAGTTGATTTTTATTGAAAAATCAATTGAATTTTGATTATGAGTCTGAAAAAATATGCAAGCTGTAATCTAAGGAGAGATTATAGTAGAATTCCTAAGGATGGCTTAAGGAGTGAACATAGGTGCTGAATTAACGCCGAACTACTATAAAATTTGATATTTGCTTGTGCTTTATTGTTTCTTTTCATTGCTTCTTACTTTCATCATTATATTATTATTGATTACTTAGGTTTCATTCATCTTGCTTAGATTAAGTGTTGAACACAATAAATTTAAATTTTTAGAAAAACCCAATTCGCCCTCCTTTTTGGGTTCTCTATCTAGGCAATAAGATAGTTTAAATAAAATTAGCTTCAAACTTAAGATCAGATGAAATAATCCATTCATCAAAAGGATATATGTTGAGAATAAATGGGTAGATCTAAATATTCAATAATTTTTAGTACACCTAATTAAGTTGTTTGGTATCATTCATCCACCTTATATTTTTTATACTTATACATAACATGGATGGAATTTCAAAATATTTACTTAATACAGTTGCAATTTAGAAGGAAATAGTCATCAATCATATATTAATACTATATATGAATGGTTAAGAGTAAGCTAATACAACAAGGAGTTAGAGAGATGAGGGAAGGAGAGGAGAGAATAAAGGAGCAAGATATATGAGGTGTTACAAACCTGCATGTGCATAGACGAATATTACACACACACATAGAGAGAAAGAGAGAGGGAAGGTGGATAAGGAGAAATAGCAATCAATAGGGATGGACTTTTATAAAGAATCAAAATTCATATATGTTATCAATATAATGTTATTAGATAAAATAAATTGCCTACTAATATAATTGATTTGCTTTAAAACTTATATTATAAATCATGACTATGATTAAAATTAGGATTATATATAATTTCATATTAGACAAAATTTAATTAAGTTCAAATATCTACTTTTATATGGTATGATTATTTTTATCTCAGCTTTGTCCTTATGCTTCAAATAAATTCACATTTCCTTGTCTTAATGACCTCCCAACTAGTCTAACTAATTTTGCCATAAATGTGAGCATTTCTATTACATTCAATTCTTCTTAATGACTTCCAAAGGGCTCTATATTTCGAAGCACCCAGAGTTCGTCTATTTCAAGTATGTTCATTCTTAAAATCGTTTAAGGTGGCCTATTTGCCCTCTTATATAGCCTAACATCACTCTAGGTTGAAGAAACTAATGAGGATTAGCCCGATTGTATTGGTCTCAAGATCTTTTTGCTTTTATGTAGTAGTTATGTCATGCCCTCGATCCGAGATCACGAGTTTGGGGTCATGACAACCACTGCATAGTCATGAAGAGCACTCCTACATCTCAACATGATATCAAATGCATCACGACAGAGATAATATAATTAACTAAAAGTCGAAATTTAATTAACAAATCTAATTAATAAATATATTAATAAATCTTTACATCAAATAAATCTTGGCTAATAAATTTTAACTAATAATAATAAATCTAAATCTAAATAATGTTAATATTACTGAATCTTTCTTTTAACCTTCCTCCCAAAGCAATACTCACATCCGAAACTAAGCATTTGAATTGAAAAAATAGAGAGAATAATAAATTTGACAGTCCAGTAAGCAATGAATATCTTGACCAGATAATTCATGTGATAATATAGGATACGATATTCAAAATAATTTTTTTATTAATCCATACATAAATATAATTAAATTTATTTTTAAAATATAAATTTAGTAATATTTATATCTTTCAAATATTCATATACATAATCATATAATTGATGTGAAATCGATCTTATTCAATAATCCAATTCAGAACAAATTCTATTCAACTCATCACCCTTTAATAATGATGATACTTATATTTTATTGTAGGCCATAATAGCATATTTATATCTTATGGCTGGACTAGAAGAACACACTTATACCCTATGGCGGGGCGAGAATATTATATTTGTATTCTATGGCTGGATCAAAATACCATACTTATATTTTATGGTCGGATTAGAGTACCACACTTATATCTTATGGCTGTTTTAAAAATAGAATCGTGAGCTTAATAGTAGTCAAAGTGCTAATGCATAATCCTTAATTAATAGGATTTAAAATATTATCAGATGGAGAGTCTAAATTCGATTTGTATCAAATTTTTTTTTATAAAATAACACATATTTCATAATCAAATCAAAATATGCATGTATGATTTTAGATCAATAAACAATTATAGTAATAGACCATGAAATATTACTTCAAAATTATATATCAATTTTCATTCAAAATATATTTTCATAAAATTCATAATTCATGTATAAATTAATTAACAATTAATTTGATGTTCAAAATAATATTATATAAATAAAAAATCTAGAAAAGGTGAATCATTACTTATCTCATATATACTTCAATCAATCAAAATAATTCTAAAATATTTTTTTTAAAATCTTTAATTAATAGATCATATCGTGTTATCCTGCCATTGGACATCTTTTTATTGAGAAGATTACAATCTTATACAAGATCAAGTCCAATAATTAGAAAAGGTATGGATAATTATGAAAAATAGGATTGACGAATAATTGCATCAATGTTTCGGTCAGTCCGGTCATCTAACTTTATTCAATCAAAATCGATTAGGTTATAATTGGCTTCATAAAGATCAAAGATGATCAAATCTTGTGGTATCTGATTAGGATCAAGTAGTGGCAACCGATATCCTAATCAGCCTAATCAAGGTAAGTTCATTAAATTATGATTGAACTAATGTACAAACATTTAATAGAAATCATGGATGATAAAATCTAGCAGTACTGGTTTGGCCAAAGTGGATGTTGACACGCTGTCTAATGATAATGGATTAGGATCTTTCAATAAGCTCAATCAAAATTAATAAGAGAGTTTTTTTGAAGCTCTAGAAAAATCTTGGAGAGATAAATAATCTAGAGAAAGAAACTTTTAGAGAGAGAAACTAGAGAGAGTAAAAGGATGAAGAGAGGAAAGAGGGAAGAGAAAGAAACTCTCTTCTTCTTTTTTTTTTAATTTTTTTTTCATTTATTCTCTTTTCTTCTGGGTGGATTAGGGACTCATGTTCCCTCATTCTTTCCCCATAACAAAGGCCATGATCGGTGTAGTCAATGGTAACCCAACTGGTGGTTGGTGGTGATGAACAAAATCAAAAATATCAAAAGAAAACTAATGGAAACTAGGAAAAACAAGGTTTTAGGTTTCTAAGTAAAATTGGGCGACATCATGCTAGATTTTGGTTGATGATGGGTTGAAAGAAGAGGAGAAAGATCAAGGAAGAAGAATAAAAAAGGATTAAAGCTTCATACCATGCCTTCGACGATGTATTGCCCATGATGGTTATGGCTTGCATTGAAGACAAATCAAATCACTAATGATTTCCTTTAGCTTGGGGCAGAACCTTGATGGGGAAGATGGGAAAACTCTCTTATCTTTAAATAGAGTCAAAGGGGAGGAGTTAGTCTCTCTCTCCTAACTTTGATTTCCTGCTTTGATCAAGAGTCCATCAGGGAAGAAGACTCTTATCGGAAGTCTTCTTTTAGCTTTGTTTTAAATTTTATTTTCATTTTTTGTTTTGGGCTTGAACTAGGTTTCCAGGTTGGTCAAATGGTCAGGCCTATTTCTATTCAAACGAGGTCATCATATTCTCCTCTTTTAGAAAGAAATTTTGTCCTTAAAATTTTTCTTGCTCAAGTCCTAAAAAATTTAGCATTAATTTTTCCTCAAGTCATTCTCTAATCCTAAAAACAAGTCTTTCATCAGAACATCTTTCAAATTGAATTATTATCTTGATTAGTTTAAATAACTCAAACCATTATGCTTCTACTATGCACTCTAATTCAAACCCACTAATATACTTGTACCAAATCCAGGTTTTTAAATTATATCATGATCAACAAAAATTATCATCCCCATATTCCTAGTATCTACCCACTTATACTCATGTCTGATTCTATGTATCATAATTTATCTACTTATGCTTGTTTTCATTTTATTTGTTATGGCCCCAACTCGAGATCGTGAGCCAAGGGTCATGGCAACCACCACATACTCATGGAGAACACTCCCATAAGGGTACAAGGCATCTTAAAGTGATATCAAATGCATCATAGTAGAGATAATATAATTAACTAAAAGTCAAAATTCAAGTATAACAATTTTAAATAATAAATATATTTGAAAGTCTTTACATCAAATAAATCTTGACTAATAAATATCAACTACTAATAATTAACATAAATCTAAATAATATTGATATTATTGAATTTTGCTTCTAATCTCACTCCCAAAATAGTACCTATGTCGAAAACTAAATATTTAAATTTTAAAAAAAAGAATAATGAGCTTGATAGCTTAGTAAGCAATGAGTATCTTGACTAGATAATTTATATGACAATATAGGATATGATAGTCAAAATATAATTTATTATTAATTAGTACATAAATATAATTAAATTTATTTTTAAAACATGAATTCAGTATTGTTAGTATATTTGAAATATTCATATACATAATTATATATATGATTCGAAATCAATCTTATTCAATAATTTGACTCAAAATAAATTTTATTTAACTCATCAGTTTTTAACTATGATCATATTTATATTTTATCATGGAGCCAGAATACCAAACTTATAACCTATAGTTAGGCCAAAAATACTATACTTAGATTTTATGGTGGGGTCGAAATACCATACTTATATCCTATAGTCGGGCTAGAATACCATATTTATGTTACATGTATGCTTTAGAAGCTAATCAGACTGACATATATTTTTATTTTAGAATATAATTTTGTATTTAATTTTTTATTATTAATAAAATTAGGTTATTTATTTCATTCATGTTGTTTATGTGTCCACAAATCATCCAAAAAATTAATAAGATGATGACATATATTTTCAAGGATTGAGAATTTATGACATGTGTCATTGATGATTAATTTTTAAATATTTTTGGTTAATGGATCATTATAGAAATGGTGATGGATCTGTTGCCTAGATATGCAATCCAAGAGGAGGGATGGGTGAATTGGGTTTTTAAAATTTTAAAGCTAATTTAGAATCATAAAGATTATATAATATTATGCAAGTTGTATGTGGTGGGTGATTTAAGTAAGATGAAAAGATAAATAGTAAGAGAGCAAGTATTTAAAAAAATAAAGATGGAGAGAGAGCAAGTACATCATAAATAAGCAAGATTTATAGTGGTTCGGTGCCAATCTTGTACTTATATCCACTCTCCAAGCTCCTACTTGAAAATTTAAATTCACTAACCATATTCAAACTAAATACACCATTGAAAAACTCCAATCCTAACTATCCCAAGCTAGCACGCTTGTTTTTCGGATACAAGCTAATCCTACACACTCCGATCAAGGTTCGGAGAGACCTTTCCAAGTTTTGAAACCTCCAAAACTTAAAACAACATGAAAATAAGGTATAAGAGTTTCTGACAATGAAATATAAGTTTAGCTCCCTTAATGAGCAATTAAAACTTTAAGAACACTTTACACAACAAAGAAAGAAGCTTTTCTGATTTTTTTCAAGATTGTTGAAAACTTGAATAAGCTCTTGAGGGATTGGTGAACTTGAAATGAAAGCTTCTTTGCTTCAAGAGGACTTTTTGCTTAGGACTAAAATGAATGCTTGAATCTCTCTTTTTATTCCTTCCTTTTGAAATCCTTTATGTCCTTTATGATGGCTGGAGAGAAAATAGACCCAATTTATAGTTGTTGGAGACCTATTTTGGAGCATTAAATACATCTAAAAAGAATTGAAAAATAGCCATGGTGGACTTTTTCTGTCGTAGGGGTGGACCCCGAGGTCGTCCCCTGCACAGGGGTCGACCTCTATGACAGAAAGCCGAAAAACCCATTTTTCTACATTTCTAGCATGGGACGACCTCTGTGATAGAAAGCCAAAAAATCTACTTTTCTACATTTCTAGCCTTTGGAACAGCAGAGGTTGACCCCTAGCACAAGAGATGACCTAGGGGTCGTCCTCTTTGGTGTACCAATCAGCCCCTTTGACAGAAATCGATCCTTTTCTTAAAAATTAATTTTTTCTCAAAATATAAATCTAAAAAATATGAAATTACCTCCAATAGATCATAAATCTTCTGTTCTTGCTCTTGAGACTTTCAAAATAGATTTTTTTTAACTTTATAAAATTTATAATTTTGCCCCTCGTCATCTTTCTTCTTGATTTTCTTCCAAACTATGCATCTAAAATTTATAAAATTACCTCTAATAGATCAAAAATCTTTTAGACTTATTATTGAGGCTTTTGAAATATATTTTTTCTAATTTTATAAAATTTATGATTTTGCTCCTCGTCATCTTTCTTTAGTAAATTTGAAATTTCTTATTGAACCTGAAACATAATTGATTTTTCTCCAAGCCAAAATTATTAGTATCTTCTCAAATATTTTATAATCATCAAAATTAATTCTTGGAGTAACAATCTTTTCCTTTTTATGATGACAAAATATTTGAGTATAAGCAAAATAAGACATGCATAGAACATTGAAGTAAAATAGTGCCATTAAGAATTTTGAGTTTAAAATTAAGATAATATATAAATATATTCAATTGATGTAAATTTTTAAGATATGAACTTTATAAAATCAAGACATAATGTCAATGCCTACAGGTAGATGATCATAGTGCATCGTTATCATAAATGATAGAGAAATCATAGTATAAATCTCAGTTTCTACAAAATGACTTAATTCTTTTAGAAGAGAGGTTAGGGGCTACAAAAAAAAATACCAATCATCAAGCATGTAATTTTAACATCATCAATCATCAAGCATACAATTTTAACATCATCAATTAACAATTATTGCTTATACCAAACAACATATTTACTTTTCTCAAGAAGTTTCAGTCAATTAAATTTTGAAAAACTCTATTCCTCTTAAAGCTTAAAAAATATATATTTAAAAATTTAATTATAAAAATTATAATCATTTAATAAAGGGGAGAGCCTTTGATATTTGAATTCAAGCAAATTTCTAAAAGAAAAATGGATGTTTTAAATCCAAAGATAAGTTTTTAAAAAGAAAGATGATTTATTTGACTTTATTTTTTGAATTTGATATATCTCTCATTTGATACACTCCTATATCTTATTGATTTTGATGGTGTTCTTAATCCTCCCCATAAGCTTTTTAATGATTATCAAAAATAAAAAGAGGAACGTTAAGTACATGTTTAATGAATTGATGCTTAAAATACTCAATAATTTGATGCTTGAAATCTTAATACTCATTGATTTGAATTGAGACATTATAGTATAATGAGTATATGAAAAATGTGTAATGAACTAAAGATAAATTAAGAATATTTATGAAGTATGCTTTCATATATTTAAATTAATTACTTCATGATATGTTGGCCAATTTTGATTATACGTGGTACTTATTTTGTATGGCTAACTATTTGTACTTCTGATATATAATGTAAACTTCATGTCACATCTTTATGTATTTTGGTTAGAGCTATTTGTTTGATATATGACTCTTATGTATTTTGAATATTGACATCTTATTTTATCATAAAAAAGGAGTAAATTTTTATTTAAAATAAGAAAAGAGTAGTTTTTAATTGATGATGTCAAAAAAGGGGAGTAAATATGTTATTTGGTATAAGTAATAATTATTAATTGATGATATTAAAATTACATGCTTGATGATTGATAATGTTAAAATTACATGCTTGATGATTGGTATTTTTTTTTTATCAAAAAAGATGAATCCATTAAGTTTGGATAAAATTATTTTGATAAATTATTTTGAATTGATACCAATAGACTATGCAAACAAATCATAGAGAGATTTACTATTTAAATTTAGATCTTTCTTTTCTTAAAAAATATCACTCAATTTAGTTTAGAAAAGATATAAAATTCTTTGAATTTATCTCAAAAGATATATGCAAAATCAGATTTAAGATAAAATATTATTATTTTTTTATCGAAAAAAGGCAAGGAAGTGCAAGGTAGAAAAAAATCTATTTGATATCAATTATAAAATTTTACTTAAGGATGAATTCTTTAATACCAATGCAAAATATGAATAAACAAGATCACATGAAAGTATAAGTATAAGTGAACCAACAAGTTAAGCAACAAATAAATGCCTATTAATAATTTTTATGAGATTCAAAAATTATTTATCTAGAATTTTTATTTGAAGTAAAATATTTTTCAAGATTTAGCTTGATACCAATTAATTATTAAAAATCATGATAGCATCAAACCATGCAAAGTATGATTGAATAAAAAGTAAAATAAAAATGATTTCTCTAAAGCAAATCAAATAACTAGAACAACAAGAGTGTATAAATAGATCAAAATAATTTTACTTTTAATATTTCAATAATATTTTCTCTTATTCAATTCAAAATTATTTCTTTCCTATTTTTTATAATAAATGCTAGAAAACTTGACTTTCTTAACTCTTTTTCTGTGTTGAAAAATTAACTTTTCTTAATTCTTTCTCTTTGTTTTGTAAGCAAAGCACATATTGAGTCAAACAAATAATATTAAGCATATTGAATTTTCATAAAAAAATAAAATTTTTATTGATTAACCAATGGTGATTTTAAAGATAAAACATAAAAGCATGCAAAATGTATAAGAGCTATATCCTATATAGATGTTGAAAATAGATTGAAAGGGTCACTAAAGTTGTGGAAAGAAATCCTAGCATCTTAAGCAAGTATATATGAGGATAATCCTAAGATGTAGGTCTAGGCTAGGTAGAAGGAGAGTGTAGTCTAATATCTCCAAATGACTGGGTCCGATAGTGAACACCTTCATCACTACAATGAGTGCCCGAATCAATCTCCCTAACTTATCTCTAATCAATGATAATACCTCCATCTGATCTCATTTCATTTGGTATGCCTCTGATATGTACCTCTAAAGCTCTGCATAGATTGACGCTAAGATCTTGATGGAGAGTCTCTCAACAAATGCATCCTCATCTAGTCTATCAGATAATCATGAGCTAGTATCTGGATGGTTGGTTTGTGAAAGTAAAGCTATCTCTATTTGTTCATGCTGCTCTGTTGGCTTCTTGTTCTAATATTTACTATAGTAGGCTCTGCTGTAGGAGTCTCATCATCATCATCTACTATAGCATGAGAGCTGATATCCTCAATATCCTCAATCATCATCTCGATCAAATATAAATCATAAATATGTAGCTGCTTGAGATAATTCAAGGTGCTTCTACTGGTCTGTATATGTGTAGCATGTGTCCAATGCTATCAACATTTATCTCAGTCTGCATACCTTTCACTTTGAAAACTAGACTTCTCTTTCTTTGGGCAAAATACTTTCGGGGTGCCATTGGAGAACAAGGACTATAATATTAGAATAGAAATGAAGAGGAAAGGTCTGATTTTAGTAGGAGAGGGGTTTGAAAGGATTTACGGCTCGAGAAAATTGACAATGGAATGATAGAGCCTTGGAAAATTTTTAAATAGAAAAACTAATCCCAGAAAAAAGGGGTTAACTTCTACTAAATCAAGAGTCGGTTCCTTGAAGCAGAAAATAGTTCAAGTAGTTTTTGATTCAAAAAAATTTAATCAAGTTGAATAAGAATCAATAGGCAATCAAATCGATGATCAAGAAGGATATTTAAGTCCAATTGGGGGATCATGAATTAATCAATTATGGGGGCAAGATTATTAAGAGACTTATGTAAAAGAAAGTTTAGATATAGGCTATATGAGTTTTGGTTGAACTATGAATTTCAAATCCTTAGGGATAAGATAATATGTAATATTATTCAACACATCAAGCATGTAATTTTTGTGAATATCTTATCTTCAAGTACTTTATTTCATATAAATTTTTTATTAAAAATTTAATAATTTAGCATTTTATAGAAGAATGTCAAACATAGTTTTACTTATATGTTCAGCAACTTAAAAATATTCATATCCAATTAAGCATCTTTTAATTTAAGTTTACCAATTGCAAAATTGATATGGGGAAGCTATTATATCATGTTGAATTTTAAGATAATTTCAATTCATATTATAACATGATACTTAGAGGAGAGCATATTAATCTTTTTAAAATCAAAGTATTCAAATCATCAAAATTAATCAATCATACTAACTTATGAACATATGAAAAGAATTTCAAGCAAGTAATCATAATATTGTGAGAATTTATGGTGCTCCCAAGTCTTGGGAGGCCATGAAAGGAGTCAGGGGATTGGCTCCGGGGATTCCAGGGGTTTGGTTGGTACTTCGAAGATCTGAAATACAAGATGAAGGAAGAAATCAAAGTTGGAGAATTAAGACTGTAGAAAGAACATTTTCTATAGGTTAATCGGCTCAATCCAAAACTGGATCAGCTAAGTCTCAGTGCACAAGCAAAATAGAAAGCTGCACGTTTGGGACTGCTGGCATGGCATAGAACTGAGCCGACTCAGTTTCAGATTGAGCCGGCTCAGTGCTGAGACTAAGCTGGCTCAGTACACGAGCAGAATTATGCGAGAATTTATTTTGGACTAGGATCTGAGTTGATCCTAGGGGTCTTAAGGCCTGATTTGAGAGGTCTTAAGGTGGCTAATTCATGTATGGATCAGATCTAGATCCAGAGGATGAGAGCATGGGAGACATGGATGTATATGGGCTCGGTGAGTGCTTCATGTATTGAATTAGCCGGAAAAAATTTTGGTTGGGCCTAATGGCTATGTATAAATACATAGGTTGTATTAGGGTTTTCAAAATGGTTGAAATCAATACAGACCTTTTCTTCCTCAACTCTCTTCTTCTTTTCTCTCTAGAGTTGTCACCCTAGGATTCTTGAAGAAGCCCTAGAGAAGGGGGCATCTCCCTCAAGCCCAAGGAGGGAGGCACCCCATCATAGATCCAGATGGCGGATCGGTGGTTTGCTGCCCATAGAGAATGTCACAGATTCCTTCAAATCCATGCTAAAGATCAGGAGCTTCCGCAACATAGTATCGAAACTTGTGATGTCAAAGATGATTGACGTTCGAGCGATATCATGGAACATCAATTGATATTAGGAAGAGGTGATGCCAGTTGGTACGCTAACATCTGATATCAGAACTTGATGGTGCATGGAAGGGAAGGAGAAATCGTATAAGGTAAAATCAGAAATCTACACAAGGATTCCATGGTATGTCTCAAATCTATCTTTGTTATTACTGTAGTTTGGTCAATCGAAAGTAGTGAGTTGAAGGTAGAGGTTGAGAGGATTAACGAAAAGAAATTTTTTCGAGGTGAAAGAATTTGGTGCATGATTTTTTAATCGATTTTGGTGAAAAGGTTGAGGTGTATGATAGTTATATGATAGGTAGGGAGCACTGGAGTGCTGCAGTAGTGCTTCCGTAGAGATGCAGGGCTGAGAGAGTCTCGATAATGCAGCAGTCGAGGGAGGTATCTTAGCAGAGAGCATCAGGGTTCCTTAGGAAGATGGGCAATGTAGGGTTATTGAAGAGAGATTTTTCAAGGAATAATGGTCGAAGGAAGGCTAAAGAAGCGACTCTACATCCTTCGATGTCAGAAAGGTGGGGAAGTAGTCGGAGATGTATTCAGTGGTTCGATCAGAGCATGGATTTATGGACCCTTAGGGATGATGAAGATGGATGATCCATGGAGGTCCAGCAGGTTAGGACTGGACAGCTGTAGAGCAGCGCAGAGATGAGTCAGGAAGCACTGGAGTGTTGTAGGAGTGCTTTCCTGGAGGCACAGGACTGAGAGAGGCTTGGTGGCGCAGCAGCCAAGGAGTGTATCTCAGCAGAAAGTATCAGTGGTATCTTAGAAAGATCGGATGTAGGTCTCAGGGAGAGCCAGGGGGTCTCAGGAAGCATTAGGAGGTCTCAGGTAGTCGGGAGTATCATGGATCAGGTTTCTTTTGCAGGGGAACTAGGGAGAGTCATGGGTCAGATGGAAGATGGTTCTCCAAGTGCAACTGAAGCGATGGCTAGTATAGGATCAGAAGAGAAGGACTAGGGTGAAATTTTCTATGATTCAATCGCTGATTTTAGAAGAGTTGAATGAGTTCTTGGGTTTCAGAGGTGCCCACGGGTTGCGGAGGTATCCGAGATGGCTTCGAAGGGGTCCGTAGAGTGCAGAGGATTCGAAGAGGCAGCGACGGTGTTCGAGGTGCAGCGATAGGCTCAGTAGTGCAACATTAAGTGATTGGCTTCGAGGGACTCGGTGATAGAGTCAGCTTCTACGACATCAGGTAGACTTCGGATATAGGTGGAGCTCTATAGTGGTAGCTTCATAAGTGGAGAGTAAATTTGGCATGAGTTCAAAGCAGAGGGGTGTAGGAGGATCGATATCCTAGCATCAGCATCGGTGATGTACAGTTCCAGATGGAGCGACATGTGCAGGAGGATAGGCATAGTTCTGAGGAGACCATGTTAGGGTTTGCAGTGAGTGTCGGTATAGGAACGTTGCAGATTCTTCAGGAAAGTCTAGAAAAAATGATGCAGCTGCTCAGCAGAAGAGATCCTACAATTCTAGGGTGGTACCAAGAAGCAAGTATAGGTCTTTAGTGGTGGAGGCGGTCATTCCAAAGGCCTCAAAGGTGCACAACAGTTGAAGAAGAATGGTGGAGGTGATGTTTGCATAGGTATTGTCAAGTGCGCAGGGACAGCGGGATTGTGCAGGAGGTCATTACCGAGAGGTTTGCCAAGGCTTGGGAGCACTAAGATGAAGATTGTGAGGATTTATGGTGCTCCCAAGCCTTGGGAGGCCACGAGAGGAGTCAAGGGGTTGGCTCCAGAGATTTCAAGGGCTTGATTGGTGCTTCGAGGATCTAAGACACAAGATGAAGCAAGAAACTAAAGCCGGAGAATCAAGACTACAGAAAGGATATTTTTTGTAGGTTAGCCAGCTCAGTCCAAAACTGGATCAGCTAAGTCTCAGTGCACAGGCAAAATAGAGAACTGTGCATTTGGGACTGCTAGCATGGTACAGAGCTAGGTCGGCTCAGTTTCAGACTGAGTCGACCTAGTGGAAGTTAGTCGGCTCAGTGCGTGGGCAGAGTTACGCGAGGGTCTGTTTTGGACTAGGGTCTGGGTTGATCCTAAGGGTCTTAAAGCCTAGTTTGAGAGGTCTTAAAGTGGCTAATTCATGTATGAGTCAGGTCTAGATCCAGAGGATAAGAGCATGGGCGATATGGATGTACATGGGCTCAGTGAGTACTTTGATGTATTGAGTTAGCCAGGAGAGTTTTTGGTCGGACCTAATGGCTATGTATAAATACATAAGTTGTATTAAGATTTTCAAAAGAGTTAAAATCAATACAGACCTTTTCTCCCTCAACCCTCTTCTTCTCTTCTCTCTAGAGTTGCCGCCCTAGGATTCTTGAAGAAGTCCTAGAGAAGGGGGCGTCTTCCTTAAGTCCAAGAAGGGAGGCGCCCCATCACAGATCCAAATGGAGGATCGATGGTTTGCTACCCATAGAGAACGTCATAGGTTCCTTCAGGTCCGTGCTAAAGATCAGGGGCTTCCACAACATGGTATTGAAACTTGTGATGCCAAGGATGATTGACATTCAAATGATATCATGGAACATCAATTGGTATCAGGGAGAGGTGATGCCAATTGGTGCACTTATAGATATAAAATCATAATGATAGATCATTAAAAATAATAGAATTAATCAAATAAATATTGATGGCATAATGTGACAAAAGTTTAGATTTTATCAATATCATCATCCATCCAAGTCCAGTCCTAAGGCATCCAACTACAAATATTTTCTTATTTTATTCTATTGGATCCTTAGTGTACCTGCAAAATCATTTACTATTTTTTGGTAACCAAGTCATCTTAGATCCGTGAAGGTTAGAGCTCATGATTCTTTTTGGAACTCAAATCTTCTTCACATTTGAATTTTTAGATTTACTAGAAAAATATGTATAGGATTTATGTCCTACTTTTCCACATTTAAAGCAAGTAATATTTGAAAACTTATTGCTTGATGAGTTCATAAAGATGTTTTTCAGAAATTTTTGTTTCTTAAAAGGATTATAGCCTAGGCCAGCTTTATCATAAATGGTCTTTTGATTTTCAAGTATCATTTGAAGTTTATTTGAGCTAAAGGTAAACTTTTCTACCATATATTTTAACTTAGCAATTTCATTTTTTAGGTTCAGATTTTCTTGAGTTAAAATCAATTTCTCATTTGAAATTATCTCATTTTCTTTTAGAAAGAATTTTAAAATATTATTTTTCTTCTTAAGCTCAGCATTTTCTTTAACTAACAAATTTTTGGATTTAATTAATTCTTCCTTCTTTTTAGTTGAAGAATTAATTTATTTCAAAAAGTCTTTCTTTTTTTTGGCCATATTTTTTAATAGATTTTCTTTTTCACTCAAAATTTTATTTTTCTCTTCAACCAAAGATAGATTAGATTTTTTAAGTTTTTTATTCTATAGCCTTATCTTTTTGTGTTCATCCATTAAATCATTGAAGGCTTCATATAATTCATTAAAAGTAAATTCAGAGGAGTGTTCATAATATATCTCATTATTTTGAGCCATGAGGCAACAACTTTCTATACATTCCTCCTTTTTCTCATTCTTCTCTTCTTTGCTTCGCTCCTCCTTAATCAATGCTTTCTTTTTCTTTTGTTTCTTTCTTTTCTTCTTCTTTTCATCCTCATGCATCATGAGGCATGAGTTGGGGTGAGTTTTCTTTTCTTCTTGGGAGCTTAATATTTTTCTTTGATTTGCTTTCTCAAAAGTAGTTTCTAATTTCTTCCATATTTGATTTGCTAAATTATATGAAAAAAGTACATTAAAAATATTTATGTCTAATGAATAATAAAGTAAATTCATTGCTTTAGCATTCATTTGAATCATTTCTTTATCATGAATTGATACATTGGGTGTGTGTAGGCCATTAATTATAATTTTTCATAAATTATAGTCATGTGCTTGAATGAATATTTTTATCTTAGATTTTTAATAAGTATAGTTTGAGCCATCAAACAATGGGGGTCTATTTATAAAATATCCATCATGAAAAAAAAAATATTTTGGATTGCTAAGATCTTTCGCTCTTGACGGTTAAATCAACAACTAATAATAGAGCACCTGCTTTGATACCACTTATTGCACAGATATGCAACCCAAGAGGAAGGGGTGAATTAGCTTTTTAAAATTTTAAAACTAATTTAGAACCACAAAGATTATGCAATATTTGTAAGTTGTATGTGGTGGATGATTTAAGTAAAATGAAAAGATAAATAGTAAGAGATCAAGTATTTAAGAAAATAAAGATGGAGAGAGAGCAAGCACACCATAAATAAACAAGATTTATAGTGGTTCGATGCCAATCTTGCACTTACATCCACTCTCCAAGCTCCTATTTGAGAATTTAAATCTACTAACCATATTCAAATTGAATACATCATTGAACAACTTCAATCCTAACTATCCCAAGCAAGCATGCTTATTTTTCGGGTACAAGCCAATCCTACATACTTTGATTCAAGGTTCGGAGAGATCTTTCCAAGTTTTGAAACCTCCAAAACTTAAAACAATATGAAAATAAGGTATAAGGGTTAATGATAATGAAATATAAATTTAGCTTCCTTAATGAGTAAATAAAACTTTAAGAATACTTTACACAACAAAGAAAGAAACTTTTCTAATTTTTCTCAAGATTGTTAGAGACTTGAGTGAGCTCTTGAGGGATTGGTGAACTTAAAATGAAAGCTTTTTTACTTGAAGAGAGCTTTTTGCTTAGGGTTGAAATAAATGCTTGAATCTCTCTTTTTGTTCCTTCCTTTTGAAAGCCTTTATATCCTCCATGATGGCTAGAGAGAAAATGACCCAATTTATAGCCATTGAAGATCTATTTTAGAGCATTAAATGTAGCTAAAAAGAACTAAAAAATAGGAGTCGACCCCTAGGTCATCCCCTGCACAGGGATCGACTTGGGGGTCGACCTCTATGATAGAAAGCTGAAAAACTTGCTTTTCTATATTTCTAGCCTTTGGAATAGTAGAGGTCGACCCCTAGATTGATGATCTAGAGATCGTTCCCTTTGGTGTGCCAATCAGTCCCCTTTGGCATGCCAATCAGTCCCTTTGATAGGAATCGACCTAGGGATCGATCTTTTTTTTAAATTTAATTTTTTCTTAAAATATAAATTTAAAAAATATAAAATTACTTTTAATAGATCATAAATCTTCTGTTCTTGCTCTTGAGGCTTTCGAAATAAATTTTTTTAACTTTATAAAATTTATGATTTTATCCCCCGTCATCTTTCTTCCTAATTTTCTTCCAAATTATGCATCCAAAATTTATAAAACTATATCTAATAGATCATAAATCTTCTAGGCTTATTATTGAGGCTTCTAAAATATATATTTTTTTAATTTTATAAAATTTATAATTTTGCCTCTCATCATCTTTCTTTAGTAAACTTGAAATTTTTTATTGAACCTAAAACACAATTGATTTTTCTCCAAGCCAAAATTATTAGTATCCCCTCAAATATTTTGTAATCATCAAAATTAATTCTTGGAGCAATATGATCTAATAAGATTGATGCATGGATTGCTTTTTCTTTTAGGATAGACGAGTCTCGAGTCTATAGTGTAGGGGCATTATGTTAGATATATGTGCCCTAGAAGCCAGAATTGGCTGACACTTCTAATACACTTCTAGGGGCAAAATTATAATTTTGACTATAATTAATGAAATGGGTTATTTTCTATCACACCTGTGTATTTAGTGTCTGTGATACATCCTTTGAGTTAATGGTAATGATAATTCATATTTTCAAGAGTTGAAAATTTAAGACATGAATAATCATTATTAACTCATAAACAGCTCCCGACCATAGGATCATCACGAGGATGGTGATTGATCCGAAAGGTTGGTGTACGATCGCTTCTCTTTAGTAGATGAGTCTTGAGTCTACGGTGTGGAGACACCGGAGTGAGAGTACAGGTACTCGTTAGAGAATGAGGGCACTGAGCGTGACCACCTCGAGTAGTCATTAGGAAGTCTACCTTCTCGTCGAATGACTGACTCGATGCTGCAGTAGTGTGTCTGGTTCTTTGACCTGAGATGCATCGGCAGTTCACCTTGAGGGTGTTATAGTTTGACTACACCATTACTCGATCTCCTAGCCATATGGAACCCTGAGGTGTATGTTGGCTATAGCATGTTCATTGTAGGAACTGGATTGCATCAAGATGGGATCTATCTACCTCGGTGGTAGAGGAGCAGCCCTATGATAATCATGAGAATCAAGTCCTGAAGCCCATGGCCATGGCAGAGTGAAATAATAGAAAGAGTTTCTATTTAGATTTTCACATTGGACTCGAATCGAATGATTATATCATATGACAGAGACTAGGGTTTGACGAGTTCACCTTAACCCTAATCTGATCGGGGCTCAAGATAGAAGAACTGAATCACACAGGTAGCTGCACCAAGAGGTTCACATTCAGCTCTGATGGGTTGCCACCATATACTGCTAGGTGTCACTGGTGGATTTTGGGAGCAATTAGAATGATTTAGATGATCGATCATTCTAGCTGTTCGAATCAGAAGAGTTCTGATCCATCGAAAGGAGTTTCGATGATGTCTATGATAGAGATCATGACATATCCCATTACCATACAGAACTGAACCTAACTGGGTCACACAAACAAGGGTTTGAATCTGGTGATCATCAATTGAACTGATCTAGTTCAATTGATCTGAATGAGATTCAATTAGGTTCAAGGAAATCGTGCTAGCACTCGATTGAACCTAACGTTCTTCTTTTACTATCATAAATAAGTTGTCCTGACTGAGCCAAAGAAGTTTGTGCTCAATCAGAGGCCTTCATATGGTCTGACTGGAGGTTGTCCAAGTCAGAATAGGTTGTCTTATTTGTAAGACATTACCTGCCATTTTTGGTCACCTGCCATTTCTTGTTCTTTGACTTTGGTCAAAAGTCTACCTTTGACTGGTCAAACGTTGACCATTCATCCTTTGACTTTTGACCACATGTCATGCACCTATTGGAGAGCTGGTGGGGGCCTGTCCCCCTGCCAGAACCTGGCAAGGAGAAGGATGCACGCCAAGGGTGGCGTGAGCCCAAGTAGGAGGCGCCTAGGAGTCCTTGTTGGACAAGGACTCCACCTCCCTTTTGGATTTCAATCAGAGTTCTACTAAGAATCCAGTTTGACTGGTCTTAGGCGCCCTCTAAGGAGGAATCCAGGGGTCTCTATT
The DNA here is from genome assembly GCA_006176705.1 of Cocos nucifera. NCBI lineage: Eukaryota > Viridiplantae > Streptophyta > Magnoliopsida > Arecales > Arecaceae > Cocos > Cocos nucifera. The sequence goes on along the minus strand of QRFJ01002439.1, from coordinate 129,851 downwards.
CCAACCAATCAGATTTAGATCTGATTTCACAAAGGGTTGTGATTGGTTGAGAGGAAGAGGAGTTGGATCACAAGAGGTCTATAAATAAGACCCTGCGCCCAACCCTAATTCCAATGCTATTAGACACGCCCCAAGGCTGCCTCTCCCCTCCTTCTCCATGCCATAGTCTCTTCTCCTCCTTGCTCTCCACGTCCAAAAGGTGTTTTGGACTTAGTTTGGTGCGATTCAGATCAAGGAAAGGCGATCAAAAGCAAGAAGGCTGCGCTGCTGCAAAAGGACGACTGCAGATCTTCAAAAGAGTTTTGAAGATCCTCCAGATCAGATCCAGATCTGATTTTTGGAGGTGTGATAGAGAAGAAGAGGATCTCCAGATCCAACCCGAGTGGATACCGGTAGAGGCCAGGCGCTTGTGTGGCTAAGATCCAGAACCTTCCGCTGCAATCAGGATCATCTACAGGGTAATAGGATTACCCAAATTAGGTAAATTGAATTTGATTTAATTTATCTTATTTTATTTTATTTATTAAAATAATAAGAATCAGATCTGAAATATATCAAGATCTGATTGAGATCAAGAGAAAATTTTTGAAATATATCTCTTGATCTAATCAGATCTGGACGAACCTGGACCGGGAAATCAGGATTTTCCTTCACATTAGAGTAAGAGTGCAGATGGTTGCTACAGAATAAGGGTACCAAGCATGATCGATATAAAAAGTTACTTGGTTGTCTATCCACTTGTTAGTGACTTATTTAATGCTATAATAGTATGACTAGTCCTTTGACCTATGGTGCCTTAGCTATTCATAATAGAATTGTTGTAGTTTAATTATGCATACATTTGGTCCCTAGCCATATGGGTCCATGCGATGCATGTAGATTACAATAGGTTTATTATTGGAATAGAATGTGTACTTATATAAAATCTATTATCCTTAGTAGATAAAGAAGATGGTCCTATATGATTTATGAGACTAAGTTCAAAAATCTTGATTAGGGTAGTACGAATAGTGGAAAAGAATTTTCATCATTTTCACATCAAGAACTCAAGTCAAATAAATTCGATATATGACAGATGATGGGATTTGATGAGTAATTTCATAATTTTCATCTAGTCAAAACTTATGATAGAAGGACCATATCATATGGTAACTGCACCTAGAGGTTATCCATTCCATTTTGCTGGAATGCCATTACATGCTGCTAGGCATTATTGATGGATTATGAGAGTCATGAAAATTATTTTGATAGTCAATAATTCTTATTGAATGAGTTGAAATTATTTCAATTCATTGAAAGAAGTTTTCATGATATTATTAATGAAGATCATAATATATCTCATTACCAGATAGAATAGAATCTATGTGGTCACATACAAAAAAAATTAGTCAAGAACTTAATATTAGACTTTTGAATTAGAATTAGAATCCTTGACTAATTTTAAGTCCTTTTGCCTGATTAAGACAGGCATTATCCCTCTTAACATGTTAAAAGAGGGATAATGCTAATTGAACATGTGGTCAATTATCCCTCTTTTAACATCTTAGAATTAGAATCCTTGACTTTTGAATTATCCCTCTTTTAACATGTTGGATAGAGACAGCATGATCCTTTTTTTAACATGTGGTCACATCCTAATTGAATTAGAATTTATGAGAAATCCTAAAGAATTTTGGATCTCCATGCTAGCACATAATTAAACCATAGAATCTTCAATCTACTTAGACTCCTTATGTGATAAAGAGTTGACTGGTCAAAGCATATACTATAGGAGGTTAGATGCCAAGGGTTGTGCGCCTAAAACTTCTCTTCATGCCACAAAGAGAGAAGGGTATGTGTCCAAGGGTTGGACGCCCAAAACTAGTGCCCAGATTCTTTTTCAAATAAGATTTTGATTGGTCAAAGAATTTGATTGATCAAAGTCTTATGGAACTAGAACTTTTATGGGACTTCTTGAGAGAAGATCTCATGGCCTAGTTTTTTCACACCCCCTTGACACCCTAGAAGAGATTCTTGTGTGAAGGAGTTCATGTTAAAAGAGGGATAATGCCCGTCTTAGATTGTGCACCCCCTTAGGAGTCCTTTTGCCTGAAGACTATCATGCTGTCCTTATCCAACACCCCATGTATCATGCCTCATCTCTCTCTCTATTGCATGCCTAAGAGTTGGATGCCTAGAAGATATCTCGTGCCTCTCTTCTCATGCCTTAAAGAAAGGTTTTCATGCCAAGGTTTTTCTCATGCCCTAAGTGATCATGTCCCAGAGTTGGATGGCCAAGTTTTCTCAAGGAGTTTTCATACCAAAAAGAGTTCTTAGAAGGAAAGAGAAAGAGGAAAAAGAGAAAGCCAATGCTGGATTCTCTTGAGAAAAAAATCAAGAAAGGATGAGAAAAGGTTCCTAATCTATTCCTATGTGAAGCATGATCTATGAAAAGGAAAAGCTAAAATCCTTGAGAAGGATTTTCATAAGAAAGAAAAGAGAGGTTGTATGATGATTTTCTTATGAAGAAAATCAAAGAAAATTTGGGGAGAGTCTTTAATCATTCATATGTGGATACTTGTAGATGTCAGATGTTTGTATAGCTTCAAAGAAACCAAGAAGACATCCATTATTAGATTAAGGTGAATAGCTATATATACAAAGGTGAAGATATGATCTGCTTTTCTTTTAATCTTAATCTTAATAACTCTAAAGGATCCAGGGTTGATTCAAGATGAGATCTCGTATAATAAAATCTGAAAATAATTTTTATTCTTCTATTGTATGTTACTTAAATTTTTATGTTCCTTTCTTCTGCATATATCGACTCCTAGTTTATAATAATTTATATCTCGTGGTTGGACCAAAAACAAAATCATGAGCTTAATAGTCAGAGTACCAATGTATAATCTTTAATTAGCAGGATTAAAAATATAGTTAGATTGAGAGTCCAAATCTGATTCGCATCAAAAATTTTTTCATAGAATAATATATATTTCATAATAAAATCAAAATATGCATATATAAATTTAGATCAATAAGCAATTTTAGTAATAGTCCAAGAAATATTACTTTGAAATTCTATATCAATTTCCATTCAAACCATATTTTTGTAAAATTCATAATTTACATATAAATGAATTAATAGTTTATTCAATGTTCAAAATAATATTACATAAATAAAAAATATATAGAAGGTGAATCATCACTTACCTCAAGCCTACTTCAATCAATCCAAATAATTCTAGAATATATATATTTTTTAAATCTTTAATTAATAGATCATATCATGGTATCCTACTACTGGACATCTTTTGTTGAGACAACTATAATCGTATATAGGATCAAGTTCAATAATTAGAAAAGATATAAATAATTAAGAAAGATAATGATGGATAGTTGCATTTAACCATTCGGTTTGATTTGGTTATATAATTTTATTTGATCAAAATCGGATTAGGGTACAATTAGCTTCATAGATATCAAAGATGATCAAATCTAGTAGTATCTAATAAGGGCCAAGCAGTAGCAACCAACATCTTGGTTAGTCCGATCAGGGTAAGTTCATCAAATCATAATTAAACTAATATACAGATGGTTCAATAGAAATCATGGATGATCAAATCTAGTAGCATCGGTTTGGCCAAAGTAGGTCCGGCACGCTGCTTGATGTCCATGGGTCGGATCCTTCACTAAGCTTGATCAAAATCATTAAGAATCTTTTCAAAGTTCTAGGAAACTCTTAGAGATAAATAATTAAAAAAAAGAAACTTAGATAGAGAAACTAGAGAGAGTAAGGGGTGAAGAGAGGAAAGAGGGAAGAGAGAGAAACTTTTTTTTTCTTCTTCTCTTTTCTTCTTGGTAGAACGGGGGACTCATATTTTCCCCATTCTTTCCCTGGAACAAAGGCCACGACCGATGTAGTCGGCGGTAACCCAATCAATGGTCGGTGGTGATGAACAATGTTAGAAAAATCAAAAGAAAATGGATGGAAACTAGGAAAAATAGGGTTTCAAACTTCTAAGAAAAATCCCATGACATCACACTAGATTTTGATCGATAATGGGTCGAAAGAAGAGGAGTAGATCAAGAAAGAAGAATAAAAAGGGATCAAAGCTTTATACCTTGCCTCCGGCGGCGGCGGCTTGCATTCAGCAAAGACAAATCAAATCACAAGCAATTTTCTTCACCTTAGGGTGGAACCTTGATAAGAAAAATTAGAAACCCTCTTTCCTTTAAATAAAGCTAGAGAGGAGGAGTTAGACTCTTTTGTAGCTTTGATTTTCTCTTCCAATCAGGAGTTCATTTGGGAAGAAGACTCTTACTAGGAGTCTTCTTTCAACTTATTATTATTTTTTTTGCTTTTGCCTTTTGTTTTGGGCTTGAACTAGGTTTCAAGACAAGTCAAATGGTCCAAGCCCAGTTCTATTCAGAATAGGTCATCACAGGTTAGATCCATTAATAACAATTCAAGACAACAATTTCTACTATATGATGGTGAAGTGATAAATAAAATTACTTGAGACTAAATGTATGGGTAGATCTAAGTATTCAATAATAATTTACTACACCTAATCAAGTTGTTGGATATCATCTAGTCACCTTAGAATTTTTATACCTTAGCCTAACTAAGATAGAATTTTGAATATTTACTTAATGTAGTTATAATTTAGAAGGAAATGAAGATAAGATAGTCGCCAATCCTTTACTGATTCTATATATGAATGGTTGGAAGCAAGCTAAGATGAAAAATGAGTAACAAATGTGAGGAAAGGAGAGGAGAGAATAGTGGAGCAAGATGCATGAGATGTTACACACCTAAATGTGCACAAGGAACCACACATATGCTAAAAAAGAGAAAAGTCGGAAGGAGGATGAGAAATAGCAAGCAATAGAGATGTATTTTTATAAAGAATTGAAATTCATATATATATATATTATCACTATAATGAAATTAGTCTATAGCAACAGAATTTTATTAACATTCAAAAAAAAATATTACCATAAATGCTCTCTGGTAATAATTTTAAAAAAATATCATAACAGATATATAACATTACGATAATTCATCAAGAGTGTTACTATATATATTATATTATATAGTAATAATTATTCTTTTATTGACTTTGGTGCAAAATCATCAATAAACTGTACCAAGGATTGCCAAGCATTTAGCTTTAACTTTCATATCAAATTTTTATTAGAAAAAAAATTAAAAGTAGGATCAAACTGAGAGATAGTAGCATACATAAGTATGAATTTGTTAATAAAAAATAAAAGTTGCCTATCTTCATAATAATTAATGGGTGGGTGGAAATTTGCTCAAGTAAGCTGCTTCTAGTTACCATTCAACTCTTTAATATGAAATTATTATATTTTCTTTTTAAGACTATTTAAGTTTTAAAAAAAAAGGATCTATCATTATTAGCTGGAGAAAGCATGGGACTTGAAAAGAGGATGGAAGATAGGAGAACTCCAACAAGTAATAGAAGAGAAGAGGGGCCTCTCTAAAAGCTATATTGATTATGTTGTTTCTATATAAAATCAATTATGTGAACTAATTTTGTTAGTAGTGGCTATCTTGTATTATACTTGAACAGAACAATAGCCTCCATTTTGTTAAGCAGCATTCTATTTCAAAAAAAAGAAAAAGAAAATGAGTGAAGCGAGTTAGGGCTCATTGATCTCTTTTGGTTGTTTGAGCTGGTGAATTTTTTTTTTTTATGCAATTATAGTTAAAAATTCTTTAAGCGCCTATTGACAAATATCACGATGCTTGGAGCGTGACCTTTTATATTCTAGCGACATGTAAGTATGTTCTAAAGTAGACCTCCATGCATGCCAACCACACTCACATGGCCATAAATATTATTGGTGCTATGTAGGTTTCCTTACTATCATATAGTGTAACATTGATTATAAATCTTTATGTTTCGTGGTACTTAAAAAGTACCATAGGATGCTGTACATGATTGGGTGCTACCCATCATAAAATGGATAGTCACGTATGCATGAGAGCACATGTTAAAATATTAAAAAAAAGGAATTTATAAATCTTAGGGATATTTAGATAATTTGGATAGCCATCTATCATATGATGGATGATGTCCAATCATGTACAGCATCCTATGATATTTTTTTTGAATACTGCAGGGAATCTCGTCATTGTTTAAGAGGATTGGAGGATGATACCCATGCCTTCTAGCCCTCTAAATTAGCTGCCGAACTGCATAACAGGCAACTAAAGGGAGACGGGATTATTAATTAGGGCACTAGAGAAAATGATGATATAAATTAGCATGAGACAGCTATATTCCTAAAGATAAGTTTCAGCTATCTTGCCAAGCTTGGAGCTTTGCATGTAATAGAACAAGTCAAACCATCCAAAATATTATTCGAAGATTTTAAAGTTTCTGCTCAATGGTGGAATGCTATTTAAAGCAATCACGATATTTATAACTTTTTTTGGGTATAGATAACGAGGGGGATCACTGCAAAGTCCCTGGAAGACACAAATTTTCATGCATAATCTCCATCACACTTGTATAACAGTATCATGACATGAACTGTTCCAAAAGACTTGGCAAGCTCTATGCCAACTATGGGATTCGATATTATGACAACTCCAAGAGTCCATTGAATTCAAAATAGGAACTTATTAAATTTTAAACTCATTCGGACTTTATACCAGGATTTGTAATGGAAGTTTAGCGAAATTGTTGGAAGGTGGTTTTCTATTGTCTAAATCCTATGTACTATGATTATTTATAAAAGATTTGGAAAATAAGAGGCCTTGGCTTTGATAAATGCATTTTTGTTGTCCCAACTCTTGACCTAGGACAATATATGAGCTATTATTATCGTAAAAAAAAAAAAAGAAAAGAAAAGAAAAAAAAGAAACTCTATTATCAAATTAGTATTCTATATATATATATATACAAGTGGGTCTAGCTTGGTCAACCTTTTGTTATATTAGTCGACGAGATCTTTATCTTAGAATGGTAGCCACATCTCCAACATCTAACATTCTTATTTATGATCCAACAATCATATTCATTTTCATCATTTTTATTTAAATTTGTCCAAAAAATGGCTGTATGCTGCCACCCAGTCTCGTGTTTAACTTTAATTTCAAAAGTCTTATGAAATTCTATTATAGACAAGTTTCACCATACGAAAGGACGAGGAAAGTAGATACAATATTTTTATAAGCTTTGGTCCTCTAGCACCTGACATCAGCTTTTTTTTTTTTTTTTTTTTTTTGGTTCTAGGTTGTTCGAGGCACCCGCCGCTTCCGGTGGGAGACGGCTCAAGCTTCTGAGGAAGACATTGCCTCCTTGCAGCAGCGCTTCACCAAGGTGGTTGCTTTCTTCAAAGATGAGTTGTCTCAAGCTTGCTCTAAATGACAATCGGGCCTTATCGGTTAAGTTTCTTGGTAAAGGCCTCCCTCTAGACCTCATTCAAAGAGAGGTGAGAATTCGTTGAAGCTTCATCGGGAGTTCCAAGTAGTCCCCCTCTCAAAAGGTTTTCTTTTGTTTAACCTACCTTCCAAGGTTGTTAAGGCCTGATAGCGCGACGGCTCTACTCCCTTGCCGGCAAACTTTTGACTCTCGAACCATGGCATCCTAATTTCAAGCCTCCTTATACCTTAGAGCTATTAAGAAAAACCTCTCAAATTCGACCTATATCAAAGACCATAACACGAAAAGGAGTCCCCGGCGAAGTCACAGAATGAAAAAAATCCAGAAGGGCCCGAATGCCTGCAGCAGGATGTCGCCCGACACGTGCATGGGGCCCAAGCGTGCACAAGACCTAGGTGCATGCATAGGGGGCACACGGCGAGGTGCCTGCATGGCCCAATGGGCGAGCGTGTGGCCCAGGTGACTGCACGATGCACACGCTGTTCACGTGCTAGATGAAGTGCATGGCCTATGGGAGCCGCGTGAACTAGGTACGATCTATGCACAGTCCATGGGCTTTCAGGTGGCTTTCAAGTGAACCCCTTGAAGGTCCAGGATCATTTTATGGGGTCTAAAGGCCTTATTTGGCACCAATTTTCATGTGAAAGCACAATCTGATAGCTACGAGTGGCTGAGATCCAATGGCCAAGAGGTTGATTTGGATATTGTTAGGACTCCTGGATCGTGTTGGACTCGCTCTGAGGCTATTAAAAGGATCTTTGGGCAGACGGTAGTAGAGTGTGGGATTAGTATATGAGGATTGAGGGTTTATGATCTCTACTTGTAAATTATTTTTTCTTATAGTAAAGCTTGCATATTCTATGGAGATAAGCCTTGACTTAATCCATATATTTAATTTTATTTTTTATTATCTTTTTAATTTTTATTATAATATCGACATTGTCACCAGTATATTGATCCTAGACTTGGGAGATCTATATTCTGAAGGAAAAATCCTATTTTCTGGCACAAGATCGTTTAGATCTGAAGGAATATTTCAAAATTTTTTTCTAAAAATCCTAATCAGATTTGAGATATCTCAGATCTGATTCTAAAGATCTGATATTAAAATAAAATAAAATTAAATCTAATTTAATTCACACCTTGCTTTGGATAATCGGATTATCCTGATGATGATCCTGATGCTTCTGAGGTTTTGGATCGAGCTACGCACGTGCCTGGCCTCTATCGTAGTCCACTCAGGCAAGATCTGGATGTCTTCTCCTTCTAAATCAATGCTCCAAAATTTAGATCTTGATCTGATCTTGAAGTTCTTTAAAACTCTTTTTGAAGAAGCAGCAGTTTTCTCTTTCAGCAGTGTTATCTTCTTCCTGATCTAGGTGCCAATACTCTTTAGACTTCTCTTGAACTTGTGCCTAACTCCTTGGGCATGGAGAGGGGTGAGAGAGGATCAAAGGGAGGCATGGAAGAGAGGAGGGCAGCCTTGTGGCATGGTGAAAGGAAGAAGCACTAAAATTCTAGGCGTAGACAGGGTTTAAATAGATCCTGCTACGCCATGCAATGTCACATCATCTCGGCCAATTAGAGGCCTTCATTCAATTAAATTTAAATATAATTGGTGGGATGATGTCATCTGATTCAATCATATGAGAGTTCCTTAAAAAACCACATAGGTGATGCCAACACTAGATAAACCCAAACTATTTGGTGCCCTAGTATTTGATCATATCAAAATACCCTAGAGTTCCATCTACATGGGACTCCTGCCTTACCACATAGGGCGCATGCCTAGGGTGGCATGCACCCTCTCTCTTTCTTTCTTTAGCAGGAGGACAAGAGCCCCATGTGCTCTCCAACGAGCGCATGACACATGGCCCTTTGTCCAAGTGTCCAGGGTCAACTGTTGACCCTTGTCCAAAAATAGAAATTGATAGGTGACAGAAATTGGTAGGTGTTGTCTTTAATCCATCTAATAAATTAGGATAATTCTTTTCTGACCTGGACAAGCTCCAGTCAGACTAAGACAATGTTCCTAAGTGAGTCCAAACAAATTTGGCTCAGTTGAGACGAACAAAAATGATTACAAAAGAAGAATGCTAGGCTCAATCGTATGCTAGCATGATTTTTTTGAACCTAATTGGATCTTATCCAAATCAATTAAACTGGATTAGCCCAATTGATAACATCCAGATCCAAATTCTTATTTGTGTGATCTAGTTAGGTTCAGTTTCGTATGATAATGAGACATATTGTGATCTCCATCATCGACATCATCGAAATATCTTTCGATAGATCAAAACTTTTTTAATTTATATAATTAGAATGATTGATCATCTAAATCCTTCTAACTGCTCCCAAAATCCATCAGTGATGTGAGCTCAGAAGTGGCACTCCCAAGTTTTTGAAACATGAGAAGACAGATCATGAAAAGATGGAAGTGAGTCGAAAGAAGAATCAGTCTCAATAGTAAAGTTCAGAAACTGGGCCGGCTCACTCTGAGACTGAGCCGGCTTAGTTGGAAACTGGGTCGGCTCAGTTCAAGACTGGGTTGGCTAGGTCTCAGAGAAAAATTCAGATAGAAAGCAGCATTTTTGGACTATTGGCATGGTACATAACTGGGTCGGCTCAGTCTCAGTCGCAAGTTAGCCGGCTTAGTCTGAAATTGGGTCGGCTCAGTTTTCATGGATTATTATTTTGTGTACATGGGTTGTTTGGGTTTGAAAAGTTTTTCTATGAGCTTGGGCTTGATCTTTTGTAAAGTATATATATAAAAATAGGTCAAGGTTATAAGAGTGCTGAAATATACTAAATAAAAGCTCTTTTCTCCTAAAAATCTTTTCTTCTCTATTTTTTGATTTATTTGATCATGTTTCTGCAGAGATCTCTAAAAAGTACTTTCTTATTGCTTGGCTAATTACCGATGGCTACACCGATCCGTATGAAAAAAGCGCATATTTCCAACATTTGGTATCAGAGTGGTGTTGCATGGAAGGAAAGAAGACACCTAGGATTTACTACATTCAGGATCTGTTGCACTAGATTTTATCCCAAAAATTCTAGTTTATTTCGTGGTTGTCTCTAGATTGAGGTGGAGATTGTTTACATGAAGGAACGATGATACAGAAGTTTGGAAAGAGGATCTAGGGCTAGTTAGATCTTCTGTGAAGGATAGTTTTACTGGTGTGTGATCGTGAAGGATGTTAGAGATCTGTTCTTGACTTGTTTGAAGTCATAGGATCAAGTGGATTCAAGGTGAATTTTGAGAAGTTCAATGGCAAGAAAAACTTTACGTTATGGCGGCAAAGAGTAAAGGACTTGTTGGTTTAATAGAGGATCTACAAGATCTTGACAAAAGAAAGGCCAAAAAAGATCAATGCTGAGAATTGGAAAGAGTTAGAGGAAATTGCTTTTAGTACAATTCGGATGTGCTTGGTCGATCAGGTTTTGCCCAAGGTTTGCACAAAGACTATGACAAAGGGGCTTTGCGAGAGACCAAAGAATACATAAATGAAAAAGAACATAACGAACAAGCTGTGATTGAAGAAATAGCTGTATAGTTTGAGGATGCCTAAAGGTGGAGATCTTATTGCACATATCCAAAGGTTCAATCAGGTGTGTTCTGAGGTGATGAGTTTGGATGTGAAGATCAACGAGGAGGATCGGGCATTGCTGCTATTATATTCTCTCCTAGGTTCGTACGATGGTCTCATAATAATTTTAGTTTATAGGAAGGAGATCCTAAACTATGAAGAGGTTGTTCATGTGCTCAAATTAAATAAGCAAAAGAAGAAGATCTGCAAGGGAGACCCTAAGTCTGAGATCTTGACTATGAACAAAAGACAGTGAAGATCAAAAAAGAAGATAAGAGAAAAATTTAAGGGCAGATCAAAGTCTCGCAATCAGAGAAAGATGACATTGAAATATTATAAATGTCATCAGCCTGGACACCTGAGGAGAGATTGTCCTCTTTTAAGATCAAAAAAAAAGAAGGCCAGCAAAAAAGATGATACAGCTTCTGTGAGCAGTGGAGAAGACCTGCTAGTTGTATCAGATGGATCCATAGAGTGTGATACTATGTGGACATTAGATTCAGCATGTTTGCACCACTATACTTCTCATAAAAATGGTTTGCTACCAACCAGAAGGTCAATGGTGGAAGTGTCAGCCTTGGAGATGATCACCCATGCAAAGTAGCTGAAATTAGCTCTATCAAGGTGAGGATGTACGATGGGATCATTCATACATTATCAAATGTCAGGCATGTACCGGAGTTGAAAAAAAATTAATTTCTTTGGATTACTTGGAGGAGCAGGATTATGCTTTTAGTAGCCAGACTAGGAGTGGATGTCTGAAAATTTTCAAGAAAGCTTTGGTGGTGATGAGAGGTAGAAGACTGAGCAACAATCTTTGCAGAATAGAATGCTTAGTGGTAAATGATAGTACAGAGGTGCTAGCAGCGACATAGGAAGAGAAGATTTTATATCGACTGTGACACTATCAAATGGATCATATGAGTGACCGTGGGCTCACAGAACTAAGTAGAAGAGGTATGATCCCAGTCCTGAAGAAGGAGGGCACAGATCTTTGTGAGCCATGTATCTTTGGCAAATAGCATAGGATGAAGTTTGCCAGAAGTACCAAGTACAGCGAGGGAGTGTTGGATTTAGTGTGTGGGGATCAGCTCCTGTATCAGCTAGAGGTGGGGCAAAATACTTTGTTACTTTCATTGATGATTTCTTAAGGAAGGTGTGGGTTTATCTGATCAGAGAAAAATTAGAGGTGTTTGCCCGGTTCAGAGCCTGTTGAGCTAAAGTAGAGGAGTCAGGAAGACAGGTAAAGTGTTTGAGGTCGGACAATGGAGAAAAATATACTAGCCTAGAGTTCAGAAGGTACTGCAAGAAAAATGACATCAAATACCATTACACGGTGAGGATGACTCTCCGATAGAATGGTATCGTGAAGAAAATGAATCGAACACTGATCGAGAAGGCACGGAGTTTGAGACTGTAGACATCACTTCCAAAGTTTTTTTGGAATGATGCTCTAACTATTTTCTTATTTTCTTGTGAACAGGTTTCCTCATTATAAGCTAAATGGAGGCATTCCAGAAGAGGTCTGGAGTGGAAAGAAGGTGAAGCTTGGCCATCTGAAAGTCTTCGGTTGCACAGTCTATGCACATATGGAGGCAATCGAGAGGAGTAAATTAGATCCAAAATCTCAAAAGATGACATTCATAGGGTATCCACAAGGAGTCAATGGGTACCTACTGTGGGACTCTCAGGCATAGAAGTCAGTGATCAGTAGGGATGTTATCTTTGATGAGAAGAGCATCTTGAGGAGGTCTGGTGATAAGCATCATAAATTTATCAATGAAAGTATTAATTTATCAATTAATTTATATTAATTTTTAAGAATTATTAATCAATTTATATATCTGGAGTGGAAAGAAGGTGAAGCTTGGCCATCTGAAAGTCTTCGGTTGCACAGTCTATGCACATATGAAGGCAATCGAGAGGAGTAAATTAGATCCAAAATCTCAAAAGATGACATTCATAGGGTATCCACAAGGAGTCAATGGGTACCTACTGTGGGACTCTCAGGCATAGAAGTCAGTGATCAGTAGGGATGTTATCTTTGATGAGAAGAGCATCTTGAGGAGGTCTGGTGATAAGCATCATAAATTTATCAATGAAAGTATTAATTTATCAATTAATTTATATTAATTTTTAAGAATTATTAATCAATTTATATATAATTTTTAAAAAATTCATATTTTTATTAATTAAAAAATTAATTAAAAAATAATAAAAATTAAAAAATAAAATTTTATTATTAATAGAAAGAGCTCATTTTTTTGATCATAACAAAATAAATTTTGAGTAAAAAGGAGCTAAAATGAAAAAGATATGAATTTTTAAAGATATAAAATAAATAAAAATTAAATAAAAAAAAGAAAATGGCTCAGCCGGCTCTGTAAGCCGAGCCACCAAGCCAAGCCAAGCCATCAAAGCTGACTCAACCATTTAAGCCATCAGCCGGTCCACGATCCAGGTGTGGACCGCCAGCTCAGCAGAAATCGATGAATCAGAGATTGCCACGTGGCGGACCTAGACCCTTAAAGGATCCACATAAATTTATCGTGGCTCACAGGATATTTTGGTCTTTTTACTCAGCGACAAGAGCGCTGATTGGCTGTGGTGTGTGGTGCAGCCGGTCCACACGATCCATGGGAACAGTAATTGCGCGATCGGATGGCTGCGGTTGATTACGGTCAAGATCGGACAGCGGTGGTGATTTTTCGAGTTTGATTCAAATTCTATCAGTGATCTGGCACGATCCGATGGCCAGAAAATCAAGTGATGAAGATCCAACGGTCCAAAATGCTCCCGACGGTGATCAGAACTCCTGAAGCATGATTTGCGGCCAGATTTCCTCCATCAAGCGCAATCCAATGGTCAAAAATTGATCCGATCCGATCTGGGCTGATATGCATCCGATTTTGATGATTTTTGGACCATTGGATTTCTATTGAATGGCCAGATTTCATCAAGCTTACCAGAGTTGTATTAGAGCTATTTTAATTCAAATTTTATTCGAATTTTTTTATATTTTGACGATTACAAAGGCTATTAGTCCCACATTGCCTTTAGAAAAAAATATCCAGCCCTCCTAGCTTTATAAAAAGGATTTCAGGCCTCCAGAAATGAACATCTCTGATCAAGATGAAGCTTTGGTATAGGGCTAAGCTAGGCTATGGGTTAAAGGCTGCTTCGAAGCAACAGGTGCCGAGAAGAAGAGCCAGGCTTCTACACCATCTTTCTGCCAATGCCGATCCAAGATCAGAGATCAGGCTATTTTATTCTTTTTAAATTTTATATATTTAATTTTAAAATTTTAATTAATAAAAATTTTATTTTTACATTTTAATTTCTTACTTTTTATTTTTATTATAATTTAATTTCTATACTTTAAATTATTGCTTTGCAAGTAGATGCTAAGATCTAACTAGTAGATCTTAGTACCAAGTTTAAATTTCTGCACCTTTTAATTTTCACTTTTTATTTTCCGACTTTATTTTTGATCCCAAAACTCTTTTCTTTTTTTTTTAAAAAATCAAAGATTTCAAATCTAAAAATACTACCTTTTCTATGGATTCGACCCGACTCACCGCTATCTACGTATTTTCAATGATTTTAAGAAGTCGGATTAACTGATAAATATGATGTCTTAATGACAAGATCGCGTACCTATCAAATTTTTGGCACCATTATCGAAGAATATTTTTGATTTTGATTTTTTTAAATTATTAAAAATAATTTTGACAAATGCACCAAGTTTTTGGTGCCATTGCCGGGGAAGGCACGAACATTAAATTTTTTATCTCTTTGATCTTTCTGTAAATAAATTGTAAATAAAACTTTTATTGCTTGCTATTTTTTTTTATTATTTTGCAGAAAAAAAGATTAAAGAACAAAAAAAATCAGGAGTTTTGCTTGGTAAGATTAATCCTCACCCTAGTTCTCTTTTCTTTTTATTTTATTTATTTACTTATTTTATTTTTAAATTAATTTTAAAAAAAAATATCCATTTAAACCTAATTAAAAGTCTCATGATAAGATTAGAAATCCTAACTGCTTAGAGCATGCATCATATTATTTTTATTTTTATTTTATTTTTTTTGGTGATTGCTGGAGGCAAGGTAAGTCTTTCAGAATTCAATTAGTTGCATGCATCTAGTTTAAATTGCATAGAATCCTTTAATTAAAAATTTTTTGTGCATATTCATATTAAATCAAATTAAGGGCACAACCCAATTAAATAAGATAAGGTGGAGATTTGATCACCCTTTCTTAGCCCACAAACAATCAACCAGCATCATGCATTGACCTAAGCCTTTAATTTTAAAATCAATTAGACATCAACCCTAGGAACTCGAGCTCAATAGGACAAGAAACCCTAAGAGTTGAACCAGATTAGCATTAGTCAATTTGACTGGTGTCTAGAAAAGTGGTTCAGGGATGATTGGATTTGAAGGAAGGTGGTTTCTAATTAATTCCATTCGCTTACCTGGCCAAGCACAATTGATGTCTAAGGCAAGCAACGGAGGGACTCCCACCGATCTTACACTTACCTGGCCAGTTGATTGGCTAATCCTATACTTGGAGGGCTTGAAGGTGACCTTGACAGTTAGGAGCTGTCTAGATCTAGGATAACCTCTAGTTAGGATTGATTGACCAACTTGATTGCTAACCAACATTAAATCTAATTAAACCTAATTCTTCCTTTTCTTCTTAGTTCTAGGACTCCTTAGGACCGCTTGTTTAGAACTCTTCTTTCTTCTCCTTACTCCTCTAAAAATAAAATAAAATAAAATAAAAATAAAAATTAAATTAAACTAACTAAAAATATTAAAAATAATAATTAAATTAAATTAAATTAAATTAAAATTAATAAATAAAATAATTAAAAAATAATTTTTAATATAATAAAATAATAATAATAATAAAAAAAAAAAATTAAAAAAAATTTTAAAATTTTTTTTGAACCATACATTAGGGTTACACTAATACATGCATGGTAGAAAATCGCTTTTTTAGTTGAGCTTAATTGAATGGTTGATTCACATTAAACATAATAATCAAATGGCTAATTTGAATTTAATAGTCCAAAAATTAGATAAAGTTGACCTTCTTACTCAGAAAATAGATCAACTCCTAATCCTAGGTCAACAATCTCCTACACAATTCACATCATCTTCTAATTATCAGGAGATTTATTCAATCTGTGCTAGCCCAATCCATCATGTGAGTGAATATCCTATGACTGCACAGTTTTCATATTTTATCCCAGAATAAGTTCAAGCTACTCAATGATACTCCAAATTGATTAATGACTTATTTTCAAATTCATATAATCCAGATTGGAGTAACCATCATAATTTTTTTTGGACATCCCAACAGACTCAGGCTCAAATCCAAATTTTATCTATCCAAAACTATCAAAATAGGCCCCAATACCAAAACTATACCTATAATAATGGCCAGCCTAGTCAGTTTATCCAACCACCACATCATGATCAGCCTTCATACCTACCTCCTCAACAGACTAATCTAGCTGATGATAGATTTAACCAACTTCAACAATTGATTCTGACTTAACAGTAATCTATTGCTAAGCTAGAAGCTCAAATTGGATAATTAGTTGAGTCTAACATGAGGAGAGAACTAGATCAACTATCGAACCTACCAATTTCAAACAACCCATCTAATATCCACCAATCACCTGGACCAAGTTATCAATTTAATATCTCACCTAAGAATCCCCAATTTGAGAATACCAAAGTAATTCCTGAACTTAAAAGCTATAGGATTCTTTTGGATCCATACCAAGATCAGGTGAGAGAGGCTAGTACTGATGCTAGCCAAAATGAAAAATTAGAGAAACTGATTAGTACTGAGACTAACCACATAGAAAAACCCAGGTCAGAAACTAGTACAGATGCTGGTTCTAGTTTAAATAAGATAGAAAAAGAAAAAAAAAGAATAGATGATTTACCCGAGACTTATAAACCCAAAAGTCTGTTCCCTTCAACCCAAGAAGTCAGTTCTTCTTACAAAAATCAAGAGGCATGTAATGAAATATCAATGGAGTTATTTAAGCAAGATCACATTAATTTATCTCCAAAATTAAAACAGTCTTTAGTCACCATTCCAGTACCCATTGAACCAAACGTAACTCCTAAAACTCAATTCATGAGCATTTTAGAAGAACAAATAGAAGAAATTCTTAATAAATATGGGTCTGAGAATGAGATCATAAATTATATCCCTAAAATTAATAATGATTATATCAATAATGGAATTATAAGTCAACTTTCTGAGATTGGCAATCCAAAACCATTGGAATTTATCAATCCAATATTTGATACAGGATAGTAAGCTGCATTGTGTCTGGCTGAAGACGGTAAACTTAGTGCTTGTTGGGAGGCAACCCAATTTTTAGTTTTTATCTAATTTATCTTTTTAGTTTATTTTTTTAGGATAATTTGAATAAGTTGGAGGAAGAGTCCAAATTTTCAAAGGTATGTGCTGAACCAAAAATATAGTCAGGTGTATTTTTAAATATTCTTTATTACATCCTTTATTTTTTTTTTCTTCTCCATTGAGGACAATGTTGATTAAGTTGGGGGGGAGAAAAAATAAAAATTTTAAAATTTTAAGTCCTTGAAAAAGTTAGTATTTAGTATTTAGACACCTGATTATGCTTAAGAATTAAATTAAACTAAGTATTTTTAAAAGAAAATTGATGCACAAATCAGAGAATCTGTGAGATATTAAGAAATCAAGTATTAAGAAAATTCAATAAAGAGTTAAATCTAGAATATAAAATATTTTTTCTTGGAGTATTTCTAATTATTTCTACTGACATCAAAGAAAAGTCTACTTTTTATAGGCTTGTGTAGGATAACTATACGTTTCTTCATATAAAAAATTTATTTTAATAAAATAGTTTTCAAGTATTTTTCACTGAATAACCGAGCCTCTTTGCCTAAGCAAGCATTGAGTTTCGCATTAAAAGGTGGGAAAGGCAAAGAAGCTCGTTGTAAAGCTAGTCTTAACTCGTAGCCTATTTGATTCGAGCTAATAAGCCCGAGGGATATTCTTTATCTAGTGCCCTAAAGCCAACTGGTTTGAGAGTCATTGGCCCAAGACTCGCTATATGGATCAAATAGAAAGCTTAAGGAGTTAAGATACTCAATAGTGGTACAATGTTAAAAAAAAAAAATATTAATTTTTTATCGAGTAATCGAATTTTGTTGCCTAAGTAAGCAATGATATTCGCATAAAAAAATAGGCAATATAAAAATAAAAATTAATAAATGAAGGATAAAAGTAGCAATACACCTGCCTATATGAAAGTTTAGACAAATCAGAGATAAAGGTAGGATAATTTAAAAAAAAATTTAAAAATTTTAATATTTTTTACTTAATTTTTCTATTGATAAGTATTAATACCCCAATGATATGTCTCATTTAAGCTCTACTGAATATCAATGGCCATTTTGAAAATTGCTTAGATAAAATTCGAAACTCTAAAATTAAAAGATATTTAAAAACTAAATTCTTTCTTTACTCGAGGATGAGCAAAGCTTAAGTTGGAGGGTGTGATAAGCATCATAAATTCATCAATAAAAATATTAATTTATTAATTAATTTATATTAATTTTTAAAAATTATTAATCAGTTTATATATAATTTTTAAAAAATTTATATTTTTATTAATTAAAAAATTAATTAAAAAATAATAAAAATTAAAAAATAAAATTTTATTATCAATAGAAAGAGATCATTTTTTTGATCATAATAAAATAAATTTTGAGTAAAATGGAGCTAAAATGGAAAAGATATAAATTTTTAAAGATATAAATAAATAAAAATTAAATAAAAAAAAGAAAATGGCTCAGTCGGCTCCGTAAGTTGAGCCACCAAGCCAAGCCAAGTCATCAAAGCTGACTCAATCATTTAAGCCATCAATCGATCCATGATTCAGGTATGGACCGTCAGCTTAGCAGAAATCGATGAATCAAAGATTGCCACGTGATGGACCTAGACCCTTAAAGGGTCCATAGAAATTTATCATGGCTCATAGGGTATTTTGGTCTTTTCACTCAGCGACAAGAGCACTGATTGACTGTGGTGTGCGGTATAGTCGATTTACGTAGTCCATGGAAATAGTAATTGCGCGATCGGATGGCTGCGGTTGATTGCAGTCAAGATCGGACAGCGGTGGTGATTTTTTGGGTTTGATTCAAATTCTATCAGTGATCTGGCATGATCCGATGACCAGAAAACCAAGTGATGAAGATCCAATGGTCCAGAATGCTCCCGATGGTGATCAGGACTCCTGAAGCATGATTTACGGCCAGATTTCCTCCATCAAGCACAATCCAACGGTTAGAAATTGATCCGACCTGATCTAGGCTGACATGCATCCGATTTTGATGATTTTTGAATCGTTGGATTTCTATTGAATGGACAAATTTCACCAAGCTTATCAGAGTCATATCAGAGCTATTTTGATTCAAATTTTATTCGAATTTCTTTATATTTTGATGATTACAAAGGCTATTAGTCCTACATTGCCTTTAGAAAAAAATATCTAGCCCTCCTAGCTCTATAAAAAGGATTCCAGGCTTCTAGAAATGAACATCTCCGATCAAGGTGAAGCTTTGGTATAGGGCTAAGCTAGGCTATGGGTTAAAGGCTACTTCGAAGCAACGGGTGCCGAGAAGAAAAGCCGGGCTTCTACACCATCTTTCTGCTAATGCCGATCCAAGATCAGAGATCAGGCTATTTTATTTTTTTTAAAATCCATATATTTAAATTTTAAAATTTTAATTAATAAAAATTTTATTTTTGCACTTTAATTTTTTATTTTTTATTTTTATTATAATTTAATTTCTATACTTTAAATTATTGCTTTGCAAGTAGATGCTAAGATCTAACTAGTAGATCTTAGTACCAAGTTTAAATTCTTGCACCTTTTAATTTTCACTTTTTATTTTCTGACTTCATTTTTGATTCCAAAACTCTTCTCATTTTCTTTTCAAAAATCAAAGATTTCAAATCTAAAAACACTACCTTCCCTGTGGATTCGACCCGACTCATCGCTATCTATGCATTTTCAATGATTTTAAGAAGTCGGATTAAACTGATAAACACGGTGTCTTAACGACAACATCGCGTACCTATCATCTAGGATAGATGAAACTAGAAAAATAAAGATGAACAACGATGGCCAGTCAGAGAATAATGGCATGTAGGTTATATCCACTTATAGGAGTGTTTCTGTTGAGGTAGAGTTGGGCAAAAAGTATTATCTTAGATTGAAAATCAGCATAGAGGGCCGACAGTTTAGATCGATGTGCAGGAGCAGCCATAGACATCAGGTAGAGATGTGCCAGTGGGAGTGGCTTTGCACAAGCCCTAGCATTCTATTAGGAGATCGATTAGATATGGCATTGATGAGGTTATCTCCTATGCACTCATCACTGCTAATGGAGATCCAGAGAATTATGCAAAGACCATGAAGAGTGAGAATCATGATTCATGGATGCAGGCCATGATGGAGGAGATGAAATCACTTGAGAAGAATTAGACATGGCAGCTGATGGATCTTCTAGAGGGTGCTCGACCTATTGGCTCAAAGTGGGTGTTCACAAAGAAAGAAGCACCTTCAGAATAAGGTAGAATCAGATTCAAAGCAAGGCTGGTAGCAAAGGAATACTCACAAAAGGAAGGGATTGACGACATAAATTTTTTTTTTCTATAGTGCGTCATATATCTATTCGAGTTTTGCTGTCACTGGTGGCACAATATAATATGGAATTGGAATAGATGGATGTGAAGATGGCCTTCCTTCATAGAATTTTGGAGGAAAGAATCTACATAAAGTAGCCAGATGGTTTCATGGAGATGGGATAGGAAGAAAAGGTGTGTTTACTCAGAAAATCTTTGTATGGCTTGAAATAATCTCCTCGTCAGTGGTATCGAAGGTTTGATAGATTTATCTTGAGTCTGAATTTTAGTAGATATGAACTTGATTGTTGTGTGTACATTAAGGATGTAGATGAGGAGGATGCCCTTTATCTGTTATTGTATGTAGATGATATCCTTATAGCTAGTAGAAGCATGAATACTATGAAAAGATTGAAAAAGGCATTATCATCTGAATTTGAGATGAAAGATTTGGGTCCAGCTGAAAAAATCCTTGGAATGGAGATTTGCAGAGATAAATACAAAGAAGTGCTTCATTTATCATAAGAAAAGTATGTCCAGAAGGTTCTGAAGAGGTTTGGAATGGAGAAGGCTAAACCTGCAGAGACGCCATTGTCGAGCCATATGTCTCTCTCCAAGTTATAGTACCCATAGTCAGAAGCGAAGAGAGAGTACATGGAATGAGTTCTTTATGCAAATGCTGTAGGTGGTGTGATGTATACTATGGTATGCTGTAGATCAGATATAGCACATGCTGTGAGCAAGGTTAGTAGATATATGGCTAACCCTGCGAAGGAACTCTGGAAAGCATTAAAATAGATATTAAGATATTTGCATGGAACAAGGGATTATGATTTGGTGTTTGGTGGGCAGTCGGGAGGATTTGGAGAATAATCTATGAAGATGTATGAAGGTTCAGATCCTCTGGAAGGATTTGTTGATATAAATTATGCTGGTGATCTTGATACAAGAACGTCTACTACTGGATATCTCTTCCGCGTATATGGTAGACCGATGTCTTGAAAATCAATCCTTCAGCTAATCATGGCCTTATCTACCATAGAGATCGAGTATATTGGGATAACGGAGGCTGCAAAGGAAGCCCTTTGGCTTAGGAGGCTGATTGATGAGTTGGAGGTAGAGCAGAGCAAGGTTGCACTATTCAGTGATAGTCAGAGTACTCTGTTGTTGGCACAGAACTTAGTCTATCATGCATGCACAAAGCATATAGACGTGAGATATCACAGGATTAGAGAGTTGATGGAGGAAGGTAAAGTAAAACTGATGAAGGTCCATACCAAGTAAAATCAGTCTGATGCACTCTCGAAGGTACTCCCTAGAGATAGCTTTCAGAGATGTGTGGCATGGATGGGTCTGTTTAGAAGAGATGAGTTCGCAAGAATTTGGAAGCACTAAGATGAAGAATGTGAGCTCAGAAGTGGCACTTCCAAGTCTTGAAAATATGGGAAGATAGGTCATGAGAAGATGGAAGCGAGCTGAAAGAAGAATCGGTCTCAATAGTAAAGTTCAGAAACTGGACCAGCTCACTAGGCAGGCTCACTCTGAGATTGAGCCGGCTCAGTTGGGAACTGGGTCAGCTAGGTCTTAGAGAAAAATTTAGATAGAAAGCGATATTTTTGGGCTGTTGGCAATCACAGGTTAGCCGGCTCAGTCTGAAACTGGACTGGTTTAGTTTTTGTAGGTTATTATTTTGTGTACGTAGGTTGTTTGGATTTGAAAAGTTTTTCTATGAGCTTGGGCTTGACCCTTTTTAAAGTATATATACTGAAAATAGATCAAGATTGTAAGAGTGCTGAAATATACTGAATAAAATATTTTTTCTTCTAAAAATCTTTTCTTCTCTTCTTCTCTATTTCTTGATTTATTTGATCGTGCTTCCATAGAGATCTCTAAAAAGTATTTTCTTGTTGCTTGGCTAATCACTGGCGGCCACGTCGATCCATGTGTGAAGAGTGTATATTCCTAACAAGTGACACCTACAAAAGTTATATGGTGAGCAGAGCCCTGTAGCACGCTATGAAATGTCCAAAAGACTCTTCAAAACGTAGATGTGTGATGGACAATCGATCCATGATCATTGCTTGTCTGTCAATGATCAAGGACTTAGAAGAGCTTGAGAAGTCCGGCACGTCCATGGCTAAAGACTTGCAGATTGATCTGATTTTATAGTCCTTAATTGATTCATATGGATAATTTATTATAAACTTCTATATGAATATGATCTAGTGCAGCTTGGCTGAGTTGATGAACATGCTGGTAACTACTAAGGGCACCTTGAAGAGTTCAAGGGGCTCGAAACTTACTATGGAGTGGACTTTTTGCAAGAGAAAGTCCTCTAAAAAGAAGAAGTTTGCAAAGAAGCAAAAGATTGAGAGGAACAAAAAGAAAAAAAAAGCAGAACCGAAGAAGAAGGCTGTGGAGAAAGAAAAGTGTTCTCATCGCAACTTTGATGGCCATTGAAAGTGAAACTGCCCTGCTTACTTGGCAAGCCTGAAGAATAAGAGGAAAGGTGGACCTTTTGAAGGTATGCTCATCATTGAGATGAACATAATAATTTCTTCTACATCTAGTTGAGTGCTTGACTCTGGATCTAGTGCTTATCTATGCACTTCTTTATAGTATCTTGAGGATAGCAGGAGGTTGTGGGATGATGAGATGATCCTATGCATCGAAAATGGAGCAAAGGTTGCTGCTGTAGCCATGAGAACGTACCCTCTACAACTATTATCTGGAAGCATCTTAGAACTTAGGGACTATTATTTTGTACCTGCTGCAAGCAGGAATCTAATTTATCTCCTGTTTGACATAGGAAGGATATGCAATTAGCTTTCATAAGGACCACTATATTATTCTTGTTGAAAGTAATAAAATTAAAAATAATTTTTTTATTAATGGTCTCTATCAGTTGCATGTAGATGTATTTGTAAATTATGTCGAGCAAAGTATGAATGCTATAGGAACTAAACAACCTATAGATAGTATAAATGAAAAGTACATATGGCACCTTAGGCTAGATCATATAGCAGAAGACAGGATTAACAAATTAGAGAAAACTAGACTAATGGGTCTGTTAACTTTTGAGTTATATCTGATTTGTGAATCATGCCTTCAAGGTAAAATGACTAAGCTACCTTTTGTAGGACAAGTAGAAAAGGACCATAGAGTTACTTGCTCTGGTGCATACAGATATTTATGATCCATTCGATGTGCCCATCAAAGATGGTTTTGTCTACTTTATTACCTTCACTGATGATTTTTCTCAGTATGGATATGTGTACCTTATGCATCATAAGTCTGAGGCCTTTGAAAAGTTCAAAGAATTCAGACATGAAGTAGAAAAATAGATTGAAAAGTTCATTAAGATTCTTTGATCAAATTGAGGAGGCGAATATTTTAGTAGAAAATTATTGAACTATCTCAAAAAATATGACATAGTCTCATATTAGATTCTGCTTGAATGTCTCAACTCAACGAGATTTCAGAATGGAGAAATCAGACTCTATTAGATATAGTCCATTTCATGATGAGCTTCATAGATCTTTCTGATTTTCTTTAGGGACATAGTCTTTTAACAGCCATTTATATCCTGAATAGGGTTTCTCTGAAAACCATTCTTACGACATCATATGAGATGTGGCATGATAAGAAATCAAGTTTGAGTCATCTTAAGATTTGGAGTTGTCCGACCCATGTTAAAAGATAATAGGCGGACAAGTTAGAATCTAGGTCCCTTAGAGCTCGATTTATCAGATATCCTAAGGAGTCTTTAAGATATTTTTTCTATCTTCCTGAAGACCACAATGTGATTATGAGTCGACATACTATTTTTCTTAAAAAATAGTTTATTCAAAATGGAGGCATAAGAAGATAGATTAAGCTCGAGGAGAAAGTCTCCAAAGAGTAATAAGCCGAGGAACCTAAGAAACCAGTTCAGTCTGAGCTAATCCACACACTTTCTCCTCTACCTCGTAAGTCAAGTAGGATTTTCTGTCCTTCTAAGAGAACTTAGGTATTATTTCAGAGGATGTAGAAAAAATGTTCTTCACTAGAAATAGAGTTTATGGAGATGATCCTAAAACCTATGACAAGATGATATCAAATATTAATTTTGAGAACTGGCAATAGGTAATGAAATCAGAAATTGACTCAATGCACTTGAACCAAATCTAAACCTTGGTAGATCCACCTGAAGATATGGTACCTATTGGATATAAATGGATCTTCAAGAGAAAGATTGATGCAGATGAAAATATAGAGACATTCAAAGCTAGGTTAGTGGCAAAAGAATATAGTTGGCATGAAGGCATTGACTATCAAGATATCTTCTCGTCAGTGGCCATGCTTAAATTCATCCACAAACTGCTCGCCATTGTAGCATATTTCGATTATGAAATAAGATAAATGGATGTAAAAAATGATATTCTTAAATGAATATCTTAAGAAAAATATCTATATGGAATAGCTGCTTGGTTTCACCTTCAGTAATAGTGATCACAAGATTTGCAAGCTACAAAGATCCATCTATGAACTTAAGCAAGCATCTCAGAGTTGGAATGCTCGTTTCAATAATGTGATCAAATCATTTGATTTCATCAAGAATGAGAAAAAAACTGTGTATTCAAAAAGATCAATGAAAGTGCTGTTGTCTTTCTCGTATTGTACGTGAATGATATCCTCCTTTTTGAAAATGATATTCCAATATTGATCTCGATCAAGGTTTGGTTGTTTAAGGAGTTTTCTATGAAAGACCTAGGTAAAGCATCCTTTATTTTTAGGATCAAGGTCTATAGAGATAGATCGAGGAGGATGCAAGATTTATCATAGAAGATATACATTGAGAAGGTGCTGAAGAGATTCAGTATGGAGAACTCCAAGAGGGGTCTTATGCCCTTCAAATATAGTATTCATCCCTTCAAGAAGATGTGCCCCAACACATCAAAAGAAATTGAACACATGAGCAAGATCCCTTATGCTTCGGCAATAGGGAGCCTCATATATGCCATGCTTTGTATACAACCTGATATTATTGATGCTATGAGTGTCACAAGTAGGTATCAATCGAATCCAAATGAAAAGCACTAAACTTCTGTGAAATATATCCTTAAATACTTGAGAAGGACTAAGGATATGTTTCTAGTCTTTGGTAATGAAGATCTCCAAGTATAGGGGTACACTGATTCAGATTTTATGTCTGATATTGTTGATCAAAAGTCAACATCAGGAAGCTTGTTCTTGTGCAATGGTGGTGCTGTGAGTTGGAAGAATTCTAAGTAGATAGTGATAGCAGACTCCACCATGAAAATAGATTACATCGCTGTCTCAAAATCTATGAAGAAGGCATTTTGGTTGAAGAAGTTTGTTGTGGAGCTTGGAGTGATGCCATCCGATGCCATTCCTCTCTACTGCGACAACAACGATGCCATAGCCCTAGCTAAGGAGCCAAGGTTTCATTAAAAATTCAAGTACATTGAGCGATAGTTCCACCTCATTCGCGATTATCTCGAGAAGAAATACGTCGAGGTGAATAGAGTCAACATCATGGACAATGCGGCTGACCCACTAACGAAGTTTTTAAGTCAACAAAAGATTGAAGCCCATCTTGAGAAGATGAGACTTAGATTTATAGTCAATTGGGGCAGTTTGTTAGATGGATGTCCTAGAAGCCAGATTGATCGATACTTATAATACATTCTAAGGGCATAATTTATAATTTTGATTTATTATTAATAAAATTTAGATTATTTTTCAATCATATCCATGATTACGTGTCTGTAATTCATCCATTGGGTTAATGGATATGATGACACATATTCTCAAGAGTTGAGAATTTGAGATATATGTTATTATAATTAACTCATAAATTGCTCCCGATCGTAGGATCTGTGAGCTCAAAAGTGGCACTCCCAAGTCTTAAAAATATGAAAAAATAGATCATGAAAAGATGGAAGCGAGATGGAAGAAGAATTAGTCTCAATAGTAAAGTTCAGAAACTGAGCCAGCTCACTCTGAGACTGAGCCGACTCAATTAGAAACTGGATCGACTCAGTCCAGGATTGGGTTGGTTAGGTCTCAAAGAAAAATTTAGATAAAAAGCAGCATTTTTGGACTATTGATATGGTACACAACTGGGTCAGCTCAGTCTGGGATTGAGCCGACCCAGTCGCAGGTTAGTCGACTTAGTCTGAAACTGGGCCAGCTTAATTTTTGTAGGTTATTATTTTATGTACGTGGATTGTTTGGATTTGGAGAGTTTTCTATGAGCTTGGGCTTGACCCTTTGTAAAGTATATATAATGGAAATAGGTCAAGATTATAAGTGTACTGAAATATACTGAATAAAAGCTCTTTTCTTTTAGAAATCTTTTCTTCTCTTATTCTCTATTTCTTGATTTATTTGATCATGCTTTTATAGAAATCTTCAAGAAGTACTTTCTTGTTGCTTGACTAATCACCAGTGGCCACATCGATCCATATGGGAAGAGTGCATATTTTCAACATTTGGTATCAGAGCGGTGTTGCATGGAAGAAAGGAAGATACTTAGGATTTACTACATCTAAGATCTGTTGTACCAGGTTTTATCCTAAAAACTTTTTGTTTGCTTCATGGTTGTCTCTAGATTGAGGTGGAGATTGTTTACATAGAGGAACAGTGATACAGAAGTTTGGAAAGGAGATCTAGGGCTAGTTAGATTTTCTATGAAGGATAGTTTTACTGGTGTGTGATCGTGAAGGGTGTTAGGGATCTATTCTTGACTTGTTTGAAGTCATGGGATCAAGTAGATTGAAGATGAATTTTGAGAAGTTCGACGGTAAGGAAAATTTTATCCTATGGCAGCAAAGAGTAAAGGACTTATTGATTCAGCAGAGGATCTACAAGGTCTTGATAAAAGAAAGGTCGAAAAAGATCAATGCTGAGGATTGAGAAGAGTTGGAGAAAATTGCTTTTAGCATAATTTAGATGTGCTTGGGAAAGAACATGATGAATAAGCTGTGATTGAAGAAACAGCCGTATAGTCTGAGGATGTCCGAAGGTGAAGATCTTGTTGCACATATCCAAAGGTTCAATCAAGTATGTTCTAAGGTGATGAGTTTGGATGTGAAGATCGATGAAGAGGATCGGACATTGTTGCTATTATGTTCTCTCCCAGGTTTGTATGATGGTCTCATAACAACTTTAGTTTATGGAAAGGAGACCCTAAACTATGAAGAGATTATTGGTGTGCTTAGATCAAATGAGCAAAGGAAGAAGATCTACAAGGGAGACCCTAAGTCTGAGATCTTGGCTGTGAACGAAAGATAGGAAAGATCAAAGGAGAAGACAAGAAGAAAATCTAAGGATAGGTCAAAGTCTCGCAATCAGAGGAAGATGACATTGAAATATTATAAATATCATCAGTTTGGACGCCTGAGGAGAGATTGTCTCCTTTTGAGATTAGAAAAAGGGAAGACCAGCAAGGAAGATGATACAGCTTCTATGAGCAGTGGAGAAGACCTGCTAGTTGTATCAGATGGATCTATAGAGTATGATACTATATGGATATTAGATTCAGCATGCTTGCACCACTATACTTCTCATCGGGAGTGGTTTGCTACCTACCAGAAGATCGATGGTGGAAGTATCAATCTTGGAGATGATCATCCATGCAAAGTAGCTGGAATTGACTCTATCAGGGTGAGGATGTACGACAGGATCATTTGTACATTATTAAATGTCAGACATGTATCAGAGTTGAAAATGAATTTGATTTTTTTGGTTTACTTGGAGGAGTAGGGTTATGCTTTTAGTAGCCAGGCTGGGAGTGGATGTCTGAAAATTTTCAAGAAAGCTTTAGTAGTGATGAGAGGTAGAAGACTGAGCAATAATCTTTATAGAATGGAAGGCTCAGTAGTAAATGATAGTGCAGAGGTGCTAGTAGCGGCACAGAAGGAGCAGATTTTATATTGGCTGTGGCACTATCAGATGAGTCATATGAGTGACCGTGGGGTCATAGAACTAAGTAGAAGAGATATGATCTCAGCCATGAAGAAGGAGGGCATAGATCTTTGTGAGCCGTGTATCTTTGGCAAAAAGCATAGGATGAAGTTTGCCAGAAGTACCAAGTGCAGTGAAGGAGTGCTGGATTTAATGTGTGGGGACCAGCTCCTGTATCAGCTAGAGGTGGGGCAAAATACTTTGTTATTTTCATTGATGATTTCTCAAAGAAGGTGTGGGTTTATCTGATCAGAGAAAAATCAAAGATGTTTGTCTAATTCAGAGCTTGGAGAGCTAAAGTAAAGAAGGAGTCAGGAAGACAGGTAAGGTATTTGAGGTCGGATAATGGAGGGGAGTATACTAGCATAGAGTTCAGGAGGTACTATGAGAAAAATGGCATCAAACATCATTACATGATGAGGATGACTCCCCAGCAAAATGGTGTCATAGAGAGGATGAATTGGACACTGACTGAGAAGGTACAGAATTTGAGGCTGCAAACATCACTCCCAAAGTCCTTTTGGGGTGATGCTCTAACTTTTTTTTGTTTTCTTATGAATAGGTCCCCTTATTATAAGCTGAATGGAGGCATTCCAGAAGAGATCTAAAGTGGAAAGAAGGTGGAGCTTGGCCATTTGAAAGTCTTCGGTTGCACAGCCTATGCACATATGGAGGCAACCGAGAGGAGGAGCAAATTGGATCTAAAATCTTAAAAGATGACATTCATAGGATATCTACAAGGAGTCAAGGGATACCTGCTGTGGGACTCTCAGGCATAGAAGTCAATGATCAGTAGGGACATTATCTTTGATGAGAAGAGCATCTTGAGAAGATTTGGGATAGATGAAACTAGAGAAACAAAGATGAACAGTGATGGCCAGTCAGAAAATGATGGCATGCGGGTTACATCCACTTATAGGAGTATTCTTATTGAGGTGGAGCTGGGCAGAAAAGTATTATCTCAGATTGAAAATCAGCATGAAGGACTGATAATTTAGACTGATGTGCAGAAGCAGCCACAGACATCAGGCAGAGATGTGCCAGTGGGAATGGCTTTCCACAAGCCCTAGCATACTATTAGGAGATCGATCAGATATGGCATTGATGAGGTTATCTCCTATGCACTCATCACTGCTAATGGAGATCCAAAGAATTATGCAGAGGCCATAGAGAGTGAGGATCATGATTCATGGATGCAGGCCATGATGGAGAAGATGAAATCACTTGAGAAGAATCAGACATAGCAGCTGGTGGATCTTCTAGAGGGTGCTCAATCTATTGGCTCAAAGTGGGTGTTCACAAAGAAAGAAGCACCTTTAGAATAAGGTGGAGTCATATTTAAAGCAAGGCTGGTAGCAAAGGGATACTCATAAAGGGAAGGGATTGACTACATAGAAATTTTCTCTCCTATGGTGCGTCATACATCTATTCGAGTTTTGCTGTCACTGGTGGCATAGCATAACATGGAATTGGAATAGATGGATGTGAAGATGACCTTCCTTCATGGGACTTTAGAGGAAAGAATCTACATGAAGCAGCTAGATGGTTTCATGGAGATGGGATAGGAAGAAAAGATGTGTTTACTCAGAAAGTCTTTGTATGGCTTGAAATAATCCTCTTGTCAGTGGTATCGAAGGTTTGATAGATTTATCTTGAGCCTGGGTTTTAGTAGATGTGAACATGATTGTTGTATCTACGTCAAGGATGTAGATGAGGAGGATGCTCTTTACTTATTATTTTATGTAAATGATATGCTCATAGCTAGTAGAAGCATGGATGCTGTGAAAATGTTGAAAACAGCATTATCATCTAAATTTGAGATAAAAGATTTGGATCCAACTGAGAAAATTTTTGAAATAAAGATTTGCAGAGATAGATGCAAAGGAGTGCTCCATTTGTCATAAGAAAAGTATGTTCAGAAGGTTTTGAAGAGGTTTGGGATGGAGAAGGCCAAACCTGCAGAGATGCCATTGTTGAGCCATATATCTTTCTCCAAGTTACAGTACCTTCAGTCAGAAGAGAAGAGAGAGTACATGAAATGAGTCTCTTATGCAAATGCTATAGGCAGTGTGATGTACACAATGGTGTGCTGTAGATCAGATACAGCACATGCTATGTGAAAGGAATATGCCCTCAAGCCAATTAATTTTTTGGGCTGTTCTTTGTCTTCCAAACTCATGTAATGATATTTTGAAATAAATAAAGATATTATTTTATTATATGCAGTATCTTATTATTTATTTAAGATTATGATGAATCCCATAAATTAAAGCTATGATTTTAGGATTATGATGAGATCATATCAGTGAGATTTAAAATCTTAAAATCCTAATTTAAACATTCCTGGTCGATGGAACATTGAGTTGGGAATCAATATTTTCGGTAAGACTAGCATATCTTTTGTATGCTCAATTGAGAGGGTGATTGATCTCACAATCACTTGTGTATGACACTAATACAAAGATATGGATAAGTATTAGAGAATGAGTTCACTGAATTGATCCAAGTTGAGAATATCTAATGGAGTCTTATCTACATGTCAATAGATGGTTCTCATAGTGGAATTGTGCATATAATCCTTTGACCTGAAACTACCATAGAATCTTATATATATGAATACTATATTTTGGTTCATACTCATTCATGACTCAGTCATGTACGGAATGATCTGGATATGGTAGATTATATATGAAGGTTGTGAGTAGGTTAACATGGAAACGATCACTCCTGGTAAGAGGAAATAGCATCCTACCTACTTCAAACAAATGATGATTCAGGAAGACTTTGATCAAAGCATGATGAAAATTAGAAATGGTTTCTAATATTTTATTAAATGAATCATCATCAAAAGATTGAAAGAGAAATGAATATATTATTGGGATTGACATATTTCCATACCCAGAGTCATATTCAGGATGTAGGAAGATCGAAGAATCTAGTTGCATGGTAATTATCACTGAAGGATATTTTTGATATTTTTATCAAAATTTTACATCTTTCAAAAAGTCACGGTACGTTGCTAGACGTCAATCATGTCTTGTGGGTTCGATCAAATTAAATTTTTAATTTGATCATTAAATTAGAAAGTATTCCAAATTAAGTTAAATTGGGTTGGCTAGTTTTGATCTAAATTGGTTTAGTTGAGTTCTAACCTGATTAGGTCAAATCACACCCAGACCCACTGCTGGCTAGATGTAAATCCAATGGATCACACATAAAGAGAATTGATTAAGGATCTAATTAGATTAGACCATGTTTGCAAGATGAACATGCTAGCACATGTAGCAAACCCTAGCACCTAAATTCGAATCTACTTTCGATTTGGGCTTATTAAGGTTTGATTTGAGCCAAATAGGATTTGGTCTAGAATTGGATTAACTTAGACTGATTGAGCTTTAGTTGAGGTGCCACATACCAGAATCTCACATGCCAGAGAGTCTCTCTCTTGTGCATAGAAAGTCTTTCATGTGCAAAGTATTTTTGGTGCATGGGATTTAGTTGGCGCCTACCTTCTTTGACTTTTTTCATTTGTTATGTCGCATAAATATTTTAAATAGGCATGGACATTAGATATGGGGTGCAAAAGAGTCCTTCTGTAGATGAAATACTCCGTTATTGTTTTGAGGAGGGACTCTTTGTCGCCTCAGAATACTTGTCGCCCAAGACTCCTTGCCGCCCTCTCATCCTTGATGCCTCTTGGACCAAGTCAAAGTCCCTTGGAACTTTGACTATTCAAAGTTCATCTCCACGCCTTCTTGCTGAATGGGCATCCCATTTTAAAGCCATTGGATGGCCTTTTTATCTAATCTAATGGATGAAAATGATGGCATCAAGAATGAAAACCCATGACTCTTCATAAATAACTTACGTAGAATTAGTCTGAGAGTTCTTTTGCTTTAAGGCACCTCTTGGACTAAGTCTACATGATGTTATTATCTAATGAGGTGTGAGATTGGCTGAAGAGACATGAGATAATATTTTGAAAGGACGTGAGAAAATGTATTGGCACCCTTACGTACATTATAAATAAGGGTGCGCACCAAGAGTCCGTGAGGGATTGAAGTTATCTTTCTTTCTTACAAGTATTTTCTATTGTCCAATTTTTCTTCCTGTCTCTTATCTAGATCTTGTCCTTATAAGGATTAGAAGTCATCTTAAGATAAAGAGATTAGAAAGAAAAAATTAAGAAGACAAGGAAAAAGAAAGAAAGGTAAGAAGAGGCAAGGAAGGTGACTTAAGGCTAAGGAAGGTCTTGCTTTTAATTAATGTTCTTATTATTAAAATTTTAATTATATAAATTAGAGGTGCTGGTGTCTTGATCAAGTCTTCGTGTGGATCAACGTTGGAGGGTGAACATGTGGGCACTTGGTGGAACCCTTGACAAACTGCTGCCGATAATTAGAAAGAATTCAGGGTTTAGCGACAAGAGGTATGTTCTAATACTTTTATATTACAAATGCATGTTATATGATTTAATTGCTAATAAGGTGGTCCTAGATTTTGGGTTTGATTTATATGATTTCATAATTTTGCTTTGAAATTTGTGCTTTCGTCCTGTACACCAATCCTATCAGTGGTATCAGAGCAAGCCTTATTAGGTTAAATCATATAATACTTTGCTTATAATATAATGGCACAATTGAAAAGTATGATATATATATTTTTTATTAGCATGTTATTTATATGATGAGATCATATTTTTAATTTATCATAATGAGATTATGATGTATATATTATTCTATAAAGGTTGCCCTAACATAGTGGAAAAATACTCACTATGTAATGATGGTTGTCCTAGAATAATTGTACATATTAATATATTTTTTTTCATAATTGATGCTTTTATGTATTAAGTTTGATTTAAAATGTGCATCGAAACTATTTAAATTTCTCTTTAAAATTATATTAAGTTGTAGTGTGATTTATTTATAGCTGAATTAGTCGGGATGTCTAATTGATCAATCAATGTCTAGGATAAATGATTCATGATTGGTAAAGAGAAGATAATTTTTTAATTAATTTCGTTGTCTGATCTGGTCAATTTATTGATGTCTAAGGTAAGCAATGGGGGGACTCCCACTTCTCTTCCACTTATCTGGCTGATTCGATTAATTTAATTCTAGATTGAAATACTTAGTATTATATTCACTACATTAAGACCTTTCTTCATACTAGGTTCTTATTATGTCCAAAATCATATTAGTTTTGTTGTGTAACCACAAGATCTATCATGGGGAATGATGTAATATTAATCTAGTACATTGAGATGCTTACAGCATTTTGAATATATTGCTTTGTTGTGTAACCACAAAAGCAGTTATATTTCATTTTGACTGTATAGAAATGTAGGATTCTACTTAAACTAAAATATTAAAGTTTGTTATGCTAACACAAGGCTATTAATGTTTTAGAGGCAAAAGTTTTTTGAGAGTTGCATAAAATACAATTGGAAAGAGTTTCCTATTTTGAACTTATAACAGGTTTGTTGTGCAACCACAAGATCTTTTATAAGAAATTAGGATCTTATTCTCACTAAGAAAATCAATTAGAGGATTATGATTTTTGATTAAATAGTGGGAGACATAATTAAATTAAAGTCCTAATTTAATTATGTTTGTTATCATGAGTTGTTTGCTTATGTATTGTTCTTTATTATATAGATTAAATGGCTTCTTCACTTTCATTGCATTCAATTTTGGATTTAAATAAATTAATTCATAAAAATTATGTGGATTGGCTGAGAAACCTAAAAATAGTACTCAGTCAAGAAAAACTCTCCTATATTCTTGATGCCCCTGATCCTAAACCATTAGAAAAAGATGCCACAGATGAAGATAAGTCCACATACAAAATGTGGCAAAATGATTTTCTTACTGTCAAATGCATCATACTTGCCTCTATGAGTAATGAATTACAGAGGCAGCATGATGGCATGGATACTCAGTCTATATTTCTCAATTTAAAAGAATTTTATGGAGAGCATAGTAGAACTGTTAAATATGAAATATCTAAGTAATTATTCCATGCAAGAATGACAGAAGGAATATCCGTACAAAATTATATTTTTATGGTAATTGATCTAATCACTCGATTAAGTAAATTAGATTTTATTATGGATGGAGAGTTAAGTCAGGATTTGATCCTACAATCACTTTCTAAATTATTTTCTTAGTTTATCGTAAACTATCATATGAACAAACTGAATTCTTCCTTGTCTGAGCTGTTAAATATGCTCAAGACAGTAGAAAGCCATATCAAAAAGGATAAGGCTCCTCTTCTTCTTATGGATGGGATCTCCAAGAAGAAGGCAGACAAAAAGGGTTCAAAGAAAAGGTTGAACCTTAAAGATGGTATAAATAAGAAGAAAAAAGGATAGAAGGTCTTCGGACAGACGATCTATTTTCACTACGGCAAAATAGATCATTGGAAGAGGAATTGCAAGGCTTACCTTGCAACCATGAAGTCTGATGCAAATAATGCACCAAAAGGTATGTATGAGATACATACTATATTATTATTAAATTCTTTCATTTTATATTCTTGGGTATTAGATACCGACTATGGTTTTCATATATGCAAATCTTTGTAAGAGCTGCAGAAAATTAAGAGTTTGAAGAAAGGTGACTTCAAGCTCTATGGTGCTGGAGGAGAGTCTATCCAAGCAGAAGCTGTAGGGATAAATATATTAAAGTTACCTTATGAAAAGATCTTAGAGCTTACAAATTATTATTATATGCCTAAGATCATTAGAAATATTATATCTATATCCTTGTTATTAAAATAAGGTTATAGTCTTAATGTAACGAGCGAAGGTTGCTCGATCAAATATTCTAATGAAAATATTTGTTTTGGCATATTTAGCAATGGTTTGTTGACTCTATGTTTGGATGACAATATATTTCATATTGATGAAAAATAGAAAATGTAAGAGAGATGACATAAATAATACTTTACTTTGGCATTGTCGATTAGGTCATATTAGTGAGGCTAGGATTAACAAGTTATACAAAGAAAAGTTTTTTGGATCTTTTTGATTATGAATCATTAGGAACTTGTGAATCATGTCTCATGGGTAAAATGACTAAGACTCCATTTAGTGGACATGGAGAAAGGATAAAAGAATTATTAAGACTTGTACATACAGATGTATGTGGTCCTATGACAACTCAAGCTAGAGGAGGATACTCTTATTTTATAACATTCACTGATGATTTATCTAGGTTTGGATATGTGTATCTTATGAAACACAAATCAGAAGCCTTTGATAAATTCAAAGAGTATCAAAGTATGGTCGAAAAATAAACTGGATAATGTATAAAAATTCTTCGATCTGATCGGGGAGGAGAATACTTATCTAGTGATTTTCTAGACTATCTTAAAGTAAGAGGGATTCTCTCTGAATGGACACCTCCTTATACACCATAATTAAATGGTGTAGCCAAAAGAAAAAATCATACCTTATTAGATATGGTACGGTCCATGATGTGCTTCACTGAATTACCTATTTCCTTCTGGGGTCATGCCCTGGAGACTATAATTTATATCTTGAATAGAGTACCTTCTAAATCTATATCTAGTACTCCATATGAGATATGGAGAAGTAAGAAATCCAATCTTAAGTATTTTAAGATATGGGGTTGTCCAGCATATGTCAAAAGAAATTTTGGACATAAGCTTGATGCTAGATCAGATAGATGTCTATTTATCGGATATCCTAAAAATAGTATAGGATATTTATTCTACCATCCTACTGAACAAAAGGTATTTGTAAGTAGGCATGCCACTTTCATGGAAAAAGAATTTATCCTAGAAAAGGGCAGTGGCAGAAATATTGAACTTAGTGAAGTTCAAGAAAAATAAATAGAAATTTCTCAACCAAATAATCACATAAAAGAACCAGAACACATAACTCCTATCCATAGGTCTGAAAGAGTACGATGTACACCTATGAGGTACGGATTCATTATTGAGAATAATGAAGCCCAAGTCATTGAGAATGATGAACCTCTGACCTATACTGAAGCAGTCAAAAGTAAGGACTCTTACAAATGGCTGGCTGTCATGCAATCCGAAATAGAATCCATGCACACCAATAAAGTATGGACTTTGGTGGATGCACCAGAGAATATAACTCCTATTGGATGCAAATGGATTTTTAAGAAAAAGATTGGAGCAGATGGTCAAATTGAAACCTATAAGGCCAGATTGGTGGCTAAGGATTTTAGGCAAAAATAGGGGATTGATTATGATGAAATATTTTCACCTGTTGTCATGCTCAAATATATTCGGATTATGCTTGCCATAGCAGCATACCACGACTATGAAATATGGCAAATGGATGTAAAGACTTGCCTTCCTTAATGGTTTCCTTGAGGAGGAGGTCTATATGTCACAGCCAGAGGGATTTGAGTCAAATGAGAGACCAAATCAGGTATGCAAGCTTAAGAGATCCATTTATGGATTAAAGCAAGCATCAAGGAGTTGGAACATCCATTTTGATGATAACAGTAAAAGAGTTTGGTTTTATCAAAAATGTGGATGAACCATGTGTATACAAGAAAACTAGTGGGAGAACCATAGTCTTCTTGGTTCTGTATGTAGATGACATACTCCTCATTGGAAATGATATTCCAATGTTACAATCAGTCAAATTATGGCTATCAAATAAGTTTTCTATGAAAGATTTGGGAGAAGCATCCTATATACTAGGAATAAAGATCTATAGAGATAGATCTAAGAGGATGCTAGGCTTGTCCCAATCTAGGTACATTGACTTAATACTGAAAAGATTCAGTATGGATGGGAGTAAAAGAGGTTACTTACCCATGAGTCAAGGCATACATCTCTCTAAAAAGATGTCTCCAAAGACACCTGAAGAGAGAAATAGAATGAGTTCTATTCCTTATGCTTCGGCTGTTGGATCAATAATGTATGCCATGTTATGTACAAGGCCTGATGTTGCTTATGCTTTAGGCATTGCAAGTAGATTTCAAGCTGATCCAGGAGAGGATCATTGGAAAGCTGTGAAAAATATTCTTAAGTACTTGAGAAGGACTAAAGATATTTTTCTAGTATATGGTGGTTCTGATCTTAAACTAGAAGCATATTCTGACTCTAGTTTTCAATCAGACCCAGATGATAGCAAATCCATTTTAGGATATATCTTTACTCTGAATGGTGGAGCAGTGAGTTGGAAGAGTACTAAGCAGCCAACTATAGCTGACTCAACCACTGAAGCAGAATACATAGCTGTAAGTGAAGCCGCCAAGGAAGCTGTCTGGATGAAGAAGTTCATCACTGAATTGGGTGTTATTCCTAAAATTAAGAATCCAGTACCACTTTACTATGATAATACTGGAGCTGTTGCTCAAGCAAAGGAACCAAGGTCTCATCATAAATTCAAACATATTCTGAGATGCTACCATCTCATTCATAAAATTATTGAAAGATAAGATGTAGTCATAGAACGAGTTGACACAAAGAACAACATAGCAGACCCATTCACTAAGGCTTTACCACTGCAATTGTTTGATCGTCACCTTAATTGTATGGGATTAAAATTTAAGGGCGATTGGCTTTAGTGCAAGTGGGAGATTAAAAGGAATATGCCCTCAAGCCAATCAATTTTTTGGACTGTTATTTATCTTCCAACTCATGTAATGATATTTTGAAATAAATAAAGGCATTATTTCATCATATGCAGTATCTTATTATTTATTTAAGATTATGATGAATCCCATAAATTAAGGCTATGGTTTTAGGATTATGATGAGATCATACCAGTGAGATCTAAAATCTTAAAACTCTAATTTAAACATTTTTGATTGATGGAATATTGAGTTGGAGATCAATATTTTTGATAAGACTAGCACATCTTTTGTATGCTCAATTGAGAGGATGATTGATCTCATAATTACTTATGTATGATACTAATACAAAGATGTAGGTGCTCATTAGAGAATGAGTTCACTGAATTGATTCAAGTTGAGAATATCTAATAGAATCTTATCTACATGTCAATAGATAGTTCTCATAGTGAAATTGTGCATATAATTCTTTGACCTGAAACTACCATAGAATCTTATATATTTGAATACCATATTTTGGTTCATACTCATTCATGACTCAGTCATGTATAGGATGATTTGAATATGGTAGATTATATATGAAGGTTGTGAGTAGGTTAACATGGAATCGATCACTCTTGGTAAGAGGAAATAACATCCTATCTACTTCAAATAAATGATGATTTAGAAAGACTTTGATCAAAGCATGATGAAAATTAGAAATAATTTCTAATATTTCATTAAATGAATCATCATCATAAGATTGAAGAAGAAATAAATATAATATTGGGATTGATATATTTTCATACCCAGAGTTATATTCAGGATGCAGGAAGATCGAAGGATTTAGTTGCATGGTAATTTTCACTGAAGGATATTTTTGGTATTTTCATCAAAATTTTACATCTTTCAGAAAGTCACATTACGTTGCTAGATGTCAATCATGTCTTGTGGATTTGATCAAATTAAATTTTTAATTTGATCATTAAATTAGAAAGTATTCTAAATTAAGTCAAATTGGGTTGGCTAGTTTTGACCTAAATCCATTTAGTTGAGTTCTAACCTGATTAGGTCAAATCACACTCAGATCTACTATTGGCTAGATGTGAAACCCAATGGGTCACACACAAAGAGAATTGATTAAGGATCTAATTGGATTAGACCATGTTTGCAAGATGAATATGCTAGCATATGTAGCAAACCCTAGCACCTAGATTTGAATTAGATTTGAATCTACTTCCGATTTGGGCTAATTAAGGTTCGATTTGAGCCAAATAGGATTTGGTCTTGAACTGAATTAACCTAGACTGATTGAGCTTCAGTTGGGATGCTACATACCAGAATCCCATGCATCAGAGAGTCTCTCTCTTGCATGTGGGAAGTCTTTCATGCGCAAAGTATTTTTGGCGCATGGGATTTAGTTGGCGCTTACCTTCTTTGACTTTTTTCATTTGTTATGTCATATAAATATTTTAAATAGGCATGGATATCAGATATGGGATGCAGAAGAGTCCTTCTATAGATGAAATACTCCATTATTGTTTTGAGAAGGGACTCTTTGCCGCCTAGGAATACTTGCCGCCCAAGACTCCTTGCCGCCCTCTCATCCTTGACGCCTCTTGGACCAAGTCAAAGTCCCTTGAGACTTTGACTATTCAAAGTTTATCTCCACGCCTTCTTGTTGAATGGGCGTCCCATTTTAAAGCCATTGGATGGCCTTTTTATCTAATCTAATGGATGAAAATGATGGCGCCAAGAATGAAAGCCCGCGACTTTTCATAAATAACGTATGTAGAATTAGTCCGAGAGTCCTTCTACTTTAAGGCACCTTTTGGACTAAGTCTACATGACGTTATTATCTGATGAGGCATGAGATTGGCTGAAGAGACATGAGATTGGTATCCTTACGTACATTATAAATAAGGGTGCGCACCAAGAGTCCGTGAGGGGTTAAAGTTATCTTTCTTTCTTACAAGTATTTTCTATTGTCCAATTTTTCTTCCCTTCTCTTGTCCAGATTTTGTCCTTATAAAAATTAGAAGTCATCTTAAGATAAAGAGATTAAGAAGAAAAAATTAAGAAGATAAGAAAAAAGAAAGAAAGGTAAGGAGAGGCAAGGAAGGTGACTTAAAGGCTAAGAAAGAACTTGCTTTTAATTAAAGTTCTTATTATTAAAATTTTAATTATATAAATCAGAAGTGCTGGTGTCTTGATCAAGTCTCCGTGTGGATCAACGTTGGAGGGTGAACACATGGGCACCTGATGGAACCCCTAACGAATTGTTGGCAGCAATTAGAAAGAATTCAGAGTTTAACAATAAGAGGTATATTCTAATACTTTCTTTTATATTATAAATACATGCTATATGATTTAATTGCTAATAAGATGGTCCTAGGTTTTGGGTTTGGTTTGTATGATTTCATAATTTTGCTTTGAAATCCATGCTTGTGCCCTGTACACCAATCCTATCATTGTGAACATGGTTAGTAGATACATGGCTAACCCTGAGATGGAACATTAAAAAATATTGAAATGGATATTGAGATATCTGCATGGAACAAAGGATTATGGTTTGATATTTGGTGGGCAGTCGGGAGGATTTGGAGAATAATCCATGAAGATGTGTGAAGGTTCAGATCCTCTGAAAGAGTTTGTTGATGCAAATTATGTTGGTGATCTTGATACAAGAAGGTCTACTACTGGATACCTCTTCTGCATATATGGTGGATCGATGTCTTGAAGATCAATCCTTCAGCCAATCATGGTCTTGTCTACCATAGAGGTCAAGTACATTGGGATAATGGAGGCTGCAAAGGAAGCCCTTTGGCTTAGGAGGCTGATTGATGAGTTGAGGATGGAGCAGAGCAAGGTTACACTATTTAGTGATAGTCAAAGTGCTCTGTTGTTGGCACAGAACCCAGTCTGTCATGCACGCACAAAGCATATAGATGTGAGGTACCATAGGATCAGAGAGCTGATGGAGGAAGGTGAAGTAAAACTGTTAAAGATCCATACCAAGGAGAATCAGTCTGATGCACTCATGAAGGTACTCTCCTGAGATAACTTTCAAAGATGTATGGCACGAATGGATCTATTGAGAAGAGATGAGTTCATAAGAACTTGGAAGTACCAAGATGGAGAATGTGAGCTTAGAAGTGGCACTCCTAAGTCTTGAAAACATAAAAAGATAGATCATGGAAAGATGGGAGCGAGCTAAAAAAAGAATAATTCTTAATAGTAAAGTTTAGAAACTGGACCAGCTCAATCTGAGACTGAGCCGGCTCAGTTGAAAACTAGATCAGCTAGGTCTCAGAGAAAAATTTAGATAGAAAGTAGTATTTTTGGATTGTTGACATAGTATACAACTGGATCAGCTCAGTCTGAAACTGGGCTGACTCAATTTTTATGGGTTATTATTTTGTGTACGTGGGTTGTTTGGATTTGGAGAGTTTTTCTATATGAGCTTGGGCTTGACCCTTTGTAAAGTATATATACTAAAAATAGATCAAGATTGTAAGTGTGCTGAAATATACTGAATAAAAGCTCTTTTCTTTTGAAAATTTCTTTTTCTCTTCTTCTTTTCTTCTCTATTCCTTGATTTATTTGATCATGCTTCCATAGAAATCTCTAAGAAGTACTTTGTTGTTACTTAGCAAATCATCAGTGGCCACGCCGATCTACGTGGAAAGAGCGCATATTTCCAACAGGATCGTCATGAGAATGGTGATCAATTCGGGAGATTAGTGTACGATTGCTTTCTCAGAAAAGATGAGTCTTGAATCTATGGCATGGAGATATCAAAGTGAAAGTATAGGTGCTTATTAAGAACAAGGATACTAAGCGTGATTAACTTCGAGCAGTCATAAGAAAGTCTACCTTCTCATTGATGACTTACTCATTGCTGTAGTTGCATGTCTAGTTCTTTGATCTGAGGTACATCGGCAGTTTATCTTGAGGATGTTGTAGTTTGACTATATCATAACTTAGTTTCCTAGTCATTTAGAATTCTGAGGTGTATGTTGGCTATAGTATATTCATTATAGAAATTGGATCGCATCAGGATGGAATCTATCAACCTCAAAAGAAGAGTAGTCCTATGGTGATCATGAGATGGAGTCCTATATCTCATGGCCATGGCAGTATAAAATAATAGAAAGAGTTTCTATTAAGATTTCATATTGGATTCGAATTGAATGATTCAATCATATGATGTGTATTAGGTTTGACGAGTCAACCTTGACCTAGATTCTATCGAAACTGATGATAGAAGAATCAAATCACACAATAGCTGCACCAAGAGATTCTTGTTCAGTTTTGATGGATTGCCAGCACATACTGCTAGGTATCACTGATAAATTATGGGATCAATTAGAATTATCTCGATGATTGATAATTCTAATTGGATGAATCAAAAAGAGTTTTGATTCATCGAAAGAAGTTTTGATGATATCGATAATGGAGATCATGATATGTCTCATTTTTATACAGAATTAACCTATGGGGTCATACAATCAAGGATTTGGATCTGGATGTTTTTCAATTAGACTCACGTGGTTCGATTGATTTAGATTTGATCTAATTAGGTTCAAAAAAATCATGATAGCACATGATTGGACCTAACTTTCTCTTGTATTGGATTTCTTGATTGATTTGGACTTAGTCAAATTGGATTTGGCTTGTCTAGAAGCCTTGTATAGGTTTATCCTAAATAGGTAGGACCTTGTCCTAATTAAATTAGGGCCATATCTTAATCTCCTTTAAGGATAAGCATGAGGGGGCGCTAAGTGTTAGTGCCTCCCCCCCATGTTGACCTAGTCTTGCATAGAAGAGAAGAGGTGCGTGCCTCCTATTTTTTCTTTGGGCGTGTGCCATATATTTTAGGAGAGAGAACCCTAGGGGTGCACATCCATTCCTAGCATGCACCCCTTAGAGATAAGGATAGAGAGAGAGGTGGTTTGAGTTCGTTTCAATTCATGCACCCCTTAGAGATAAGGATAGAGAGAGAGGAGGTTTGAGTTTGCTTCAATTTGAACTTTATTTGAACAAGTCAAATGAGTTCAAATTAAATCAAACTTTTGGAGAGATAATCCCTAGCACCAAACCATATAATCAGATATGGTGTTGCACACCTAAGTGCCATTTTGTGCAATAAAATGCATGAGAAATTTAGATGGGGCACCATATTAAGATGAGGAGTCCTTCTACTTTTGAAACTTTGATTTGGTCAAAGTCTAAAAGTCCTAGGACTTTAGGTCTCCAATTTTTCTATAAATAAGAGACTAGGCCAAAGGATTTGACCATTCCAGTCGCCCATAGTGAAGCCCTGCTCTTTCTCTCCATGCCTCCTCCCTTCTCCAGATCCTCTCTTTCCCTTCCTCTCTTCCATGCCCAAGTGTTGGACTGATCGTGCCTTCGAGGGTCGAAGTGCTATCCATGTAAGAAGAAGGAGACCTTCCAATTGTTTGTCGATCGTATTAGGATTTGATGCCTCGAATTCAATCCATAGTAGAGGAGAATCAAATCATCAAGTAGTCGAGCTAGCTCAGATACGAGATTGAGTCAGCTCGGGCTAAGATCGAGTTGGCTTGAACCACAATCAAGTCGGCCCTCTTAGGTAGACAGAAAGCAAGAGTTTGGATGAGATGCAGTCAAGCTAGCTCGATCCTTGATAGAGTCGGCTCGACAGAGATGAATAAAATAGAATGAGATTTTCTATTTAGACTCAAATTATAATTAATTCAAAGGATCTACGAGAGTTGCACGTGGACCACAGGATCCAACGACCATAGAGGGCTACGATCATGATCTAAAGATTGAAAAATATTCCAAGATTCCATCAAGATCATGTTCGATTCATATTAGGAGAAAGAGCCCTATTAGGACTCCTGTGAACTACTGAGAAGAGGATTCTCATCCTATTTAAAGGATTGAGGTACTGTGGAGCAGGTGGTGATGCGTGTGGCATGAGAGGCATGTAGAGAGGCTCAGGCAACCGTCGAGAGGAGCTTGGTAGAGTATCGAGTACGTGCAGCCCGTGAGAGAGAGAAATAATAGGTGCATAGCATCCGACATGGAGGCTGTAAGGATAAAGCATCTTGTAGCTTCTAAGGATCTTCTTAAGATTTTGAGAGAGCTTTTATGAGGATAGCTTCTAGTTGAGTGAGATTTATGTACAGTGAGTTGAGAGTGGGTGTTCTCCTCTTGTACTTATTTTTCTCTTTCATAGTGAAGCTTTACATATCTCATGGAGGCAAGCCTTTGGACTGATCTACGTACTTGGTTGTATTCTTATTTTATTTTATTTTTTTTCTGTCAAAATATGATGGTATTAAATTCTTAAT
The DNA here is from genome assembly GCA_006176705.1 of Cocos nucifera. Lineage (NCBI taxonomy): Eukaryota > Viridiplantae > Streptophyta > Magnoliopsida > Arecales > Arecaceae > Cocos > Cocos nucifera. The sequence goes on along the minus strand of QRFJ01002439.1, from coordinate 85,275 downwards.
CAAGTGGTATCAAAGTAGCTGATATTCCAATAGATTAGTATCAGAGCCAAATAGTACCAGAGCGTAGATTGCAGCAATGGATGGAGATTGAAGAATATAAAGAAGATAAGTACAATCAAGATAGAGATCAATAGGTTTGATGGGAAGAGTAATTTTCTTATGGCAAGCAAGAGTAAAAAATATCCTCATCCAACATGGGTTGATCGATGCTCTCTTGAATGACGAGATGCTAGCTACCATAGAGGTGAAGGATTGAAAGTGGATCCAGATGCAGATGGTGAGTACGATATGCTTGTACCTAGCGGATGATGTGGTGATTCATGTACTTGGTGAGACTTTTTTGATGGTGCTATAGTCAAAGCTCGAGGAATTGTACATGACAAAGTCGCTCACCAACATGCTATTTTTTTAGAGACAGTTTTGTCAGCTATGGATGGACGAAGGCTAGAGCATGCAGAAGCATCTATCCAACTTTCAGAAGATTCTCACCGACCTTCTTAGCATTGGCAAAAAATTTGAGGAAAAAATTAGAGTGTTGGTCTTACTAGCATTGCTTTCTCTTTCATATGAGTTCTTGGTGACTGCTCTTCTAGTGAAAAAAAGCACCATCCAGATGGATGAGGTCACTGCAGCGATACTCTAGAATGAGGTTCTTAGGAGGAAGAATCCAGCTTCGAGCTCAGATGGTGGTAGCTCAACTTTGATGATTTCTGAAGGAGCAAGAGATAGTAGATGAAGCGGTATAGGATCGCGAGGAGGATGATCCAGATCTAAGACGAGGAACCAAAGTAAGATTTGATGCTATAGGTGTGACTAGTTGGATCATTGAGATAAGGATTGCCCACAACTCAAGGATCGAATGAGAGCTACTACAGGGATGGCCAGTAGCGAGTCAGAGGATGATGTCTTGAAGATATCTAATGAGGTATCTACTTTTTTCAACAATGAATTTTAGATTCTGCATGCATATATCATATTTATTGCAGAGAGGAGCAGTTTGACTTTTTAGAGAGTAGTGAGCGTACTGTTTATCTACCAAATGGATCAAGCTGTGTGATCAAAGACATCAGAATAGTCAGCTGGAGGACACATGATGGTGCAGTGAGAAGATTGGAAGAGGTCCAATACATATATTCAAATTTAGATAGAATCTTATCTTACTGAGTAGATTGGATTCAAATGGCTATAGGTAGGTAGCTGGTGATGGAATCTTGAAGGTCATGCACGGCAATAGGATGATATTGAAAGAAAATAAGAGGATGAGAGGATATTATTTTCTAGTAGGAAGCCTAGATGGAGATTATTAAGATTTGATGTCTCTAATTTAATCCATAGTAGAAGAGAATCAAATCATCAAGCAGTCGAGCTAGCTCGGATATGGGGTTGAGTTGGCTCGGGCTAAGATCGAGCTAGCTCAAACCATAATCGAGCCGGCTCTCTCAGGGAGATAGAAAGCAGAAGTTCAGATGAGATGCAGTCGAGCCAGCTCGATCCTTGATAGAACTGGCTCGACGAAGATGAATAGAATAGGATGAAATTTTCTATTTAGACTCAGATTATGATTAATTCAAAGGGTCTACGAGAGTTATGCATGGAATATAGGATCTAACGATCATGGAGGGCTACGATCATGATTTAAAGATTGAAAAATATTTTAAGACTCCATCAAGATCATGTTTAACTCATATTAGGAGAAAGAGCTCTATTAGGACTCCTATGAACTGCTGAAAAGAAGATTCTCATCCTATTTAAAGGACTAAGATGCTGTGGAGTAGGTGATGGCGAGTGTGGCATAAGAGACATGTAGAGAAGCTTAGGCAACCATCGAGAGAAGCTTGGTAGAGTATTGAGTATGTGCAGCTCATGAAAGAGAGAAGTAATAGGTGCATAGCATCCGACACGGAGGCTGTGAGGGCAGAGCATCTTGTAGCTTCTGAAGATCTTTTTAAGATTCTGAGAGAGATTTTGTGAGAGTAGCTTCTAGTTGAGAGAGATTTATGTATAGTAAGTTGAGAGTAGGTGTTCTCTTCTTGTACTTATTTTTTTCTTTTATAGTGAAGCTTTGCACGCCTCGTGGAGATGAACCTTTGGGCTGATTCACATACTTGATTATATTCTTATTTGATTTTATTCTTTTTTTCTATCATAATACATCGATACTAGATTCTTAATAAAGTGGTATCAGAGTAGCTAATATTCCAACAAATCGAGATGCTATCGAAGATCTGATTGATGGCAGAAGAAGAAAGTCAAGATCTGAATTTGTGAATTCAGATCAAGCAAGGAGAAGACCTCTAGATTTGATGTGAGTGGATACTGATAGAGGTCAGATGCTTGTATGGTTAGAGTCGAACCTCGGCATTGAAATTAGATCATCAGAGTAGGCAGATTGTCTACCTGTGCCAGGTGGTATTTCTAATACCCTTTGCATGCTTTATTTCTAGGTTTATATAATCAAATCTAAGAACTCTTAGATTAGATTGGATTGAAGAAAATATTAAAATTTCACTGCATCAGATCCGATCCAATCGGATCGATCTAAAAGATCGTCACGTAGTAGCCATAGAGAACTTTGGTTTGGTTTGATGTGAATGGCTGACCCCAAAGGGGCTGCACTAATCTGTTTATATACAGAAACTAGATTACACTTGGGGCTAGATTTATGGGCTGAATCAATGGAATTATGGTTGGTTACAAATATAAATCCCAATATTATAGCTGCAGTTAATATATAACATAAATACATATAAATCCCAAGATTGTAGCTATCAGTTAATAAGTCAATTTAAATTCAAACTTTCTGTATCAATTTGAATTCAAATTGTCATTAGATTCCTCTATGCACCCCTACAAGATTGGTGAGCCATTGAGGATGCCAAGCTTGGTTCTTAAGCAGGTGAAGCGTTGTCTAGATAATACCTTCATTAGAGCATCAGCTTGTTGATCTTTGGTGGAGATATGAGATACTACAACTTCTGTTTGAATTAAATCATGAACAAAGTGATAATCGACTGCGATATGCTTCATTTTTGAGTGAAAGACTGGATTAGCTGACAAGTAGGTTGCACTTGCATTGTCACAAAATATGGTAGAAGTCTTTGTAAGAAAAATATAAAGTTCAGTAAGTAGATTTTTATCCAACTAAGTTCAACTACACAATTAGGAAGAGCCTTGTATTCAGCTTCTATGGAAGATTTGGCTATAGATCTTTGCTTCTTAGAACACCAAGACATAAGGTTGCCACCATAGTAAATAAGATAAGCACTAGTGAAGATTTGATCATCAGTATTACTAGCCCAATTAGAATTTGTGAATGCATAAAGTTCAGGGGATGCTCCATATTTGAAGAAGAGACCATGATAAGGAATGGCCTTTAGGTATCGAAGAACTTGTTTGAGATAAGACCAATGGTTCTTAGTTGGAGCATGCACAAATTGAGACAAGCGGTTGATAACAAAGGCCACATTGAGCCATGTAAGAGAGAGATATTGAAGTGCTCCAACTAATTTATGATAGTCATTAGGATTAGTCGAGGTAGAGTCATCATTGAGTTGAAGTGAAACTAAAGTAGAAAAAGGAGTACAAATTTTCTTTGCACCTGCCATATGAAACTTTTCTAAGAGTTCATGGATGTATTTTTGTTGAGAAAGAAATATACCCTTATTTGTAGGAATGACTTCAATGCCTAGGAAGTAATAAAGTACACCAAGATGTTTGATAGAAAATCGGATTCCGAGCTATTGTTAGAAGTCATTAATGGCAGTGATAGTATTTCCAGTAACTAAAAGATCATCCACATACACCAAAAAAAAATTAGTATTTGATCTTGAGAGAAGATGAAGAGCAAGATGTTTGTAGTGCTATTTGAGAAGCCATACTAAAGAAGGAAAGATTTGAGCTCCCGGTACCAAGCTCGAGGTGCCTGTTTAAGCCCATATATTGCTTTCCTTAGCTTGCAAATATAATTAGATCGAGATTCATCCATAAAACTTGGAGGTTGGTGCATATAGACTTTATCAGTTAAGGTCCCTTAGAGAAAGGCATTGTTAACATCAAGTTGGCAAATAGGCAAGCCATGGTGGAGAGCAATGTATAAGACAAGTCTTATAGTGGTGGGTTTAATCATAGGACTGTGGGTTTCTTTGTAATCTAAGCCAGGACGTTGGTGAAAGCCCTTTGCCACAAGTCGTGCTTTGTATCGCTCAATGGAGCCATCGAGATGATGTTTGATTTGAAAAATTCACTTGCATCCAACAAGATTTTGGGACGAAGAAGGACAAACAAGCTCCCATGTGCAATTGAGAATAAGTGCATTGAACTCCTCAAATAAAGCAATATGCCATTTTAGATCTTTCATGGCTTGGGACACACATGTAGGCTCAGGAGGAGGTGGTAGTAAATGTTTTGTAGTAGCATAGAGACATTTGGGCTTATGGATATTATGCATTGATCTAGTAATCATGCTATGAGTTTGTATAGAGGTTGGTGCAGTTTGAGAGGTTAAGGAGATAGATACTGGAATAGTAGTAGGTTCAATGGGCAAGGATGGGGAGGTAGATATTGGAGTAGTAGTGGGTTCAGTGGGCAAGGATGGAGAGGGGATAGGTGTAGAGTTGGCATCACTCATAGAAGAAGGGACTGGAACTTGATAAAATAGAGAACTAATTGCTGCAATATTAGCATTAGATGAGTACCATTGAGAATAACTACTTGATGAGTACAATTTTGAAAAAGAAATATTATTTTTTCAAACTAAACATGTTGTGACAAAAATATTTTACAAGTAGAAGGATCCTAACACCTATATGCGCTTTGACTATTAGAGTACCCAATGAACACACAAAGTTTGGACTTTATTTCAAGTTTATGGTGATTATAAGGTTTAAGCTATAGATAACACAAACAACCAAATTTTCTAAGTTTAGTGTTGTTTGGTGCTTTGTGAAAAAGTGCTTAAGAAGGAGAAATCATATTTAATAGAGGTGTAGGCATTTGGTTAATGAGATAGATGGTTGTTTGAAATAAAAAAAATCTAAAAAGTGAGGGGCAATTGGGCTTGGTGAAGAAGGGTTAAACTAGTTTTAATGATGTGCCGATAACATCTTTCGACTGTGCCATTGTGTTGAGTGTGTGGTATAGTAAGATATTGAATATCCTGAGAAGTAAGGAAAGGGGTTAGTTTATAAAATTCACCACTACAATTAGAATAAAAAGAGTGAATAGAGGTGCTAAAAGCCTCCTCAACTAATGCTTTGAATTATGTGAAAAGAAAAAAATACATTTAATTTATTTTTCATAGAATAAAGCCACACATACTTTGTGTTAGATGTATGCCCTAGAAGCCAATCTTGACTGATGCATACCTTCCTCTAGGATATATTTTTGTACTTAACAGGCAACTTTTATTACCATTCATGTCGTATGTGTCCATGAATTATCCTAGAAATTAACAAAGATGATTTTGTATATTCTCAAGATGTTGAGACTTTGAGACATACATTATTAGTGGTTAATTTCTAAATGCTCTGGATCGAAGGATCATCATGAAAGATGGTGATCGATCCAGTTAGATTGGTACATAAATTTTGGATAGATAAGTCTTAAGTCTATAGTATGGGGATACTAGGATGAGAGTATAGATGGTTGTTAGAGAATAAGTTATATTGAGCGTGATTAATATGAGAAATCACTTGAATGTCTGCTTACTCGTTAGTGATTTTCTCGATGCTGCAGTGGTGTGACTAGTCCTTTGATCTGTGGTGTGTTAGCTATTCATAGTGAAGCTACTTAGTTTGACTGCACATTTTCTTGATCCTTAGCATTCAGGTCCTTACTATGTATGTTGGCTATAGTAGGTTTAGATTTACTATTTGAGTGGAATGCACCTAGATGGAATCTATCGATCTTGGTAGAAAAGGAGTAGTCCTATGCGATTCGCGAGACTGAGTTCAGAAAATCTTTGGCCAAAGTAGAAATGAATACCAGAAAAGACTTTTCACGGGATTCATGAATGAACTCAAGTCGAGCCAACCTGGTATATGACTGACGATGGCATTTGACGAGTTCTCCATAACCTCCATCTAGTTAAACTCACGATAGATGGACTGTATCACATGATAACTGCACCTAAAAATTCATTCTTCTATTTTCCTGGGTTGCCACTACATGCTCCTAGGCACACTGAAAGATTTAAGAACTCATTACGATCATTTTTGGATCAACGATCCTTATTGGAGTGAGTTGGAATCATTCTAGCTTATCAAAAGGAGTTTTGATGATACTATAATGAAGATCACGGTATGTCTCACTACCAGACAGAATAAAATTTGAGGGGTCATACAGAAAAGGAGCTTAACCTGATCAATGGCTTAGATCCAAATCAAATTATCAATTGGATTGATGGTTTGAATTTGAAAACTGCTAATTTGTAAATGTTATAGATTTAGTAACTACTAATTATTAGCAGAGGAACTTAATTATAAGTATTGCAATTTAATTGGATCCGATTAAATTATGAATCAAGTTCTAATTAATTTAAATTAAATTAAATTAAATTAAGCTTGACTTAATTTAAGACTAATTGAGTTTAATTATCTAAGTTAGACTTGGATTATAATCATGATTGGATTAGGTTTGACAGCCTTTTCAAATCTAGTTTGATAGCTTTCTGAATTTGATTCGTATTATGCTCGAATCGAATTCAAATCAAAACCAAATTTAAAATCCAACTGAATCAAGAAGCCAACCACTCTCTTCTAGGGATTCTCTCTCATGTTTCATGTGGAAATGAGAGAGGGGACATTGGAAAGTGCCGCCCTTTCTTATGGCATGCATGAAAAGAAGGTAGACCTTCCATTTAGGGTTGGGACTCTGTCCAGGTGAGTTTTGATTTGGTTTAAATTTTATTTTGACCTTAAAATCAACTCTTGTTTGGCAGAGGACATGAGAAAAGGTTTCTTGTGTGACAAAAAATCTAAAAAAAGGGTGTGCATGCATGAGTTTAAGAGGAGAGGTTTCTCACTAGCCGCCACATCCCATCTATCTCACGCCCTTCTTTATTCCTTCCCTTGATCTTCCAATGGCCCAATGGATCTCAGATCTGATCTAAGATCTAAAAGATAGATTAGAGAGAAAGGAAGAGAATAAGAAAGGTTCTTCTTCCTCTTCCAGGCTTCCAATTCAGATCTCGTCAGATCAGCATGAAGATTCATGCTGCAGCCCTATTTTTTAGAATCTAGAAGTAGTTCAGATTTAAGCCTAAGGAGCAAGGCCTGCAAGGTGTTAGCACACCGATGGTCTCTAAGCTTCAATTGGGATCATCTTTATGTGGATACCAGTAGAGGCTGAGCACTTGCACGGCTATGACTGGAACCCTGGATATCCATAGGATCCAAAATAATCAGGTATGGAGATCAGATCTCCCTTCACCTTTGGTTTCTTATTTTTGATTTTAGATTTTGAAGCATGTTCATATCAAGATCTAGAGCATGATTTTTAGATCTGATATGGTAGTATTTTTAAATTTAAAAAGTTTTAATTTATTTTATTTTCACTGCACATAAATCTGGTTTTGAAAAAATTTAAAACTACATGTACGAAACCACCACACTATCTAATAGTGGTATTAGAGCCCGGTTCTCTGATATGAATACAAACCAATCAGATCTAAAATCTGATTTACAAAAATTAGATTGGAATATTAGTTAAATGTTTGACATCGTTCTGACAAATTATTGCCTAAGAACGATGTAGAACATCAATGAATGTTAGATCTAAAAATTCTGCATGTTGTAATGTGATTACAAGATTATTTTAGATCTCAAATTATTTTAGATATAAAATAAATCATAATCTCTTCAGATCTGAAATTAGTTTCAGATTTGAAAATGATAAGTTAGGTTTCATTTGGATCCAATATTATTATAGAATCGAATTCAAGTATGAAACTAGTTCTAGGATCTGAATTTTATTCATGTATATGATATGTGACTACATGTTTAGATCTAAAAATTAGTTTAGATGACTTGAATTTTGATATATGCATGATGTTTAGATCTGAATTAATGTTTATATGATCTGATTTATTGTTATATATCTGACATGTGAAAGATAATTAGATCTGAAATTTAATAGATTACATATTTGATATGTTAATTAAATTTCTAGTTTGCCTAGTATTTGGATTGAGTGCTTAGATTAAATTTCTAGTTCGCCTAGTATTTGGATTGGGTGCTTCACCATGATTGTCCGATCATAAGAGCAAGCAGGGGTTGAAGCCCCTCACTTGCCCATTCAATGGATTCTCTTATGATATGTAGGGGTGCCACTTGTGATGATCTCCTAAGAAGAAGAACAACGAACAGAAGATTCTAGAAGTATGTGATACATATTTTAGATCTATGTTTTGTTTTATGCATATATTAGATATATATTATTGATTAATGTTAGATCATTAAATTATATATGTGATATATGGTTTGTTGACACATGATCTAAAATTTATTTTTTGCAAAATCCTAGATCTGAAACCATAGGATTTGATTGCATGAAATCCTAAAATTATGGCCGGTAAGCCTGCCGAGTTGACTTGGATTCACTTCGAGTTGACTCGAGTTTCTTGTGAGCCAACTCATCCTTTTTGGAGTTAACTTGAGATCCTGGTGGGTTGACTCATTTGCATATGAGTCGACTCAATTATGCAGGTAGATGCCCATAATTCCTGATCATCATAGGCAAGCCGACTCAAGTTCTAGAATGAGCTGACTCGAGTTCTGCTGACACTAAAATTGAATGTGATTCAATTGAAATTAGTTTATATTAAAACTTATTTTGATATCTAAACTAAACCCATGTCATAATGCACTTAATTAAGATTAAGATATGAAATTAAAGGTCTAAGATTATAAATTTAAGATCTAATTTCAATTCATAAAACATGGGGTTTTGGGTATGGGTTAAACAAATTAGGTCTAGTGACTTAACTATAGTTAGGGTCATTGATTAGATCAGGTTAGTATCCTTTTCAATTTTGAGTAGGTCAAAGGAGCTCAAAATTAAGTTTAGTTGTAGTTGGTCAAATTGATTCACATGTGATGTGCATTGATTAAATCAAGACCGAATTTGGCTCAGTGGTCGAGCTCGAGTAACTAGATTGACTTGTTCGATACTAATTGACCAGTTTGTGTCTAAGGTAAGTCTAGGCTTGATCGGTGATTTTTAATTGGACTATGCTTACTTGGCCAGAAATGGTGTCTAAGACAAGTATAGGATATCCTTCCATCGATCTGACTTACCTAGCTAATTTGGTCGATTATATATTGAATAAGGTTGCTTGGTCATTCATGTTCATCCATGCCGACTAGATTAGTCGGGCAAGAGATTATGCTGACATGAACCTAATCAATCAGACATCATCAGATATGCTAACTTAGAAGAGACCTGAACCTAAAATCTCCTCATGAAATATTAAGTCTATAGGTCTTCCACCGTTGTAGAGATACGGATGCCTTTCTAGCGTTGATCGTTCTTGGCTAATCACAGTGATTCGGTTGCATCAAAAAGGTATAACTACTTTATTGGTATTAGATGCTCCAAGGTAAAGATGGGACTGGGTCAAATAACTATCAGGTGAGGGTCCCAATGATGGCTTTGCACTCATTGGTGAATGATGGATCAGACTTAACTAAGGAGTGTGGTCAATAACTATTATGTGAGCCCATATAACTTAGATCAAGTCAATGCAATATACTTAGAGAAGCATCTGGATAAAGAATTGTCTACACATTGGTGTTCGTGTTATCAATAATTGTTAGATAAGGTGCACGGCATCGATAGGACCGTAGCACCCATTAGAAGCCCAATTATTATGTTAGGGTTTTTGTTTCTCCATCCGAGGAGTATGAGAGATTCGAGAAAATAGTGGAAGTCTTTGTTTGTTTTTAAAGTCCCTAGAATAAACATTTATAAGTATAATCATCTAATTTAAATCTTCTCTCTATAATTTATTATCTCAGCTTTCAACCCTCTAGATTGAATTCCAGATATCAACCACTTAACCAAAATCAATTACATATTCTAGATTAGAAACTTTAGAATTGTTCTTAGTTATTAAAAAATTAAGCTATATTCTTGATCAGATTATCCCTATGTCATCAGCCTATCCAATCCATAGTCAACAAGCTATACTTGACAATTGGCTGGACAATGGCAATGAAGTTAGGTGCTATAAATTGAAGTCCATAGTTGATGAATTCCAATGTGTTTATAAGAATATGTAGAATGCCAACAACATATTGATTCATCTACAATAATTGTGAGGTGATCAGAGTTACACAGGGCATGAGTTGCGTGATGGGCATTTTGTCCATGATCACTATTTAACAATGATCAAGGACATTAAGGAGCTTGAGAAGCTCGACATGACCATGCATAAGGAATTGCTAGTAGATTTGATCCTATAATCCCTCTCTAATTTGTATGGATAGTTTATGAAACTACCATATGAATAGCAATTATAGCACCTTATCTAAATTGGTCAATATGTTGGTAACTAAGGAACCTTGAAAAGTTCAGAGGTATATACCTGAAAAACCTAAAGAAACAAGGACATGCCTTTGGAAGGCATGTCGAAATTGCTTAAAACTGATTTTATAGTTTTTTCTTCTTCCAATTAAGTATTAGACTCTAGTGCTTGTTCATGCACTTCAGTATAGAATCTAAGGGAAGGAAGAGGGCTGAGGGAAAGTGAAGTAACTCTTCGAGTCAGCAATGGTGCAAGAATTGCATTGTGACCATAGGCACTTAACCTCTATGACTACTATTTGGATTTAGTTCTTAGAGATGGTCGCTATCAATTGCATGGTGATGCATCTTGAACTTATTTAAGCAAACAGTGAATGCCATTGGATCTAAGAGATCTAGAGATCAAATGAATTTGAAGTATATAGGTGGTGCCTTAAGCTAGGTCATATAGGAGAAGAAATGATTTACTGATTGGAGAAATATAGGCTTTTAGGCTTATTAACTGTTGAGTTATATATAGTTAGTGAATTATCTCTTTGAGGATAAATGATCAAGCTGTCCTTTATGGGACAAGGAGATAGGATCGCTGATATACATATTCTGATACACATTTGATACATACAGCCCATTTGATGAGCCAGACAAGAAAGATATGTCTACTTCAATACCTTTACCAATGATTAGTCATAGTATGGGTATGTGTATAAAATATAAATCTGAAATCTTTGAAAGGTTCAAAGAATTCAGATGTAAAGTAGAGAAGTAGATCAGAAAAATCCTAAAGGTTCTTCGATCAGATCGAGGAGGCAATACCAAATAGAAAATTTTTCATTTTCTTAAGAAAATGGCATAGTTTCATAACAGAACCCTCCTTATATACCTCAGTTCAATGGGATATCTAAAAAGAGGAATAGCACTATATGAGATATGATTCGATCCATGATGAATTTCACTAATTTAACTTTTATTTTTTTAGGAACATGCTTTATTTTTTAAAATTTAATTATTAAATAAGGTTTTCTCTAAATCCATTCCTATCATACCATATGAGATATGGTATGGCGGATAAGTTAGAGGATAGGTCTATTACAGCTTATTTCATGGGGTATCCTAAAAAGTTAGAGATACTACTTTCTCTTCCCGATAGATCACAATTTGATTGTGACGTATCATACTATTTTCTTGAAAAATAGTTTATACGAAATAGAGATGGTGGAAGGATAAGCTCAAAGGGATGGTCTCTAAAGAGCAACAAGTCATAGGATCTGTTAAACCTATTCATGATGAGCCAGTTCATGTAGTACCTTCTCCACCTTATAGATCTAATAGGATCTTTCATCCTTCTAAAAGGTACTGCTATTCTTATAGAGGATCCTGAGAAAGTGTTTCTCATGAAAGATAGGAAACATAGAGATGATCCTAAAAACCTACAACAAGGCGATGTTAGACATCAACCCCAAGATATGGATGTGTAGATAGCCCTTTTGAATGGATATCTAAGAAAGATATCTAAATAGAGCGGCCTATAGAATTCACTTCTAGTGATGCATATCACAATGCAAAGCTCCATACATGGATTTAAGCAAGTACCTTAGAGTTGGAATATTCATTTCAATAATGTGATCAAATTATTTGATTTCATCAAAAATAAAGAGGAATCATGTGTTTGCATGAAGGTCAGTGGGAGTATCCCATGCTGACATTGGTTAAAATATGGTTGTATATAGAATTTTTCTTGAAAGATCTAGAACAAGCATTCTATATTCTAGAAATAAAGGTCTATAGAGATAGATCTTAAAGAATATTTGGATTTTTCACAGAAAGGTACATAAAAGAGGTGCTAAAAGGGTTCAACATAGAAACCTCCAAAAGGGGTCTGCTGTCCTCTTAGGCATAGGTGTATGCCATGCTATGTACTCGACTTGATATATCTCTTGCTGTGAGAGTCATGAGTAGATATTAGTCAAATCCAAGCTGAGAGCATTGGATTATTGTGAAAACATCCCCAAGTACTTGAGAAGCACTAAAGATTTATTCCTGATCTTTGGAGAAGGGTTAGAGCTAAGAGTGGGAGGATACGCTGATACTAATGGTAGAATGTCTACATCAGAGTATGTTCTTGAGCAATGTTGGTTTAGTATATTGGAAGGATTTCAAGCAACCAATAAATAGAAGCTGATTATGTTGTAGATGTGAAGGATGTATTCTAGTTCTTATATTAGTTGTGGAACTGCACGTCGTGCTATCAAATATCATGATACTGTATTATAAAGATAATGGTCCATAGCCCCTAAGGAGCCAGGTTTTACCAAAAATCTAAGCACATAGAGCAGTGGTATATGCGATCATCTTGAGTAGAAATACATAGAGGTGTAGAAAGTAGACACCACATAGGATGTGGTAGACCCAAGTCACTTAGCCAGCCCAAGACCAAAGCCTGTCTTATGAAGATGGGGCTCAGGTATATGGCAGATTGGCTTTAGTACAAGTAAAAGATTGTTAGATGTATGCTTTAGAAGCCAATCTTGGCTGATGCATACCTTCCTCTAGGACATATTTTTATACTTGACGAGTAGTTTTTATTACCATTCATGTCATATGTGTCTATGAATTATCCTAGAAATTAACAAAGATGATTTTGTATATTCTCAAGGTGTTGAAAATTTGAGATATACATTATTAGTGGTTAATTTTTAAATACTCCCGATCGAAGAATCATCATGGAGGATAGTGATCGATCTAGTTTGGTACATGGATCATCTCTCTTTTAGTTTGTAGTATTGGGATACTGAGGTGAGAGTGTCGATGGTTGTTAGAGAACAACTTGCACTGAGCATGACCAACACGAGAAATCACTTGGTTTAATTGGGCCTAATTAAATTATGGATCAAGTCCTAATTAATTTAAATCAGATTTAATTTAATTAGACTTGAATTAATTTAAGGCTAATTAGATTTAATTATCCAAGTTAGACTTGGATTATAATCTTGATTGGATTAGGTTTGACAGCTTTATTTTCAAATCTGGTTTGATAGCTTTTTGAATTTAATTCGTATCGGGCTTGAATTGGATTCAAATCGAACTAAATTTAAAATTCAATTGAACTAGGAAGCCAACCACTCTCTTCCAGGGATTCTCTCTCATGTTTCATGTGGAAATGAGAGAGGGGGTGCTGAAAAGTGCAGCCCTTTCTTATGGCACATGTGAAAAGAAGGTAGACCTTCCCTTTAGGGTTGGGACTCTATTCATTCTTATGACACACGTGAAAAGAAGGTGGACCTTTCCTTTAGGGTTAGGACTCTATCGAGATGAGTTTTGACTTAGTTCAAATTTTATTTTGACCCTAAGATCAACTCTTATTTGGTGAAGGATGCGGGAAGAGATTTTTTGTGTGACAAAAAATCTGAAAAAAAAGGGCATGCATGCATGAGTTTATGAGGAGAGGTTTCTCCCTAGCCACCACATCTCATCTATCTCATGCTCTTCTTTCTTCCTTTCCTTGATCTTCCAATGCCCCAATGGATCTCAGATCTGATCTGAAATCTAAAAGAGAGATTAGAGAGAAAGGAAGAGAAGAAGAAAGGTTCTTTTTCCTCTTCTAGGCTTTCGATTCAAATCTCATCAGATCAATGCAAAGGGTTCATGCTGTAGCCCTATTTTTCGAGATCTAGAAGAAGTAGTTTAGATCTAAGCCTGAGGAGTGAGGCTTGTAAGGTGCTAGCACACTGGTGGCCTCCGAGCTTTGATTGGAATTATCTCTGTATAGATATTAGTAGAGACTAGGTACTTGCATAGCTATAACTAGAACTCTAAACTCTATAGGATCCAAAATAATCAGATATAGAGTTCGGATCTTCCTTTACCTTTTGTTTCTTATTTTTATTTCAAATTTTGGAGTATGTTCGTATCAAGATCCAGAGCATGGTTTTCAGATCTGATCTAGTATGTATTTTTAAATTTAAAGAAGTTTTAATTTATTTTATTTCTGCTACACATAAATCTAGTTTTAAAAATGTTTTAAAACTATACATATAAAACCACCGCATTGTCTAACACTTTGTGTAATGGTCAATAAAGATCACATAATTATGAAAGCTATCAATAGAAGGAAATCGAGCAGGTCCCCAAACATCAGAATAAATTAATTCAAGGGCTCTAGTTCTACTAAGAGTGGAGGTGGCAAAAGGGAGCTTGTGGCTTTTATTACATCTGCAAGAATCATAAATAAGATCTCTAGAAGAAGTAGAATATGGCAGTTTGCGATTGGATGGATAACTTAAGCGACTGTGCCAATATGCAAGTGGAGCTTTAATAGCATGAAAGATTTGGGGTAACACTTAAGGCTTGGATATTGTTGGAAATAAATCCCGCTTCCGTCGAAGTCCAGTCAGATGCTTAGCCTAATGTAACTGATAATCACGGAAGAGCTTCAATCGAAAATTCTTCCTCCAGCGATCGAACTCTTCTCGGACTCCTTCAGCAGTTGAACTCCTCCAGCGGTCGAACCCCTCCCGGTCTCCTCCAGCGGCTAAACTCCTCCAGTGGCCGAACCCCTCCCGGACTCCTCCAGCGGTCAAATTTCTTCCAAACTTTTTCTTCAACTGAACTTCTCCCAGACTTCTCCTTCAACCGAACTTCTTCATTAGTCGGACTCCTTCCAAAATTCTCCATCAGTCGGACTTCTTCTGGACTTCTCCATCAGTTGAACTTCATCCAAATTTCTCCAGTGGATTACTTCTAGATTTCAACTAGCATTCCTCCCGGATGATCCTCTTTAGTCGTATTTTCTTTAAAAGTTCAAACTCCTCTAGAATTGATGTATGTTAAAGATCTTCACCAACCAATATCTGTTTTCTTCGAATTTTAACTATTAAATCTCGATGAACGGACATATCACGACAACGGATACCTTTCTCCATAACAAATTTCATGTGGTCTTGAGTGGTCCACTATCAGATGATTATGACTGTCACCATCAGTCTGCCATAGACGGTGCCTCTCTCCATAATAAATCTTACATGATCCCGAGCGGCCTACTACCAGATGGCTACGGCTATCACTATCAGTCTGCTACAGGCAGCACCTCTCTTCGTAATAAATTTTACGTGGCCTCGAGCGGCCCACTACTGAATAGCTATGGCTATCACTATCAGTCTACTACAGACTCTATCTATAAAAAGGAATCCTTCAGATATATTTTCTTTAAGCTCTCTTCTTCTTTTCAAAACTCTACTGAGTTCTTTCTTGAGCACTCCATTTCTATTGATCAGAAGAGCTGACTTGATCATCAGAGGGTCCTACCAGAGTCACCACCACTGACTCTGGATGAAACTTTATTTTGCAGGTCATCGATGGTGACCTCTTCTTCCTCAACTCTAGCTTGATCCGATATCAATCAGATTCTGCACCAATAGGATTGATGCTAGAAGAAGGACTTTCTATTTCTGATATACTCTTGTTCTTAAAGGAGTGCTCAGTCGATCCTATGGATCTTCTTTTTCAAGGTTCATCTCCATCTTCTCCCTCAATCTCAAGAAATACCTCTAAAGAAGATGACTATCCGAAGATCTACCACTTCTGCCATCAGATCTGAGTCAGATCTATTTATTCCTGCTCCATCATCGGCACTTCAACCTCCTCCTTCACCTACGGCCATGGTAGATTTGGAGTAGTTTAACCTGCTGATGCATCAAATTTAGGGCCTCATCAAAATGGTGCAGGTCATGCGGTAACCCCTGGTGGCGGTTCTGCTAGAAAATCCGCCATCGAAATGTCAGAAATCGATTCCAAGGAGGAGCACTTGGGCTAGCATACCCATCACCCCTAGGAAGAAAAAATAGAGAGTAGAGAATCCTTGTTCAAATCATGATTCTTCTCCGGAAGAGACCTTCCCCATCTACAGTCGGAAGTCTTTCAAGATCTATGATCGAGATGACATCCTCGATCAGAAACTATAGAAAATAGATCGATGGATTAAGAAATTCCACCACATCATTTCGGCTCACCATGACGACATCCGCATTGATCCTCCTTTCTCTCTCTAAATTATGCAAAAGCCCATTCTGCCGAACTTCAAGCTTCCCTAATTTGAAAGCTATGATGGAACCTCTGATCCAGTCGATCACCTGGAGGCCTTCCAAATTATGATGCTGCTCCATGGTGCACCAGACGCCATCTTATACCCAACTTTTTCATCTACCTTAAAGGAAGCAGCAACAAACTGGTATTCAACATTGAAGTCAGGTACGATCTTCTCTTTTGATCAGATGAGCCATCAGTTTGTGGCTCACTTCGTTAGTAGCTGATGTCCTCATCGAGATTTAGATTCCTTGATGAATATCAAGCAGAAAAAAGAAGAATCTATCCGAGCTTATGTCATCCAATTTAATGCTACTGCATTGGAGGTTCGAAATCTGAATCAGTCTATTACAATGGCCGCACTCAAGGACGGTCTTTAGAAGAATGATTTTTTATTCTTCCTAAAGAAGAAGTACCTCAGGGACTTTACCAATCTACTAGCTCGGGCTGAAGGATATGTCCGAGCGAAAGAAGCCTTCAAGTTGAAGGATGAGGAAGCCATAGGAGAACGGCAGACGGGTGAGTCTAATAAACCCACGACTGATGGAGGGTCGAATGAAGTTCGACCGTGCTCATGGACTCTCCCTAGCACAAGCGAGCCCAAACTCTTCGAGCTCATCATCAAAGAAGCTCCGACAGAAGGGCATGGAGAAGTTCTTCCCCGAGAAGGTTTTACAACTACGCCTCCCTCAATGCTCCAAAAATGCAAGTATTGATGAGATTAAGGAGCAACTACCGAGGTCTGAAAGAATGCGCACTCATCCTGACAAGTATAATCCTAGCAAATACTATCTCTATCATCGTGACTACGGTCACGATGCTGAAGAATATATTCAGCTCTAAGACGAGATCGAGGAGCTCATTAGGAGAGGTCGGTTGGGTCGATTTCTCAGACGTCAGTTTGAAGCAAGTAAAAATTGACTGAGAAAACTACCACAGCCAGAACCACCAAGGAGAAAGGAACAACAAGGAGATTGGCCGCCTCTCGACATCATCAATACTATCTTTGGGGGACTTAGTACTTCGGTGAGCCGCCATCTCTCAGCCTTAGAGTCAAGAAAAGCTTGCCCTAAATTGGAAAGGCCCGTATGAAATAGAAGAGGTCATCCGACCCAGAGCTTATCATCTGAAGAAGCTTGGAGGAACAATGCTCCCACAATCTTGGAAATCAGAAAATCTGAGAATGTACTATGAGAAATTTTTCTTCAATAAAACTTCTCCATCTCAATATTATTGTTTCTTGGTGCAAAAGAACAAAAAAGAAGCAATCAAAAGTGGCCATGTTAGGAACAAGAGGAGAATCTCATCTTAATATGAGCAAGTCGAAGACCTCTGATTATTTAAAATAGGAGGAGGAGAGAGGCCTATTCAATGATCCATCTGTGCCCCTAGTGCCATGTTAGGAATAGGAAGAGAACCTCATCCTAACATGAGCAAGTCGAAAATCTCTGATTATTTAAGACAGAAGGAGGGAAGAGGTCCATTCAATGGCCCATCTGTGTTCCTAATGTCATGTTAGGAATAGGAGGAGAACCTCGTCCTAACATAAGCAAGTCGAAGATCTTCGGTTATTTAAGATAGAAAAAGAAGAGAGATCCATTCAATGGCCATCTCTGTACTTCTAGTGTCATGTTAGGAATAGGAGGAGAATCTCATCCTAACATGAGCAAGTCGAAGATCTTCAATTATTAAGACAGAAGGAGGAAAAAGGTCCATTCAACAGTCCATCTGTGCCCCTAATGCCATGTTAGGAACATGAGGAGAACCTCGTCCTAACATGAGTAAGTCGAAGACCTTCGATTATTTAAGATAGGAGAAGGGAAGAGGCCCATTCAACGTTCCATTTGTGCTCCTAGTGCCATATTAGGAACAAGAGGAGAACCTCATCCTAACATGAGCAAGTCGAAGACCTCCGATTATTTAAGACAAGAGGAGGAAAGAGGTTCATTCAATGGCCCATCTATGCCCCTAATACCATATTAGGAATAGGAGAAGAACCTCATCCTAACATGAGCAAGTCGAAGACCTTCGATTATTTAAGACAGAAGAAGGAAAAAAGTCCATTCAATGGCCCATCTGTGCCCCTAGTGCCATGTTAGGAATATAGGAGGAGAATCTCGTCCTAACATGAGCAAATTGAAGACCTCTGATTATTTAAGACAGAAGGAGGAGAGAGGCCCATTCAATGGCCCATTTGTGCTCCTAATATCATGTTAGGAATAGGAGGTGAACCTCGTCCTAACATGAGCAAGTCGAAGACCTTCGGCCATTCAACAGTCCGTTTGTGCCCCTAATGCCATGTTAGAAACAGAAGAAGAACCTCATCCTAACATGAGCAAGTTAAAGACCTCCGATTATTTAAGAAAGGAGGAGAAGAGAGGCCCATTCAACGGTCCATCTATGCTCCTAGTGCCATGTTAGGAATAGGAGGAGAACCTCGTTCTAAACATAAGCAAGTCGAAGACCTTCGATTATTTAAGATAGGAGGAGGGAAGAGGTCCATTCAATGGCCCATTTATGCCCTTAGTGTCATGTTAGGAATAGGAGGAGAACCTCGTCCTAATATGAGTAAGTCGAAGATCTCTGATTATTTAAGATAAAAGAAAGGGAGAGGCTCATTCAAATGGCCCATTTGTGCCCCTAGTGTCATGTTAAGAACAGGAGGAGAACCTCATCCTAACATGAGCAAGTCGAAGACCTTCAATTATTTAAGACAGAAGGAGATGAGAGGTCCATTCAATGGTCCATTTGTGCCCCTAGTGCCATGTTAGGAGCAAGAGGAGAACCTCGTCCTAACATGAGCAAGTCGAAGACCTTCGATTATTTAAGACAGGAGGAGGAGAGAGGTCCATTCAACGGTCCATTTGTATTTCTATTGCCATGATAGGGACAGGAGGAGAACCTTTCTCTAACATGAGCAAGTCGAAAACCTCCAGTTATTTAAGATAGGAGAAGAGGAGATGCCCATTCAACGATCTATCTGGACCCCTAATGCCATGTTAGAAATAGGAGGAGAATCTTGTCCTAATATGAGCAAGTCAAAGACCTTCGATTATTTAAGACAGGATTGAGGAAAGAGGCCCATTCAATGGCCCATTTGTGTGTCCCTAGTGCCATATTAGGAACAGGAGGAGAACCTCATCCTAGCATGAGCAAGTTGAAGACCTCTGGTTATTTAAGACAGAATGAGAAGAGAGGCCCATTCAATAGCTCATTTATGCCCCTAGTGCCATGTTAGGAATAGAAGAAGAATCTCGTCCTAATATGAGCAAATCGAAGGCCTCGTTCATTTTAAAGAAGGTGAGAAGAGAGGCCTCGACAATGGCCCTAATATGCTCCTACAGTCCATTAGGAATAGGAGGAAAACCTCATCCTAACGTGAGCAAAGTCGAAGGCCTCGTTTATTTTAGATGAGATGAGGGGAGGAGTTCTGACAATAGCCCTTATATGCTCCTACAGTCCATTAGAAACTTGAGGAGAACCTCATCCTACGTGAATAAAGTCGAAGGCCTCATTCATTTTAGATAAGGTGAGAAGAGAGGCTCCAATAATGATCCTAATGTACTCCTACAGCCCATTAGAAATAGGAGGAGAATCTCATCCTAACGTGAGCAAAGTCGAAGGCTCGTTCATTTTAGATGAGGTGAGAGGAGAGGCCCTGACGATGATCCTAACGCACCCCCATAAGCCATGTTAAGAATAGAAGGAAAGCCTCGTCCTAACATGAGCAAAAGTCGGAACCTTGTAGACCAAGGACATGGAGAAGGAAGAAGCTTGGTGGAGAATCCCTATACGTATTTTTTTACGATAATCTGACTACATCAAATACAAAAAGAAAAGATCGACTATCATATTAGATGGTCCTGCCTCCATGTCGTCTTCCTCCTCCTCCCAAAAGCCAAGGTCGACCTCGGGGAACCTTTGGGCTACCCTGCCTTCGCACGCTTTTCGTCCGAACTCGACGTTCAGGTTCCGCATCTTGGAAGAGGTCTTGAACTCTTCCACGGCCCTGATCATTGTCTTCGAGATCGACTTCACCATTTGGGTCTCCAGTTCGGCGATCCTATTTTCGGCTTTCTTCCTCCTCTCCTCCTTCAGGGCCAGTGCGATCTTTAGCCCGGCCAAGGCGAACTCCTCTTTGCGGAGCGCATCCTGAAGACTTTCGATGTCCGCCGTCTTCTCCTCGGTAAGATGCTCGACCTTGTCGATCCTCTCTTGAAGATGATGGACTTCGGTCCGAAGGTCCTCCTGAGCTTTCTGTGCCTTCGCCTCCTGACAATGCGCCCTCTTGATGTGAGCGAGCATCTGGCGATCCGACTACAACAAACGATTGGTGTAATACTGAGACATCTCATCCTGACGAGCATGGGAACCCAGGACTGGACTTCGGCCATCACCTTTTTTACTCCCTTCTCTCAAATTTCGAACCCAAAACCAAAATTCTCTTCCAAGTTTCAACTTCAACAGGAGATAAGATCTCCTTCAACCTCATTTGGAGATAAGATCTCCCTCGAGCTTCAACCTCAATAGGAGATAAGATCTTCTTTAACCTCGACTGGAGATAAGATCTTTTTCGAGCTTTAACTTCAAAAGAAGATAAGATCTCTCTCAACCTCCATGTGAGATAAGATCTCTTCCGAGCTTCAACTTCAACCGAAGATAAGATCTTCTCCAAGCTTCAACTTCAAAAGAAGATAACATCTCTCTCAACTTCAACCGAAGATAAGATCTTTTTCGAGCTTCAACTTCAAAAGAAGATAAGATCTCTCTTAACCTCAATGGAAGATAAGATCTCTTTCGTGCTTCAACTTCAATAGGAGATAAGATTTCTTTCAATCTCGATTGGAGATAAGATCTCCGAGCTTTAACTTCAATAGGAGATAAGATCTCCTTCAACCTTAGCTGGACATAAGATCTCTTCCGAGCTTTAACTTCAACAGAAGATAAGATCTCTTCCGAACTTCAACCTCAATGGGTTTAGAGCCCAAAAAAAAACTTCGGCAGTCGTCTTTTTTGTACTTCTTTTCTTCGAATTTTAAACTTGAAAGTGGGGGGACTAGTGTTGGAGATAAACCCCACTCCTACCAAAGTCCAGTTTGATGCTTAGCCTAATATAACTGATAATCATGGAAGAGCTTCGATCGAAAATTCTTCCTCCAGTGGTCGAATCCCTCCTGGACTCCTTCAGTAGCTGGACTCCTCCAGCGGTCGAACCCCTTCCGGACTCCTTCAGTAGTCGAACTTCTTTCGAACTTCTTCTTCAACTGAACTTCTTCCATACTTCACCTTCAATCGAACTTCTCCATCAGTCAGACTCCTTCTGGACTTCTCCATCAGTCGAACTCCATCCAGATTTCTCCAATGGATTACTTTTAGATTTCAACTAGTATTCCTTCCGAATGATTCCCTCTAGCCGTATTCTCTTTAGGAGTCCGAACTCTTCTGTAATTAATGTATGTCAAAGCTCTTCACCAATCAATGCCTGCTTTCTCCGAACTTCGACTATTAAATCTCGACGAACGGGCACATCACGACAACGGATACCTCTCTCCGTATCAAACTCCACGTGACTACGAGTGGTCTACTACCGAATGGTTATGGCTGTCACTATTAGTCTACTACAGGCGGCACCTCTCTCCATAACAAATCTGCGTGGCTTCGAGTAGTCCACTACCGGACAGCTACGACTATTACTATCAGTCTACTATAGACGACGTCTCTTTCCGTAACAAACCCCACATAGCTCCGAGCAGTCTACTATCGGATGGCTATGGCTATCACTATCAGTCTGCTACAGGCTCCGTCTATAAAAAGAGATCCTTTAGATATGTTTTCTCTAAGCTCTCTTTTTTCTTCCTAAAATTCTGTTAAATTCTTTCCCGAGCACTCCATTTCTATTGGCCAGAAGAGCTGACTTGATCGTCGGAGGATCTTGTCGAAGCCACCACCACCGACTCCGAACGGGACTTTGTTTTGCAGGTCACCGACGGTAACCTCTTCTTCCTCAAGTCCAGTTCGATCCGACGTCAATCAGATTCTACACCAACAGGTATGTTTGTGAGTTGATAGACACCATCAATGTGGGGCCTTTCCAAAAGTTTTGCTCTTATGTTTAGGTCCTGAATCTCAAAATGATTAGGATAAAATGTCACACAAACTTTATTAGTTTTGCATATTTTAGAGATTGAAACTAAATTTTTACAGATAGAATGGAGACAAAGAACATCAAGTAATTTGAGAGAATTGAAGGAAGTAGAGCCAGTGTGAGTGTTTAGCAAACCTGTTTGATCCCCTATGATTAATTCATTAGACCCACCATAGTCAACGTAGAGAGAGAGGTTGTGAAGGTTTGAAGTAATATGATGTGAGGCTCCTGAGTCCATAAGCCATTCTTGAGAAGAGTCTTGTGTGATTGTGGCAAAATTGGCAATGGGATCAACAAGCGGCCTGCGCTTGAGTTGAAAGCAGTTTTTAGCAATATATCCAGGTTTGTCATACAATTGGCATACCACTCAAGGATGTTGATGTGGGTTGTTACCATTTTGCGATGGATTGTAAGACTGGTTTGGTGACTTTGGTGATTGATGTGAACGAGAAGTTAATCCAAAGATGCCTTTAGAATTCTGACCCTTGTGCACAATATTTGTAGTGGCCAATACAAAACTAGCATATTGTTCTTCACGTTTTAGTGAAGTTTCAAAATCAATTAATTTATCATGGAGCTTCTCAAAGGATATGGGAGTATCACATGCCCGAATGGCAGAGGAGATTTCTTTGTACT
>QRFJ01002439.1:0-60895 GCA_006176705.1 Cocos nucifera | reverse complement strand
CCACGGCCCTGATCATTGTCTTCGAGATCGACTTCACCATTTGGGTCTCCAGTTCGGCGATCCTATTTTCGGCTTTCTTCCTCCTCTCCTCCTTCAGGGCCAGTGCGATCTTTAGCCCGGCCAAGGCGAACTCCTCTTTGCGGAGCGCATCCTGAAGACTTTCGATGTCCGCCGTCTTCTCCTCGGTAAGATGCTCGACCTTGTCGATCCTCTCTTGAAGATGATGGACTTCGGTCCGAAGGTCCTCCTGAGCTTTCTGTGCCTTCGCCTCCTGACAATGCGCCCTCTTGATGTGAGCGAGCATCTGGCGATCCGACTACAACAAACGATTGGTGTAATACTGAGACATCTCATCCTGACGAGCATGGGAACCCAGGACTGGACTTCGGCCATCACCTTTTTTACTCCCTTCTCTCAAATTTCGAACCCAAAACCAAAATTCTCTTCCAAGTTTCAACTTCAACAGGAGATAAGATCTCCTTCAACCTCATTTGGAGATAAGATCTCCCTCGAGCTTCAACCTCAATAGGAGATAAGATCTTCTTTAACCTCGACTGGAGATAAGATCTTTTTCGAGCTTTAACTTCAAAAGAAGATAAGATCTCTCTCAACCTCCATGTGAGATAAGATCTCTTCCGAGCTTCAACTTCAACCGAAGATAAGATCTTCTCCAAGCTTCAACTTCAAAAGAAGATAACATCTCTCTCAACTTCAACCGAAGATAAGATCTTTTTCGAGCTTCAACTTCAAAAGAAGATAAGATCTCTCTTAACCTCAATGGAAGATAAGATCTCTTTCGTGCTTCAACTTCAATAGGAGATAAGATTTCTTTCAATCTCGATTGGAGATAAGATCTCCGAGCTTTAACTTCAATAGGAGATAAGATCTCCTTCAACCTTAGCTGGACATAAGATCTCTTCCGAGCTTTAACTTCAACAGAAGATAAGATCTCTTCCGAACTTCAACCTCAATGGGTTTAGAGCCCAAAAAAAAACTTCGGCAGTCGTCTTTTTTGTACTTCTTTTCTTCGAATTTTAAACTTGAAAGTGGGGGGACTAGTGTTGGAGATAAACCCCACTCCTACCAAAGTCCAGTTTGATGCTTAGCCTAATATAACTGATAATCATGGAAGAGCTTCGATCGAAAATTCTTCCTCCAGTGGTCGAATCCCTCCTGGACTCCTTCAGTAGCTGGACTCCTCCAGCGGTCGAACCCCTTCCGGACTCCTTCAGTAGTCGAACTTCTTTCGAACTTCTTCTTCAACTGAACTTCTTCCATACTTCACCTTCAATCGAACTTCTCCATCAGTCAGACTCCTTCTGGACTTCTCCATCAGTCGAACTCCATCCAGATTTCTCCAATGGATTACTTTTAGATTTCAACTAGTATTCCTTCCGAATGATTCCCTCTAGCCGTATTCTCTTTAGGAGTCCGAACTCTTCTGTAATTAATGTATGTCAAAGCTCTTCACCAATCAATGCCTGCTTTCTCCGAACTTCGACTATTAAATCTCGACGAACGGGCACATCACGACAACGGATACCTCTCTCCGTATCAAACTCCACGTGACTACGAGTGGTCTACTACCGAATGGTTATGGCTGTCACTATTAGTCTACTACAGGCGGCACCTCTCTCCATAACAAATCTGCGTGGCTTCGAGTAGTCCACTACCGGACAGCTACGACTATTACTATCAGTCTACTATAGACGACGTCTCTTTCCGTAACAAACCCCACATAGCTCCGAGCAGTCTACTATCGGATGGCTATGGCTATCACTATCAGTCTGCTACAGGCTCCGTCTATAAAAAGAGATCCTTTAGATATGTTTTCTCTAAGCTCTCTTTTTTCTTCCTAAAATTCTGTTAAATTCTTTCCCGAGCACTCCATTTCTATTGGCCAGAAGAGCTGACTTGATCGTCGGAGGATCTTGTCGAAGCCACCACCACCGACTCCGAACGGGACTTTGTTTTGCAGGTCACCGACGGTAACCTCTTCTTCCTCAAGTCCAGTTCGATCCGACGTCAATCAGATTCTACACCAACAGGTATGTTTGTGAGTTGATAGACACCATCAATGTGGGGCCTTTCCAAAAGTTTTGCTCTTATGTTTAGGTCCTGAATCTCAAAATGATTAGGATAAAATGTCACACAAACTTTATTAGTTTTGCATATTTTAGAGATTGAAACTAAATTTTTACAGATAGAATGGAGACAAAGAACATCAAGTAATTTGAGAGAATTGAAGGAAGTAGAGCCAGTGTGAGTGTTTAGCAAACCTGTTTGATCCCCTATGATTAATTCATTAGACCCACCATAGTCAACGTAGAGAGAGAGGTTGTGAAGGTTTGAAGTAATATGATGTGAGGCTCCTGAGTCCATAAGCCATTCTTGAGAAGAGTCTTGTGTGATTGTGGCAAAATTGGCAATGGGATCAACAAGCGGCCTGCGCTTGAGTTGAAAGCAGTTTTTAGCAATATATCCAGGTTTGTCATACAATTGGCATACCACTCAAGGATGTTGATGTGGGTTGTTACCATTTTGCGATGGATTGTAAGACTGGTTTGGTGACTTTGGTGATTGATGTGAACGAGAAGTTAATCCAAAGATGCCTTTAGAATTCTGACCCTTGTGCACAATATTTGTAGTGGCCAATACAAAACTAGCATATTGTTCTTCACGTTTTAGTGAAGTTTCAAAATCAATTAATTTATCATGGAGCTTCTCAAAGGATATGGGAGTATCACATGCCCGAATGGCAGAGGAGATTTCTTTGTACTCAGGACCAAGTCCATGCAGAACATGAATCACAATGTCATCTTCGGCTATACGTGCTTGAG
Source organism: Cocos nucifera (assembly GCA_006176705.1). Taxonomy (NCBI): domain Eukaryota; kingdom Viridiplantae; phylum Streptophyta; class Magnoliopsida; order Arecales; family Arecaceae; genus Cocos; species Cocos nucifera. Next base: position 58,055 of record QRFJ01002439.1, on the reverse strand, counting down.
CAAGTGCCAATCCATCTGTAATTACTTTGATGGCTTGCAGAAATTCAGAGATTATCTTGTTGCCACAAGTGGTGCATGATAGGGAGTCCTTGAGGGACATGACTTGAGTCCGAGTTCTACTAGTATAGGTCTTCTCCCAAGCATCCTTTAAGGTATTTGCAGAAGTGATGAAGGGCAAAACTGCTTCTGATACTGAGACAAAAATGGCATGCAACAACAGTTGATCTTGCCTGTACCATAATGTATATTCTAGATTTGGAGTAATTGCACTACTGATGGTGATGGATTTTGATGGTATAGTCTTTGTACCATTAACGAAACCCATGAGATCAAAGCCAACAAGCAAGGATCGAAATTGGGTTGCAGTGAGTTTGACAGGAAGTTGAGCAGTGGCATTAATGGAGATAAGACTGCTATATGATTGAGTTTGAGTGGAGGCTTGCACTGAGATTTGTGAAGCATTTTCAGCCATCGTAATAGGATGATCGGATGGCAGCTTTTTAAGCTTTTTGGGCTCTGATACGAACTTTGGTTTGATGTGAATGGCTCACCCCAAAGGGGCTGCACCGATATGTTTATGTACAGAAATCAGATTACACTTGGGGCTGGATTTATGGGTTGAAATAATGGAATTATGGTTGGTTCCAAATATAAATTCCAAGATTACAACTACAGTTAATATACAACATAAATACATATAAATTCTAAGATTGTAGCTGTCAGTTTATGAGTTAATTTAAATTCAAACTTTCTGCATTAATTTGAACTTAAATTATCTTTTAAATTCAAATTATTATTAGATTCGTCTACAGTAGGCCCCTGAGATCACACAGGAACTAGGGAAAATCTTTGGTCATCTGACCATCGTCTTGGCCCACCTATTGAACGGATTCCCCTTCTCTTGGATATTCTGAAGCTCAATTTCGATGGCGCTGATGGAAGCGGCATGACTTGTTGTTAGGGACTCTAATGCTAATCTTATTCATTTGGTTGCCCGACCATTACCACTATATTCAATTCCATTTACTGAGTTAACCACTGCTTGGGAAGGCATTAAGTATGCTGTTTTAGCTTATAATGTATCTCAATTGTGGGTTGAAAGGGATTCAGCGATTATTGTCTCATCGCTGAACTTGTTGCATAAGCACAGCTTTCTCTCTAACCCTTGTAGGATATTTTAGCTTGGAAACAGATCATGTTCACTTTTAAACCAACACAAATTCGAAGAAAAATACAGTTGCAGATTGGGCAGCAGCGGTGGGTTCGAGGTCTGTTTTCTATTACAGGCCCAGATGTCGCAATGGACTTGCAATTTCTTTTGTATGCTTCACTATATGTAATTATCACTCCGGCTTTTGCCCGCTTTGTATCAAAAGAGGAAAAAAAAAAAAAAAAACCAATGTTATTGATGCACGAAGGTGTTGATCATGGCCAATCTTCTATTGTTCGGTCATCTGAGTAAATCTACAAATCTTCAATGAGCCTGATTTATTTCCACGCATTACACAGGACTTCTATTTTAATCACAACAGAATTCAAAAGACATCAGAATAATATAATTTCTTTTCGTGAAATGATTGAATTAAATCATATGAGTATAAATAGATCCCTAGGAATTACAAAATGAAATATCTAACAACGAAACAGAAAAAAATTATCCAAGAATGGATTATATAATTTCAAATTCATTGTTTTATTCATCATTTATTGATTGGTTTTCCGAACGAGTGACTTCCCATTCCTTGCAGCGATCTTACCTTCTATAGGACCAAATTACACATGCCGGGGTGCTTGATACACCACAATGGCTGAATGGGCTCCGCCCCGATCCCCCTCTTCACCATCCGATGGCGCCACTCGTTGAGCCGGTCCGTGGCCTCCGCGTATCGCATCCTCCCCTCCCCGTCCCGGTTCCCCGACCAGAGCGCCTCCGCCATCGCCGCCGCCCTCGGCCAGAGCCGCCCGTCCAGCACCGTCCCGTCCGCCTCCTCCGACCACAGCGCCACCTCCCCGCCCAGCACCCTCCCCGCCTCCTCCTCGCTCAGCCCGTACGTGATGTCGTAGTCGTACACCCGCTGCCAGCTCTTGAATGGCGCGCACCACGACCCACCGTTTCCGCCGGCGTAGTTGAACGGCTTCCCCGGCTCGTCCGCCACCTGCCGGTCGTATCGGCTGTCGTTCCCGACCCACCCGCCGTGGCCGCAGTCCAGGTAGTAGAAATCCGCCGACGACACGATCACGCGGTACCCGGCCGCCGCCAGCCGCTTTGTGTTCTCCGGCCCATTGTTCCAGGTCTGGAGCACGGTGGTCTCTTTGGGGAGCACCCCGGACCCGACCTTCACGGCGGAGCTGAGGATGATGTCCTCCCAGTAGACGGCGGTGCGGTTGAGGCCGACGATGAAGGGATTCGTGGTATTGACGAAGATCTCGAGGAGCTCGTCCAGGGTCCCGCCGGCAGATACGAAGTCCCTGACCGCTGCATCGTCTTTCCAGCAAGCGGGATTGACCTCGTCGGCGCCGGCGTGGTAGAACGGCTCCGGGAAGAGGCCAGCGGCGTCGCGGAGGACGTTGCGGACGACCTGGTACGTCTTGGGATTGAGCGGGTTGAGCTGTCCCGTGCCGGGTTCCGCCGCCAGCGGCTTCCCGCCAGGCGGCGACCAGAATTTGTTGGCACAAGTGACGATCTCCGGGTAAGCTCCAGCCCACGATCCGGCATGCCCTGAATCAATGTAATAAATACAAACACCTTTGCTTATTTTTAAAGGAGAATCGATATCAAGAAAGAAAGCGGGGAAGAAGAAAAGATTACGACGGACCGGGAGTGTCGATCTCGGGGACGACGCGGACGCCATGGCTCATGGCGAAATGGACGACTTTGCGGACGTCGGAGGGGGAGTAGCGCATGGAGGGGCCGTAGGAACCCTTAAGGGCGAGGTCGGGCTCGGAGGGGAGGAGGAGGGGGAAGGACTGGGAGTCGGTGAGGTGCCAGTGGAAGACGTTGAGCTTGTTGTGGCTCATGGCGCGAATGGTGCGGAGGAGATCGGAAACGGAATAGAAGCTGCGGCCGGTGTCGAGGAGGAGGCTGCGATGGGGGAAGAGCGGGCGATCGGAGATGGAGATCCCAGCGGCGACCGCGGGCGGGTCGCCCCAGGCCAGCTGGGAGAAGGTCTCGAGGCCGCGCATGGCACCCCAGGCGGTGGCGGCGGCGAGCTTGGCGGTGGAGCTGGAGGAGGAAGGGGGAGCGATGGAGAGGGAGTAGGACTCGTCGACGCCGTGGTGGAGAGGAATGGAGGGGTCGGTGACGGAGAGAATTAGGGTGGAAAGCGGCGCGGCGGAGGCGGAGAGGTTGACGGTGGGGGGGATAAGGGGGCAGTGGCGCTCGGAGAGGAGGAGGCGGGAGTAGCGGGCGACGGCGCGGCGGAGGTAGCGGTGATTGGGGTAGGGGGAGAGGATGTGGAAGGAGGGGGAGAGAGGAATGGCGATAGGGACGGGCCAGGAGACGGTGGTGGGCTTGGGCCAGACGTTGATCTCAGGGGTTTGAGAGGAGATTGGGGAGAATAGGAAAAGCAGGGTGAAGAAGAGAGGAAGAAGGAAGGGGAAACGAATCGATCTTGCCATTGACGCTGAAACTCCTTGCTTATTTCTCCGTAAAGTGACGAGTGAGGGTTTTTGAAAGGGATTAGGATTTTGCCTTGCGATTGGGGGGTTTCCCTTGGATCTCATCACATCCTGCTGTAGGTATTTTACGTTCCAAAAAATTGATTCAAGTGCCCAGACGGCATGGCAACGGAACAATCACTGGTAGCTGGAATCCGGCACAGGACGTAGAGTAATATAAATTCATTTTTCCAAAAAAAATAAATTAAAGATTCATCCTGGTGCACCTCATGGCAACATGTTAGAATATGACATTTTTAATAAGATTTATGATCTAATTTGTTCTTTGCGTATCTTAGATGTCAGATGAAAAAAACACTTGTGCTGCCGGCATGTCTGGGATTGCTTGGTTCTGATATCGACCTTAGACTTGCAGGACCTTTGGAGGATTATAGAAATTAAAGTTCAGTTAAACCGGCCGGACTTCTTTGTTCCGGTGCTTGTTGTTTTTATATACGACTTGGTTCTGCCGTGAAGCCTTTTGATTGGTTTTGAGATACATTAAATACTAGCATATAACCCATCCTGGGATATTTTTTTATGTAAAAAATATATCATCTACAAATATTTTAAATTAATTACATATTATTTTTAAAAATAATATATATTCATTAATATTCAATAATATATACTTTTATTAATATATTATTAAAATTCATTAATTTTAAAAATATTTTTAATAAAAATTTATTATTATTATTGTTGTTGAAATATGTTATTTTATTAAACTGCTATTAATCTTATCAACAGTATTAATATTTAATTTTATCATTTTTATTAAAATTTTATTATTTTAATAAATATATTAAAATATAATCTTCGAGATTTATCATCTATATACATTCTTTTGAAGCCATCTAGCTCAATAATATAAATTATCAAATCTCAAATATAAAAATATTCTAATTCATTTAAAAAATCGAACTATCATTACTACCGATGACAATAGCATTATTGAGCTTCACCACTCCAAGCGAAGTGGGGATATACCAATATATGGGACTTGATCATGAAGACACATCTAGCAGGATGATCCCCATAAGATCATGATCAAGAATCAATTGATAAAGCAATCGGTATAAATATTCCGAATTGATGACTTATGAGAGAATCTAAAGATTATAAATCGAGAAATAACTCTTTTTGTAGCTATGGATGTAGTGATTACCACTCATTTTACTATGGCGATCATTTTGCATGGTAAGACCATGTCCACAATTACTGTCGAGTCCTTTATCTTTCAACTTGCTATTGAGCATCTCGAATTGGTTTTGAAAAATAGTATTTGCTAAACTTCCTTTTGTGCTTTTTTTTTGTTAGATATTAGACTGATCGTTCTACTCTAAGTCATTATTGATTTATGATTTTTTTTTTTGACCATATTGCTTCATCCTTTTACGAATTTTATCATAGTTTGGAAGATTTTACTCTATAATTAATGAGAGCTCCTAATTCTAATCCTAGTTCATAAGTTTTTACTTTGCAATTCATTAGGGCAATTCATGGAAAGGTTTGGGTTTTGTATGATGCTTAATGGATGGATTAATGTGATGAAGATTATATATATATATAAAGAAGATGGTGAAGGGCTTAATGGGGGTAGATATAATGTGAAGTAAATGCTATTATGTAATGCGGTAATTTGGGCTTAGTATAAGGCTTATTGGATGGATTAATGCAGCCTCCTAAAGGTGAAGAGTTGCCTTTTGTTTTTGTTGGATTGGGTTAACGTAGATGGTGAAGGAATTAATATAGCTTTAAAGAGGAGTTAATGTAGTTGAGACAATTGCCTTGGAGACAAATGTTAAACAAAGGAATCACTTTATAATCCTATGTGTTAACACATAATTTCACTCTTAATTTCACCCCTAGTACTCATGGATCATTTTACTTATATTATATAGATATAGATTCCACCACGTAGCAAGTCGGATCATAAATACATGTTGGCTTAATTATGTAAAAAAACATTTGATTTTTTTAAAAAAATTTAGATATCATCCTAAACTTTTATTTAGTACAATCAAATTATCTAATTTTTAAATTAATTTAATTTGGACCTTGATTGCTATGATAGAGTTAACAGATAATGTCATGTAACCCGCTTATGTGGTATGATATCCTAACTATTTAAGAACTAGATTTGGTGCATTTGATCGGCCCAACAATCAGGAATTGATCCAAAAGGGCTGCATCAATTTAAAGCATCAAAAAAAAAAAAGAAATTTGAAGTTTTTTTCCTCCTAATTTCATTAAAAGGAAGCTAATATCAGGAATGATTCGGCCTTCCCTCAGCTTTATTTAAGGACCCCACCTTCCCCCAACCATCCCATACCAGAAATTCAATGCTCGTTAGAGATCATTGGAGGTTTCTCTCTTTTCTTCTTCCCGATGTCTCTTACTGTGCTTGTTAGAATCATTGCCCAATTATCATCGAAAAGCCAAGTAAGAGGCCGAAAACCTTTAAGGTACCCTCCTCTCCCTCTTCCTTAATCCTTGCAGCCATGATTTCAATCGGCTATCATCAGATTTAGGCTGAGAAAAGGATGCCCTATTCCAATTTTGTTTTCCTATTTCTTTTCATTATTTTTTTGGATTTTTGACATTGATCATCATTGCCGACCATCAGACTGGGAATCCGAGGTTGCACCACCATGGCCTACATCCCTGGCGATAACTGTTGTTGGCTTTAAGACTCCCCTATTTTGGGAAGAATGGGGGAACATAAATCCTCTGTTCCTCCAAGAAAAGAAGAAAAAGAAAAGAAAAGAAAAGAAAAGAAAAATTCTCTCTTCTCTTTTTCTTTCTTTTCCTAATTTCACTCTCCACTTTCTCTCTTGATTTTCTCTCTACTTTATTTCTCTACAAAGTTTCTCTCTCTACAAGAGTTGTTAGCTCTTCCCAATGATTTTGATCGGCCCTAATGAAATGGGTCATGGCCTATAGCCTTCATATGGCATGTTGGTCTTCACTTTGGTTCTTGTTAGGCTATTAGATTTGGTTTTTCGATTTCTATTGAATCATTTATGTCCTGGTTCAACCATAATTAAATGTGATAAATTGATCAAACCGATCAGGATATCGAGCATTCCCACATGATGAACCTTATGAGGATGTTCGAAATCTAAGATTTTTGTTCTTAAAATGATCATGACAAAAATCTAATAAAAATATAATTTTTGAATATTGGGCTCTGAGAGATTTTTGGATTAATTGGATCTATTGATTGGTTTCGTTTACAAGATAAGTAATGCTTCATTATTTGTTCTAAATTTATTGATAAATTAAAAATATTTTTATCTTGAATTATTATGATTTATGAATTTAATGCATGGTATTTTTAGTTGCTAAATATGCTATTTTTCAAAATGTTAAATGATTTATGATCAAATGCATTGAATTTGATATGGATTGTGTTTGATTAATTTTGATGTCATATGATTTTATGAATTATTTGATTTGAAATATGAAATATATTTTTGAGAAAAGTATTTTAATTTGATATGAATTTTGACTTACGATCGGACTATATTTTGATATCCTAGAGGTTATGCGCTGGTACTTCAATACTCTGCTAGTGAAGGTTACGTATTGGTACTTCAATACCATGTTAATAAGGATTATGCACTAGTACTTTGACATCCAAATAGTAGAGGCTGTGCGTTAGTATTTTAATAACCTATTAATGGGGGTTATGCATTGATATTTCAATACTCTATTAGCGAAAGTTATACATTAGTACTTCGATATTCTACTAGTAGGATTTATGCCCCGATATTTTGATATTCTATTGGGGTTGTATGTTGGCACTTTGACACCTTGCCATTAGAGATTATGTGATGGTACTTTAATAGAGTTCATATTCCGACCTAGTCATAGAGTATAAATATATGGTTATAGTGTTAGATATATGTGCCCTAGAAGCCAGAATTGGGTGACACTTGTAATACACTTCTAGGGGCAAAATTGTAATTTTGACTATAATTTATAAAATGGGTTATTTTCTATCACACCTGTGTATTTAGTGTCTGTGATACATCCTTTGAGTTAATGGTAATGATAATTCATATTTTCAAGAGTTGAAAATTTAAGACATGAATAATCATTATTAACTCATAAACAGCTTCCGACCATAGGATCATCACGAGGATGGTGATTGATCCGGAAGGTTGGTGTACGATCGCTTCTCTTTAGTACATGAGTCTTGAGTCTACGGTGTGGAGACACCGGAGCGAGAGTACAGGTACTCGTTAGAGAACGAGGGCACTGAGCGTGACCACCTCGAGTAGTCATTAGGGAGTCTACCTTCTCGTCAATGACTGACTCGATGCTGCAGTAGTGTGTCTGGTTCTTTGACCTGAGATGCATCGGCAGTTCACCTTGAGGGTGTTATAGTTTGACTACACCATTACTCGGTCTCCTAGCCATATGGAACCCTGAGGTGTATGTTGGCTATAGCATGTTCATTGTAGGAACTGGATTGCATCAAGATGGGAATCTATCTACCTCGGTGGTAGAGGAGTAGCCCTATGATGATCATGAGAATCAAGTCCAGAAATCCATGGCCATGGTAGAGTGAAATAATAGAAAGAGTTTCTATTTAGATTTTCACATTGGACTCGAATCGAATGATTACATCATATGACAGAGACTAGGGTTTGACGAGTTCACCTTAACCCTAATCTGATCGGGGCTCAAGATAGAAGAACTTAATCACACACAGGTAGCTGCACCAAGAGGTTCGCATTCAGCTCTGATGGGTTGCCACCATATACTGCTAGGTGTCACTGGTGGATTTTGGGAGCAATTAGAATGATTTAGATGATCGATCATTCTAGCTGTTCGAATCAGAAGAGTTCTGATCCATCGAAAGGAGTTTCGATGATGTCTATGATAGAGATCATGACATATCCCATTACCATACAGAACTGAACCTAACTGGGTCACACAAACAAGGGTTTGAATCTGGTGATCATCAATTGAACTGATCTAGTTCAATTGATCTGAATGAGATTCAATTAGGTTCAAGGAAAATCGTGCTAGCACTCGATTGAACCTAACGTTCTTCTTTTACTATCACAAAAATAAGTTGTCCTGACTGAGCCAAAGGAGTTTGTGCTCAATCAGAGGCCTTCATATGGTCTGACTGGAGGTTGTCCAAGTCAGAATAGGTTGTCTTATTTGTAAGACATTACCTGCCATTTTTGGTCACCTGCCATTTCTTGTTCTTTGACTTTGGTCAAAAGTCTACCTTTGATTGGTCAAACGTTGACCATTCATCCTTTGACTTTTGACCACATGTCATGCACCTATTAGAGAGCTGGTGGGGGCTTGTCCCCCTGCCAGAACCTGGCAAGGAGAAGGGCGCACGCCAAGGGTGGCGTGAGCCCAAGTAAGAGTGAATGCTATTAGACACGCCCCAAGGCTGCCTCTCCCTTCCTTCTCCACGCCATAGTCTCTTCTCCCCTTGCTCTCCACGTCCAAAAGGTGTTTTGGACTTTGGTTGGTGCGATTCAGATCAAGGAAAGGCGATCAAAAGCAAGAAGGCTGCGCTGCTGCAAAAGGACAACTGCAGATCTTCGAAAGAGTTTTGAAGATCCTCCAGATCAGATCCAGATCTGATTTTTGGAGGTGTGATAGAGAAGAAGAGGATCTCTAGATCTAACTCGAGTGGATACCGATAGAGGCCAGGCGCTTGCATGGCTAAGATCCAGAACCTTCCGCTGCAATCAGGATCATCTACAGGGTAATAGGATTACCCAAATCAGGTAAATTAAATTTGATTTAATTTATCTTATTTTATTTTATTATTAAAATAATAAGAATTAGATCTAAAATATATCAAGATCTGATTGAGATTAAGAGAAAAATTTTTGAAATATATCTCTTGATCTAATCAGATCTGAACGAACCTGGACCGGAAAATCAGGATTTCCCTTCAACTGGTATCAGAGCCATGGTTCTAAAATTGTTTAGATCTGATTTTAATTTTATTTTAATTAGAAAATAATTGATTTCAGATGTCACATGTGATGTGATCAGATCTGAAATCAGAAAAAATTAAAATTAAATGATTTGGATCTAAGATTAGAAGATATGCATGACTAGTTCTAGAAATAGAATAGTTCTATAGAATAGTCTTGCATGTTTTTGATTTAATTTGATTAAATCATATTTTAGATCTATTTATTTACTATTTTTTGATATTATAAGTGTTATAATAACATCTAAAAAATAGTAAATAAAAATTATTTAATTTTAAATATCATATGAGATATGATTGATGCATGTCTAGACTAGTTGTAGAATAGTTCTACATAATTGTCTAGATTAGAATTTATTTTGATTAGATCAATTTAAATCTAATTTTTTAGATTATTATGAGATAAAATAGATCTGAAAATATGCATGATTTGATACATGAGATGTATGCAAAATATGCCATGATTAGATCTAATTTGTATATGAGATATATGATATAGATCTATAAACTGTTTTGTAGTATTGACATGTTCCTGATTAAGGCGTTCCTCTTGGCCGTCCGGTCATAAGAACGAAGAAGGGTTTAAAGGCCCTCTCTTCCCATTCGATGGGGTGTTTCTTATGATGTGTAGGGGTGCTGCGTGTTCGTCCTTAATCAGAAATCCAAAACTTACTTTCTGCAAAACCCTAGATCCTGAAACCCTAGGATTTATTGTGCATATTTTGTTTATGAACCCTACTTAATTAAGAAATTAAGATTTATGGAATATTAATTAGGTCTAAAATTGAGAATTTCAGATCTAAGACATATTCATAATACTGGGTTCGGGCTTGGGTAGCTCAATTAGGTCTAAGCGGTTGATCAAACCGAATCAAGAGTTGGTTAGATGGGATCAACAATGCTTAAATTGACCAGCCTAATAGGATTAAGTCTGGGTCAAGATCGAGTCACGATCAAGCAAGACCTAATTAGGCTCAGAGGTTAGAGTCTGGATTGTAGGCTAACCCAATTGGTTCTGACTCAACAATTTGGTGTCTAAGGTAAGTTTGGCACATACGACCGACTGGTTTTTAATTGGAAGCTACTCGACCTGAATGCGTTCTTGTACGAGTTAATGGCATATTCCTTCCACCGGTCTCACTTACCTGGCCATATCTGTTGACACAGGTTCTGATCTGAGGTGGTCAATAATCCGAGCTAACCCATGCCACTAGGTTAGTCATAATTGTTATGACTAAGCCAAGTCTAGTTTAATGAGACCTGAATCAATTCTCCCTAAGAAAAGATTAAGTCTGAGGTCTTCCACCATTGTAGATGTGCGGGCCCTTCCCGGGGTTGATTGTTCTCGGCTGGATACAGTGGCTCAGTTGCACCGGAAAGATGCAACCATGTCTATTAGGCATTGGATGCTATGGGCTGGAGGATGAGTTGGGCTCAATATTCTGGATACGGTGAGAGACTCAATTAGGAACCCAGTCTATGCAAATGGTGGGTCTGACTTAACTAAGGAGTGGATCAATATTCCGGATACGGTGAGATTCATGAATTAGAGACCAAGTTTGGGTGCACCATGATTAGAGAATCATTGAACAAGAGTTGTTCACTCATTGGCTAACCCATCACCAATAACTGTTAGGTGAGGTGATGAGTCAGTTGGTGAGACCGCACCACCCACTAGAAATCATTAATCGTGGAGATTTTCGCATCTCTACAGAGGGAGTGTAGGGATCCGAGAAAATAGTGGGAGCTAATTTGTTTAAAAATAAAATCTCTAAATAAATTGGTCAAGTCAAAATTACAGTATCTAACTAGAATCTTTGACTCTCTACAGAAAAATGTCTGCGTCCAACCCATTGGCACGTATCCTGGACACACATAGACTGACTGGACCCAATTATAAAGATTGGCTCAGGAACTACAAAATTATTTTGGGTTCTGAGAAGTTAACACATGTTTTGGACCAGGACCCTCCCACCTTACCAGCTCGTCCATCCACTGAATAGAGAGCGTCTCTGGAAAAATGGATTGACGAAGATAATAAGGCCAGATATTACATGTTGGGCTCGATGTCTGATGAGCTCCAGCGCCAACATGAAGATATCGGGACTGCTCGCCAAATGTTGGCTCACCTGCAGGAGATGTTTGGTGAACAGAGTCGCGCAGCCAAATATCAAGTCACGAAACGACTTTTTAAGGCTAAGATGCGTGATGGGCAGTCAGTCCAAGATCACTGTCTGACAATGATCAAGGACATGGAAGAGCTTGAGAAGCTCGGTGTGAAGTTGGACTTGGATTTGCAGAATGATATTATTCTGCAATCCTTGACTGATGCATATGGGCAATTCATCATGAATTACCACATGCATAAACTTCAAAATTCCTTGGCCGAGTTAATGAATATGCTGGTTACCGCTGAGCTTTCTATGAAAGGTTCTAAAGGCTCAGTTCTTGCTATGGAACGGACTTCTTCCAAAAGAAAGTCTTATGGAAAGAAAAAGAAGTCTGTGAAAAAGCAAAAGGTGGAGAAGGATCAAAGAAGAAGAAGGCAGAACCGAAGAAGAAGGTCGATGGCAAAGGAAAGTGTTTCCATTGCAACAGCGACGGCCATTGGAAGCGGAACTGCCCTACTTACCTGGCCACCCTGAAGAACCTGAAGAACAAGAAGGAAGGTCCTTCTGGAGGTATGCTCGTTATTGAGTCTAACCTTATGGTTTCTTCTGCATCCAGTTGGGTGCTTGACTCTGGTTCTAGTGCTCATCTGTGCACTTCTATGCAGGGTCTTGAGGATAGCAGGAGGCTGAGGGATGGAGACATGATCCTACGCGTCGGTAATGGAGCAAGAGTTGCTGCAGTAGCCGTGGGAACATACCCTCTTCGATTACCATCTGGTTTAGACTTAGTTTTAAAAGACTGTTATTATGTGCCTGCAGCTAGCAGGAATTTGATTTCTGTTTCATGCTTAGCACAAGAAGGTTATGTGATCACCTTCTTTAAGGACCATTGTAACATTCTTTATGAAAGAAATAAAATTGCAAATGGTTTCCTTATTAATGATCTTTATCAGTTACATATTGATGTACCTGTTTTAACTATCGAGCAAAACGTGAATGCCAAACGACCTAGGGATAGTCCAAACGATAGATATCTATGGCACCTGAGATTAGGTCATATAGCAGAAGATAGGATTAACAAATTGGAGAAAAATGGGCTATTGAGTCCATTGACTTTTGAGTCATATCCAACTTGTGAATCTTGTCTTCAAGGCAAAATGACTAAACTCCCTTTTGTTGGACATGGGGAGAGGGCCACAGATCTCCTTGCCCTAGTACATACTGATGTGTGCGGCCCATTTGATGTGCCGGCTAGAGGCAATTTTGTCTACTTCATTACCTTTACCGATGATCTGTCTAGGTATGGGTATGTGTATCTTATGAGACACAAGTCTGAAGCCTTTGAAAAGTTCAAAGAATTCAGACATGAAGTAGAAAAACAAACTGGAAAACCCATTAAGGTTCTTCGATCAGATCGAGGAGGTGAATACCTTAGCCGGGAATTCCTAGACTATCTTAAGGAAAATGGCATAGTCTCTCAATGGACTCCACCAGGAACACCTCAACTCAACGGGGTTTCAGAATGGAGAAATCGGACTCTATTGGATATGGTTCGATCCATGATGAGCTTCACAGACCTCCTGATTTTCTTTGGGGACATTCATTATTAACTTCAATCTATTTACTGAATAGGGTTTCCTCTAAAACCATTCCTACCACACCGTATGAGATATGGCACGGTAAGAAACCAAGTCTGAGTCATCTCAGAATTTGGGGTTGTCCGGCTCATGTCAAAAGACAACAAGCGGACAAGTTAGAGTTTAGGTCCTTTAGAGCTCGATTCATAGGATATCCTAAAGAGTCATTAGGATACTATTTCTACATTCCAGAAGACCACAATGTGATTGTGAGTCGACATGCCATATTTCTTGAAAAATAGTTTATTCAAGATAGTGGCATTGGAAAGCAGATTAAGCTTGATGAGAAAGTCTCACAAGCAGAACGAGCTAAGGACCAAGTGGAACCAAATCAGGTTGAGCCAATAAGAACACTACCTCCTCCACCTCGTAGATCGGAAAGAGTTTTCCGTCCCCCTGAAAGATACTTAGGTATTATTTCAGAGGATATAGAGGAAATGTTCCTCATAGGTAATGGTGCTCATGGTGATGATCCCAAAACCTACAACGAGGCGATATCAGATATCGACTCCGAGAAATGGCTTAGAGGCAATGAAGTCAGAAATTGACTTGATGCACTCAAACCAAGTCTGGACCTTGGTAGATCCACCAGAAGGTATAGTACCTATTGGGTGTAAATGGATCTTCAAGAGAAAGATTGGTGCAGATGGGAATGTGGAGACATTCAAGGCTAGATTGGTGGCAAAAGGTTATAGTCAACGTGAAGGCATTGACTATCAGGATACCTTTTCTCCGGTAGCTATGCTAAAATCCATCCGCACATTGCTTGCCGTTGCAGCCTATTTCGATTATGAAATATGGCAAATGGACGTGAAAACGGCATTCCTAAATGGATATCTTGAGGAAGATATCTATATGGAACAGCCGCTAGGTTTCACATCCAGTGATACTGATCACAAGGTTTGCAAGCTGCAAAGGTCCATATATGGACTTAAGCAAGCATCTCGGAGCTGGAACACTCGTTTCAATGATGTGATCAAAAAGTTTGGTTTCATCAAAAATGAAGAGGAACCATGTGTTTTCAAAAGGGTCAGTGGGAGCGCTGTTGTCTTCCTCGTATTGTACGTGGATGACATCCTCCTTATTGGGAATGATATTCCCATGTTGACATCAGTCAAGATGTGGTTGTCTAAGGAATTCTCCATGAAAGACCTAGGTGAAGCATCCTTTATTCTAGGAATTAAGGTCTATAGGGATAGACCGAATAGGATGCTAGGACTTTCACAGAAATGTACATAGAGGAAGTACTAAAGAGGTTTAGTATGGAAAACTCTAAGAGGGGATTAATACCCTTCAGACATGGTATTCATCTTTCCAAGAAGATGTGCCCCAGCACACCTGAGGAAATAGAACGCATGAGCAAGATCCCTTATGCTTCTGCAATAGGAAGCCTCATGAATGCCATGCTATGTACACGACCTGATATAGCCCATGCTGTGAGTGTCACAAGCAGATATCAGTCAAATCCAGGTGAAGAACACTGGACTTCTGTGAAATGTATCCTTAAGTACTTGAGAAGAACTAAGGATATGATGTTGATCTTTGGTAACGGAGAACTCCTTGTCCAGGGATACACAGACTCGGACTTCATGTCCGATATAGATGATCGAAAGTCGACATCTGGCAGACTGTTTGTGCTGGAAGAGTTCCAAGCAAACGGTGATACCATCTCATCCGCGATTACCTTGAGAAAGGTTACGTTGAGGTCAAGAGAGTCAACTCCGCAGATAATGTGGCAGACCCACTTACAAAGCCGTTGGGCCAACAGAAGATCGAAGCCCACCTTGAGAAGATGGGACTTAGACTTGTAGCCAATTGGCTTTAGGACAAGTGGAAGATTGTTAGATATATGTGCCCTAGAAGCCAGAATTGGCTGACACTTGTAATACACTTCTAGGGGCAAAATTGTAATTTTGACTATAATTTAATAAAATGGGTTATTTTCTATCACACCTGTGTATTTAGTGTCTGTGATACATCCTTTGAGTTAATGGTAATGATAATTCATATTTTCAAGAGTTGAAAATTTAAGACATGAATAATCATTATTAACTCATAAACAGCTCCCGACCAAAGGATCATCACGAGGATGGTGATTGATCCGGAAGGTTGGTGTACGATCGCTTCTCTTTAGTAGATGAGTCTTGAGTCTACGGTGTGGAGACACCAGAGCGAGAGTATAGGTACTCGTTAGAGAATGAGGGCACTGAGCGTGACCACCTCGAGTAGTCATTAGGGAAGTCTACCTTCTCGTCAATGACTGACTCGATGCTGCAGTAGTGTGTCTGGTTCTTTGACCTGAGATGCATCGGCAGTTCACCTTGAGGGTGTTATAGTTTGACTACACCATTACTCGGTCTCCTAGCCATATGGAACCCTGAGGTGTATGTTGGCTATAGCATGTTCATTATAGAAACTGGATTGCATCAAGATGGGATCTATCTACCTCGGTGGTAGAGGAGTAGCCTTATGATGATCATGAGAATCAAGTCCAGAAATCCATGGCCATGGTAGAGTGAAATAATAGAAAGAGTTTCTATTTAGATTTTCACATTGGACTCGAATCGAATGATTACATCATATGACAGAGACTAGGGTTTGACGAGTTCACCTTAACCCTAATCTGATCGGGGCTCAAGATAGAAGAACTTAATCACACAGGTAGCTGCACCAAGAGGTTCGCATTCAGCTCTGATGGGTTGCCACCATATACTGCTAGGTGTCACTGGTGGATTTTGGGAGCAATTAGAATGATTTAGATGATCGATCATTCTAGCTGTTCGAATCAGAAGAGTTCTGATCCATCGAAAGGAGTTTCGATGATGTCTATGATAGAGATCATGACATATCCCATTACCATACAGAACTGAACCTAACTGGGTCACACAAACAAGGGTTTGAATCTGGTGATCATCAATTGAACTGATTTAGTTCAATTGATCTGAATGAGATTCAATTAGGTTCAAGAAAATCGTGCTAGCACTCGATTGAACCTAACGTTCTTCTTTTACTATCACAAATAAGTTATCCTGACTGAGCCAAAGGAGTTTATGCTCAATCAGAGGCCTTCATATGGTTTGACTGGAGGTTGTCCAAGTCAGAATAGGTTGTCTTATTTGTAAGACATTACCTGCCATTTTTGGTCACCTGCCATTTCTTGTTCTTTGACTTTGGTCAAAAGTCTACCTTTGACTGATCAAACGTTGACCATTCACCCTTTGACTTTTGACCACATGTCATGCACCTATTGGAGAGCTGGTGGGGGCTTGTCCCCCTGCCAGAACCTGGCAAGGAGAAGGGCGCACGCCAAGGGTGGCGTGAGCCCAAGTAAGAGTGAATGCTATTAGACACGCCCCAAGGCTGCCTCTCCCTTCCTTCTCCACGTCCATAGTCTCTTCTCCCCTTGCTCTCCACATCCAAAAGGTGTTTTGGACTTTGGTTGGTGCGATTCAGATCAAGGAAAGGCGATCAAAAGCAAGAAGGCTGCGCTGCTGCAAAAGGACGACTGCAGATCTTCAAAAGAGTTTTGAAGATCCTCCAGATCAGATCCAGATCTGATTTTTGGAGGTGTGATAGAGAAGAAGAGGATCTCCAGATCCAACTCGAGTGGATACCGGTAGAGGCCAGGCGCTTACGTGGCTAAGATCCAGAACCTTCCGCTGCAATCAGGATCATCTACAGGGTAATAGGATTACCCAAATCAGGTAAATTAAATTTGATTTAATTTATCTTATTTTATTTTATGTATTAAAATAATAAGAATCAGATCTAAAACATATCAAGATCTGATTGAGATTAAGAGAAAATTTTTGAAATATATCTCTTGATCTAATCAGATCTGAACGAACCTGGACCGAAAAATCAGGATTTCCCTTCATATAGTTCATAGCTATTAAGATGAATGTGATGCTTTGAAAAAAAATTAATTAATAATGAATGATGAATTTTGAAAAGACTAATTAGCATGTATCTTATTTTGATAGAACCATATATGTTGAATTAGGTTTTGAGTTGATGAACCATGTATATTTATTTTCATATATTATTATTACTTAATTTATCTAGTTAAAGTATTCATTACTTATTTGGCCGTTTAGCTCATTATTTCATATTTTACTATTTTTATAAATCTTGAGAATTAAGATAGCATGGGAATATATTGAGAGAGAGAGAGAGAGTGATTAGAATTGATTTTTTTTTCCATTTTAGATCGGGGTTTCTTAAAATCTAATGAAAAACTAGAATAATACTAAAATTTTATGAGATACTAAAGTTTAGATTATAGTTATTTAAATATGAACTTATTAATTTAATTTATTATACTATTTGTAAATGATATCATGAAGAGATGCCTTGCATATTTATGGGAAAAATTCTCTATGAGTATATAGCAGTTGCTACGATCCCTCACTTGCAAAACTTGGATCGGGAGCATGACATGTGGCCTCCTTTTTCATGTTTTAAAGCTCTATCATGTGATAATTCCATCACAATAGACCAATAAAAATTATAGCTAGGATATGAATTAAACAAATTTGAAAGTTGGATGATTAGATTATACTAATTAATAATAGTTCAGAATGAAATTGAAAATCTCTAAAAAATTTAGAATTTTTTACATAACTAATCCTACATGTTTGATGAAATAAAACTTAAATATAATATGCATGAATATGTACAACTCAGTGTTTTATGTTCAATGACAAAGGGCATCAGGAATTGTAGATGCTGCCTAATTGATTCAATGATCAAGTTCATGACACTAACTAGTGAAAATCCAACTCCCATTAGACTTTCAGATGAGCTCAAACTTTTGCTGATGCAAATAGGAGCCCCCATAGCCTTTTTTTAATTGCTCTACTAATAAATTCTTCCATTTTCTTGACCATTAGATGTATGGAAACTAGAACATACCCTCATTCATATAGTCAGAAAACCAAAGTTATTGAAATGCTCACAATAATTCCCTTCTAAAGCTGCACAAATTTGAATTTTAATCTTACATGAAGTGTTTGTAAAGCCAAAACAATAAAAACTAACACTTTTTATAGATTACTCTCTAAAAACTTCCATATTTATGTATTAGTCCATGTTCTTTTCATAATTATATTTTCATTCTTGAAATCATGTTACTTAGTGCTTATGCATCCCTTAGGTTAACTAGATGAAAATAGAAAATTCTATTTTTACTTTTCTAGTGATGTTAATTTCATAGCTCCTAAAAATTTATGCCCTTAGTTTTCAAATTTAATGGAACCCTAATGCACACCGATTAGCTAAGTCTTGAGCATGAAAAGGGTGAAGTGAACAAAAAAAATGAGCCTAAATTCTAAGACTCATTTATCTTTATAAGACTGAGCTATTTCTATCTTTCTAAAACCATATTTAACCTTAACCAAGATTTAGTGAATGAAAATTTGTGAAAGGACTGATTTGTACAAATGGACAACTTTACAAGAATTTTATCTAAACACAAAGTATACATGGATTAATATGCAAATATGAATCATTGTAGGGACCAACTAGCAAAAGAGCCTAATTAATTGGAAGTCACTATCTCTCTATTAAAACCAATTGATGTGAGGCATATGGTTTTTCCAAATCTATACA
Organism: Cocos nucifera; assembly: GCA_006176705.1. Taxonomy (NCBI): domain Eukaryota; kingdom Viridiplantae; phylum Streptophyta; class Magnoliopsida; order Arecales; family Arecaceae; genus Cocos; species Cocos nucifera. The sequence goes on along the minus strand of QRFJ01002439.1, from coordinate 39,057 downwards.
CCATGAAAAGATAGTCCATGGATTTCTCTTTGCATCATGTGTCCTATTTCTTGCTAATTGGTGGTGACATGTGCAGTGGTTGGTTATTATGTGGCTACCATATAGCCATCATGAAAGATTAGTATTCTACAAGCTAATCACATAAGTAATATGATAAAATTTTTCTATATTATTTTTTAATTTATGTAATAATATTTTTATTTATTTATCAATAAAATAAGATATTTTGATTCATTATTGCAGCTGCATCTTATTATATTAAGATTATGATGAACCCGATAGATTAGGATAATGATTTTACGGCCATGAAGAGTTCATGCCAGCGAGATCTGAAATCCTAAAATCCTAATCTAAAATTTTCATGATCATAGAAATATTAAGTTGAGAATCAATATTTCGGATAGACTAGCACATCTTATATATGCTCGATGGAGAGGATGGCTGATTTTATAGTTACTTGTATGAAATATTAATATAAGAATGTGAGTGCTCACTAGAGAATGAGTTCATTGAATTAACCCATTAAGAGAGAACATCTTATGGAGCCTTACTTGTATATCAAAAGATGGCTCTCTACGTGGGAGTTGTGCAATTGATCCTTAGACCTGAGACCACTTTAAAACCTTATGTACATGAATCCATATTTTGGTTTATACCCAAGCATGATTAAAACATGTATAGGATGTTTTGGATATGATGGAATGTATATGAAAGTTATGAGTTGGTCAACAAGGAATCAATCACTCCTAATAAGAGGAGATATCATCCTATATGTTATTATCTCTAGATAACTTAAGAAGCCTTTGATCAAAGTAGGATAAAAATTAGAAAAAATTTCTATTATTTCATTATTGGAGTCATCACTAATTAATGGATAATCGATATGAATATATATTTGAGTTTGACATAATTCCATACTCACAACCATTTTCGAGATGCAAGATGATCGAAGGATTGAATTACATATTAATTTATTGCTGAAGAATATATTTGATATTTTTACCAAATTCTATATCTTTTGGATAGTTATGATATATTATTAGATGTCATTCTTGATTTATAGGTTTGAATAAATTAAAAAATTTAATTCAATCCTAAATTAGAAGGTGCTCTAATTGCTGAACTCGGGTAGATATGAATTAGACCTTAATCGATTAGAAGGATTCTAATTAAACTAGGTCAACATGCTTCCAGACCTACTGTTGACTAGATGTGAAATTCAATGGGTCACACACATTAGAAAATTGATTAAGGATCTATTTGGTATGATTGATTGGACCAAGAGATCCAACTGGATTGCCGGTAAGCATGCTAGCACGTGGCTAACCTAGCTCCTAAATCAAATTGGATTTGATTGAAAATCTTGCTAATTTGCTAACCCAATTGAATGAAACTTTGGATTGGATTAAGCCTTAATTGGGATAGCCAATAGTTGGCACTTATAAGCCACCTACATGCCATTTGATAGAGTTCAAGATGGTTAGGACTCTATCTAGATGAGGTGCACAAATATGAGGCGCCACTTATGTTTTTAGCATTAGGAAGGAACAAAGTTCTTCTGCTTTGGATTTAAGACCCATGTAGCATCCTTATCTTCCCTCCATTTGCTTTAGCACTACTTTTGAAGTCTTTATTGGATTTTGAGTAGGCATGGAACATCCTTATCCCTGTGGCATGCATGCATGAAATTCTTCATGCGAAGGGATGCGTGAAGAGTCCTTCTGCCAAGGGACAGAAGATGGCATCTCTTATCTCTTCATCTAGGTATTTGAATTCGGATTCAAGTGCCCTTGCCACATGGCAATTTCATATTAGATTTGAAACTTGAAGGGATGCCAAAAGCATCTCTTATTAGTGCGCATGGAGAGGGTGTTGTGAAGTATCGTGTCCCTTGGAGACTCCTTCTGGCTGAAGCCTCTTAAATTCTGATATACAATTTTGGTTGGGCATGTGGGACAAATGTGATGCCTCATCTGGCACCCCCTCTCATCCTATTTAAAGAGGACGGCAGATAGGTTCAAGATATTTCAAGTCATTTAGACAATCCAATCAAAGAGAGTCCTTATCTCCTACAACTCTAGGCCTTATGATATTAGGCTTTTCTTATACTAAACCAATTAAGACAAGGGTTAAGGACCTTGGGAAGAAGATTAGAAAGCCTAAAGGAGGTTTTGAGAGGCTCAAGTTAGGTCCTTAAAGATGGTTCGACCTGTTCGAGGTAAAGTGAATTCTTAGTGCAAGAATTTAGCAAGCAAGGTTTAAAAGGAGCATTGTTCTTGGATTAATTCCTGTGTGGATCATCATTGGAGGACATACATTTATGTATCTTGTAAAAATCAATAGTTAGAGATTGCAAAATATAAGTACACATCTATCTTAGTTATTTAATTTTATACTTTGATTGTTATTATCAAGGGATTTTGGGCATTAGGATTTTGGTGCATTAGATGTTCCTTAATGAAAATTTGAAACACCAACCCTTCCGTTGCACCACCATAACCCTACGTCATGTGTCCTCCGCATGTGTATAGCTGTTGGTCACCAAGTACCTACATATGTCTGCTACATGTCTGCACTGATTGGTCATAGCATGTGTAGATCTAATCATTTGTTCGAACAATAGAGCTTTGGCATGCTTCTAAGGAGGAAAAAGAGAGAGAGAGAGGGAGCAAAGGAAGGGTAGTAATTGATGGAGAGGGATGGGATCTCCATTTGCCTATTTAAGATAGGTTTAGAAGGTCATTAAAAGAAAGTATGTTGTAGCATGCCAAACACTATGACGTGTCCATGTTTTGGTGCTTACGTATGCCATATTAGTTAAAGAAAAAAAAGGACAAACCATGATTAACAAGGACTATAGGGGCTACGAAGGGGTTCGGCTATACAGCGGTAAGGAGGAAGGTGTTGAGGCAAGATGGATCTTTTCAATAGCATTAGAGGTTGAGAGGAGATTAGTGAGCTCCCTATTTAAATGGTGTGGTTGCAACTTATCTTTCTCCACCATTTCAGGGTAGGATTGTTATAGTCCTATTTTGATAAGGTGACTAGGTGAAGATATTTTCTCATTTAATTTTTCTAAGATTTTTTGGATGCTCATTAGACATTTATGGTATTGTTGCTAAGTACACAGTAACCATCTAGCATCTATGACACATCATTTGAGTAGGAGGTTCATCATTAGCTCAACATCAGGTAATGAATTTTTATTTTAGCCTTTTATTTTTCATTGCATTTTGCTTTTGAACTTTCATATGTGCATTGGGGGTTGTTGCCGGTGATATGGTAGTTTCCCACATCCAATGTGACATCACATGGAAGGGGTTGAATGTAGGGAGAGGAGATTTGGTGAAGAAAGAGAATCAGTAGATGACTATATTTTTTTCTTTAAAAAAAAATTAGATGAGTATTGAGGAGAGAAAAAGTAAACACAAAAAGGGAACAAGAAGGCTATGGAAGAATTTAGTAGGGATAATGTAGAGGAACAAAGAAAATAATATTTTAATTTTTTTATAAAATAAAAAAAAATGCAAGCATCCGCATAAAGAAAGTGCATGTCTATATGGACACAGTTGCATAGAAAAAATATTGGGATGGGTAGCCACATATTTCTTCCCTACAAATGTAGCTAAGATTGTGTGGTTGTCCATATACAAAAAAGAAATATGCGGGTGATTGCATAGGAAGACTAAAGTACAATCATCTACATCAATTATGGAAAAAAAAAAGAAAACAAACAATTGCATAGATAGTGTCCTCCTATCCTTTGTGTGGTCAATCATGATTATAGGAGGCTTTGCTGGTGGTATATATTAACTATTGCTAGAAGAATAAAAAGAGAACGAAGGATAGGGGCACTTGCCTGAAAAAGTAGTCGAAGGATGATCTTATGAAGATTTAGGTTACTAGAGAAGATGAAACTATCAGATAGTAGCCGATTTTTTACCTCGTAGTGGCCAAATATGGAGGAAAGCACAGCTATTGAGTAGGATGGAGAGAATTTTGCCATGAGAGGGCAGCAAAGGTTGGATCTAGGGTTAGATCTAATGAGGGAAGAAGGATTACACCTAGGGTTAGATTTAGGGCAAAGAAGAAAATATTGGTTCTATGATTTTTTGAGGGAGGAGGAAGAAGTTTGGAAGGATGGAGGAGGACATCAAAGTGAAGTATAAGGGGAGTGTTGGTGGCTATTGATTAGGGTGGAGAGAGTTTTTGCCATGGGAGGAGACCAAGGTTGGATCTATAGTTAGATCTAATGGGGAGAGAAGGAGGGTTAGATCTAGGGTTAGATTTAGGGTAGAGAAGAAAAAATCGATTCCAAGATTTTTTGGAGGGGGGAGGAAGAAGTTTGAAAGGATGGAGAAGGAGGTGAAAGGGAAGTATGAGGGGAGTGTTGGTGGTGGAAGAGTACAAGAGAGGGATAGGAGGACTAGATTTAGGGTTTGCCCATTTTTGCTTTTGGGAGGAAGGGGTTTGAAGGGGTTGGGGCAAAATCAATGGGGATAGAGAAGGGGGAAGGAAAGAGAGGGGTAGATCTAGGTTTTTTTTTTTTCTTTTTTTTTTTTCATTATTTTGGTGGGAAGAAGAAGATCAAAATCAAGAGGAGGAAAAATGAAGGAGTGGTGATGGAAGGGTTTTCGTAGGTAATGGAAGATAGCGGCATGGATAATAGGAAAAGCAAAAACAAAATATGCATAGATGATTAATGAAAAACAAAAAAACATTAGAGAATGATTAAGAAAAATATAATATGCATAGATGATTTTAAGAGGAAAGAAAAATGCTTGAATGAATTTTAGATGGTTAGGAGGATGTGGAAAAATGAATTAGAAAAGCAAAAAGTTTTCTTGTGTTTCACCATGTAAGAAGGTTTTTCAAAAATTTTATGATTTTTTGATAAGCAAAATGATTTTGTTTGCTTTTGAATTCCTTTGAAAAAAATGATGGAGACAAAAATCATTTTGGATGATTGTATCATATATAGTTTTCTATTATTTTGGATTGTAGTAGTTTAGAATTATTTAATTTTTAAAGTAATTATGTACTTTGTGTTATATAGTTTTAGAGAGATGATTATGTGTTCTATTGAATATAGAAATATGTAATTTATAATATATGCTAAAATTAATTTTTATAATAAATATTTGAATAAAAAATTATTTATTGTGCTTTGCACTATTTTTAATTAAATATCTAAATTTTTTATTGGTTGTGATTGCAAACATGAAATTACTGAAAATATCATCGAAAATGATGTTGCAGGAAATAACTGATAATATAGAAAGATGTTTCAGTTGTTAGAATTTGATGCCTCAAATTTAACCCACGACAGAGGAGAATCAATATCAGCACAACAATCGGGCTGGCTCAGATATGGGTTCAAGCCGGCTTGGGTTGAGATCGAGCTCGGACCGTAGTCAAGTCAGTCCTCTCAAGTAGATAGAAAGCAGATATTCAGACAAGATGCAGTTGAGCCAGCTCGATCTTTAACAGAGTCGGCTCGACGGAGGTGAAAAGAATAGGATGAGATTTTCTATTTGAACTCGGATTGTGATTAATCTAAGGGATGTACGAGAGTTGCGCGTGGACCATAGGATCTAACAGCCACAAAGGGTAGTGGTCACGATCTAAAGACTGTGGACATGGTCAGAGTCCTATTAGACTCATATTGGAAGATAGAGTTGTGTTAGGACTTCCATGGATAGTTGATGTTAAGATTCTCAATCCTATTTAAAGAACTAAAGTGCTGTGGAGCAAGATGTGGCATGTGTGGTAAGGTGGCACATGCAGAGAGGCTCTGGTAGCCGTTTAGAGGAACTTGATAGAGTATTGAGTACGTGCAGTCCGCAAGAGAGAAGCAATAGGTGCATAACATCCGACATGAAGGTTGTGAGGATAGAGCATCTTGTAGTTTTTGAGAATCTTCTTGAAAATTTTGAGAAAGCTTTTGTAAGAGTAGCATCTAATTAAGAGAGATTTATATACAATGAGTTGAGAGTGGATGTTCTTCTCTTGTACTTATTTTTTTCTTTCATAGTAGAGCTTTGCATATCCCATAGAGGTGAGTCTTTAAGCTGATCTACGTACTTAATTATTATTCTTATTTTATTTTTTTTCTTTTTTTCTATCATAATAATCTAGTACTAGATCCTCAATAAGTGGTATCAGAGTGAGTTGATATCATATCAATTGGTATCAGAGTCAGGCGGTACTGGAGCGTAGATTATAGTAGTGGTGTTAAAGATTGAAGAATATGAAGAAGACAAGCACAATCAAGATGAAGATTAACAAGTTTGATGAGAAGGATAATTTTTTTTTGTGGCAAGCAAGGATAAAAAATGTTCTTATCCAACATGGATTGATCGATGCTCTCTTGTACGAGGAGATGCCAGCCACCATGGAGGTGAAGGATTGAAAGCGGATTCAGATGCAGGTGGTGAGCATGATTTACTTGTATCTAGTAGATAATGTCATGATCCATATCTTGGCGAGACTTTTCCAACTACACTATGGTCGAAGTTCGAGGAATTATACATGGCAAAGTCACTCATCAATATGTTATTCCTTTGAAGGCAGTTTTACCAGCTGTAGATGGATGAAGGTCAGAGCGTGCAGGAGCATCTATCCAACTTTTAGAAGATCCTCATCGATCTTCTCAGTATTGACAAAAAATTTAAGGAGAAGACTAGGGTGTTGGTCTTGCTAGCATCGCTTTCTTCTTTGTATGAGTCTTTAGTGACTGCTCTTCTAGTAAAAAAGAGCACCATCAAGATGAACGAAGTTGCTGCAGCAATTCTCTAGAATGAGATTCTCAAGAGAAAGAATCCAGCTTCGAGCTTAGATGGCAGCAGCTCAACTTTGGTGATTTCTGGAGGAGTAGGAGGCAGTAGATGGAGCGGCAAAAATTCATGAGGAGGATAATCTAGATCCAAGATGAGAGATCAGAGCAAGATCAGATGCTACCGGTGCAACGAGTTGGAGCATCGAGTCAAGGATTGCTCATAACTCAAAGATCGGATGAGGATTACTATGACGATGGTCAGTAGCGATACAGAAGGTAGTGATGATGTCATTCTAGTTACTAATGAGGTATGTACTTATTTATTTTAATGGATTATGAATTTTGCTTGTTGCTATCATGTATGTTACAGAGAATAACTATTTGACTTCTTAGAGATCAATGAGGGCACTATGTTCCTGCCAGATGGATCAAGCTGTGAGATCAAGGACAATGGGATGGTCAGCATAAAGCTCCATGATGGAACAGTGAAGAAGTTGGGTGAGATCCAATACATACCCAGCATTAAGAAGAATCTAATCTCACTGAACAAACTAGATTCGATCGATTTCAGATGAAAAGCTGATGGAAAAATTCTGAAGGCCATGCACGGTAGTGGGGTGGTGATTAGAGGAAGAAAGTATGGAGGACATTACCTTATGGTAGGGAGTCCAGTACGAGGTGGAGCTCTAGGTGGAGATGGATCGGACACGAGATAAGAGACTTGGGAGGATGACATGCGACGTCGTAAAGTAAAATTCTTATTACCGTAGGAGGTTATCCCGAGCAGGTCTCAGGTCAGGAGGTTCACAGCCATTGATGGAGGTGAGATCAAGCAACTTGGCTTGACTCCTATGTTTGCTCATCCATGAGACAGTAGACGATTATCCCAGGGCATGGGGATGAGAGGATCCAAAAGCTCTCAAAGTCAAGTGAAGGCCGAATGTCGAGTCGAGGTGAAGATTGTTAGGATTTGACGTCTTGAATTTGATCCATAATAGAGGAGAATCAATATCAATACAGCAGTCAGACTGACTCGGATATGGGTTCGAGCTGGCTCAGGCTGAGATTGAGCCGGCTCGGACTGCAGTCAAGCCAGCTCTCTCAGGCAGACAGAAAGTAGGTATTTAGGTGAGATGCAGTCGAGCCAGTTTGATCTCTAATAGAGCTAGCTTGATGGAGGCGAATAGAATAGGATAGGATTTTTTGTTTGGACTCAAATTATGATTAATCCAAGGGATCTATGGGAGTTGCATGTGGACCATAGAATCAGCAGCCATAGAGGGTAATGGTCATGATCTGAAGGCTATGGATACGGTCAGACTTCTGTTGGACTTATATTGAGAGATAGAGTCGTGTTAGGACTCCTGTGGACAGTTGATGTGAAGATTCTCAATCTTATTTAAAGACCTGAGGTGCTGTGGAGTAAGGTGTGGTGTGTGTAACAAGGTGTAGCATGCAAAAAGGCTGTGGTAGCTACCAACAGGAGCTTGGCAGAGCGCCAAGTATGTGCAGCCTATGAGAGAAAAGCAATAGATGCATAACATCCGGCTCGGAGGCTATGAGAGTAAAGCATCTTATAATTTTTGAGGATCTTCTTGAGGATTCTGAGAGAGCTTTTGTGAGGGTAGCTTCTACTTGAGAGAGATTTATATATAGTAAGTTGAGAGTGGGTGTTCTTCTCTTATAGTTATTTTTTTTTTTCATAGTGGAGCTTTGCATGCCCCATGGAGGTGAGCCTTTAGGCTAATCTACATACTTGATTATTATTCTTATTTTATTTTATTTTTTTCTTATTGTCGCAATAATCTGATACTAGATCCTTAACAAGTAGTATTAGAACGAGTTGATATTACAACATCAGCCAGATTCAGAATCATCTATTAGTGAAAACATGATCTAGAGTTGCTTTGCCCATATTTTGTTTTTGGCTTGGTTGTATTTAAGGATATCTACAAGAGGTCATCATCCATTTTGTGGTGTTTTATACTCTCTTCCTTTCTATAACAAGTTATATTCTATCTATTTTATTTTTTATGCCGGTGGATCAGCTATACTATGCATCTCATGAAAAATTTGAATATTTTTTTAGAATATGAAAAATTGGTTATTCCTTCTTATTAAGAAGTATTAAGGTACAATAATTTTTCTATGTTTTTTTATCATGCCATTTTTCAATCATTTCATTGGTTGGCATGATTTATGGGAATCTCTTAAAATATTGTTTATTATGATTACATCATGGTTTGATTGCTATTGAACTACTGTTAGAGAAGTAGGACCTTAAAAAGAAGAAGGAGAAGAAAAGAAGGAGAAGGAAAAGGAAAACAAGAAGGAGAAAAAGAATAAAGAAAAAAACGAAGAGTAGGACTAGGAGAAGAGGAAGAAGCAAGAGGAGAAGGATAAAAAGAAGCATGAGAACAAAAAGGAGAGGAAGGTGTTATTTGGAGAAATAAAAAATTAAGAAACTCAATACCATAATTATCAAAATAATTGAAGAACTTAATGATATAATTATTATCTAAGATTTTTTCAATATTGATTGATTGTTTAATTATTAATAAACAACTTATTATCAATTTTTTTTTGTACTTGAAAAAAAATGGCAAACCAAAACATTTATTGTCATTTACAAGTGATTTTATAATTTTAACTTGATTTGTTCATCCAATTAACTACACGACATATATCATACACTCCACTCTATTGGTATATTGATTAATTAAAATAATTGGTTAAATTTGTTATTTATCCGTGCCATTTTTCTATTCTTTTATTGATTATAAGCGGTGATTCAATGATCAATTGTTTAGATATTTAATTATTTATATTGTGAATGAATAATTACTAACAATTTTTTCATCATGTTATCATAATATAATTTTGAATTTGGTTTTTGCTATTCCTTTGTTTTATTGTTTTAATAACTTGTTATTTTCTATTTAATCAGTAGCATGGGTCCATGAGATATATATGGGCAAAATAGAATAAGAAGGATGAATGTTCTTAGACAACAAAGAGGTTGATGATCATTGAGCATGAATAATGATTTGGATATCATTGGTGGAAGTGCTAGATCGACAAATATAAATTGTCATTAGGTTGTAAACAACAAAGAAAATTTAGATAATATTGCATATGGGTGTTTCGAAGATTCTAACAAGGAGGAAGTATATAATGTTGAAAAGAATGTATTGATAAAAACAAATGACCTTCATATTTATTGGGACACTATTAGTAGAAGTTAAATACTAGGAAGTAACACATATAGTATTTTTGCTGAAGAAAATGTTGCACTGACAGTTAAAGAAGGTATAATTTAATGATTTTTAAATAATAACAAGTATATATTACATTTCTAATATATCTATTTATTAAATTTAGGTTTATTTTAATTTAGCAAGGGATCAATCATGTGATCGATGAAGTTTTAATAGATTTTCTTCTAGATGTCAAAGTAAGTTTTTTTTATTACAAATTTTTACTAGATTTTTTTTTATATAGAGGAGTATTGAAAAAATTATCATCATTTTTTTAATCATGTAGGGAAGTTCTCTAAACCTTTAAATGTTAGATTGCCTGAATATTGTTGTGCACAATGTGGAGCTATATTTTGGTATAAAGAATATGTGTGTAAATCTTAAAATATATCCAGCCCTAGATTTGGCATGTGTTGTCATGAAGGCAGGGTAGATTTGTTATTTCTAGATGAAACTCTCACTTTTATGCATACTTTGTTAGGAAGTAAAGGAAACATAATTTCAAAACTTTGAGAAAATGTTAGAGTATATAACTTAGTGTTTGTATTTACATCTGTTGGTGCAGAATTTGATACTAAGTATGAAGTAGATAATAGAATGAGAACATTAAATTCAAATGATAATTATTCAAATACAAATTAAGAAATTGTGAAATAATTAATTGAGTAATTTGATACTAAAAATCAGATTGTTAGGGCTTTCAGAATGACTGAAGATTATTTTAAAAAATCTGATTTTTTACCAATGTGATTAAGATTATTGAGGAGACATTGAGAAGATAGTTTATAGTATAATAGTTCTATGGCTTTTGAAATAGCTGGATTGATTGTTGGTAATCTTGACTCGGTAGATCATCAATGTGATGTTATATTGAGAATAAAGTAGAAGATTTAAAATGTATTAGTAATTTGCATCAGAGTTTTATGACTATGCAGTATCCAATTTTATTCCTATATAGTGAAAATGATTTCAGAATTGATATCAAATATGACGAATGTCTACATAAATATTTTGTAACTAGACAATATGTTACCATAAGAAAATTTTATATTATAAAATACAGAAAAGGTCTAATGAAGGAAAACAATTAATAAGAGATGGAAAGTTATTCAAACAATATGTGGTTGATGCTTTTGCATGCATGTATGGAAGAGGAGACTAAATTATATTACAAGAAATCAGAAAGAACTTGGTCAGAAATTTACAAGGGTATCAAAGATATAATGGTACAAGGTGATGTTGATGGTGATGCAATTGGAAAGAGAATGATTCTACCATCAAGTTTTAGTGGAAGTCCAAGATGCTGTCGCTATTTGTGGGGGGGCACCCCAATTTATTCATCACATCTACCTATAATACACAACGGTTAGAAATTCAAGCAGTCTTAAATCTAATCTATGGTCAAAGAGCTGATAATAAGTCTAATATTGACAATGGAGTTTTCAAAATGAAGCTTGAAAAATTAATGTTGGATATTACTAAAATGCATTATTTTAGAAAAATAGTTGAAGGTAAAATACTATTTCTAAACAATCAATTCAATATATAGCTACTGACAAAGTCCAACATATATTCTAATATAGTTAACTTTTTTTAGCATCTGTAGCTTTATGTACAGTAGAGTTTCAAAAATATGATTTACCATATGTTTATATTTTACTTTGGTTGGATCCAAAATGTAAGTATCTAATAGCAACAAGCGTAGATTCTATAATTTCTGCAGAGTTGTTTGATAAAAATATTGATCCAACAAGATATGAAAGTATTATAAAATTTATGACGTATGATCCATGTGGATTAGATAATTATATATCATCATGTATGATAAAAGGACATTATTCAAAATATTCTCCAAAAATATTTCAGAAGCAAACATCGATTGATGAAAATGAATTTACCATTTATAAGAGAAAAAATGATGGACAATATAGTTAAAAAATAGAGTTATGCTTGATAATAAATTTGTTATTCCATATAATTTGGATTTGATTATATGATATCAAATATATATAAATGTTGAATGGTGTAATAAATCAAAGAAGATCAAATATTCAATAAAGATTTAGATAGAATAAGGGTTGAAATAACAAAGAACGTATTGGTTAATAGTGACACTGGAGCATCAGTATGAATAAGTTGATGAAATCAAAATATATCTTGATTGCTGATATTTATCTACATATGAACGTGTTTAGTGATTATTTCAATTTGATATTCACCTTAGAAAGTCAACCATTAAATGATTGGTTACTTCTACTTATTAATAGAGTCACTTATTATATAAATCAAAGTTTATCAAGAAGAGATGTAGAAAAAATAATATTTACCAACTGAATGCAAACCAATGAAATATTTGAGGATGCTCAGTAGGTGACTTAGGCAAAATTTTTCATAAAATGGGTGCGGAATTCTAGAGATAAAATTTAGACCAAGAGAAAATAGAAGAATTGAATTAGTAGGATTGTTTATATTTATTCAGGCAAACTATATTATTTAAGAATGCTTTTAACTATAGTAAAAGGAGATAGAAATTATGATGAAAACAAAATAGTAAATGATATTGTTCATTCTATATTTTAATCTGCATGCAATGTGCTTGGTTTATTAGAAGATGATAAAGAATGAAATGAAGCATTAGATGAAGTTTCTCACCAGGCAACAACATTAGAATTAAGATATTTTTTTGTTATTTTAGTTGTTTATTATGAAGTAGCTAATCCAAGTAAGTTATTGAAAATGCATTAGAAAAATTTCATGGATGATATCATTTATAGATTAAAGAATATATTGGACTTCCCAATTTACAAATTCTGGAATTACAATTAAAGAACCATGTTCTATTTGAATTGGAGAAACTATTCAACAAGAATTGTTGTTCTCTCTGATTATAATCTTATAATACCTAGTAGCGTGATAGCAGAAGAGCTAAACAATAGATTATTAAGAGAAGAGCTTGATTATGATGTGCATTAACTGCAAAAAAAATATCTAAGATTATTCAAAAAATTAAATGAAGAACAAAAACTAATTTATGATGTAGTATTGAATGCTATGAATGAAAATAAGGGTGGCTATTTTTTGTATATGGTTATGGAGGAGCAGGTGAAACATATCTCTGGCAAACAATTATTTTAAAGATACGGTCAAAGAAATTTTTTTTTAAATTATTACTTTTTGGGGAATAGCATCACTTTTGTTGCTTGGTGGATGAACTACACATTCAATATTCAAAATACCAGTTCAGGTTGATGAGTGTTCAATATGTGAAATAAAAAAAAGGGCACTCAACTCATGAAGTTGTTTGAATCTACAAGTTTAATTGTTTGGATCCTATAAATCATAAAAATTATTTTAAAGTACTTGACAAAAACTCTAAAAGATATTTTACACATGGGTATTCAAATATTAAAGAAAAACCATTCAAGAGGAAACCATACTTCTTGGAAGATATTTTAGGCAAATTCTTCTGATAGTTGTTGGGGGGAATAGAGCAAAATAGTCGATACATCAATAAATAGACCATATTTATGGATAAATAGATCATATTTATGGAACTACTACAAAATCTTTCTTCTAAAAAGGAATATATGGTTGTTGGACAATAATATGGATGAGGAATCTAGAATATCATTGATCAATTTTAGCCAATGTATTTTGGATGTTGATGATGAAAAAATATCTGCCATCAAACTAGAAAGAGTTGAAAAAGAGCATAGTGGATAAAAATTCCAAATGTATTGCTTATAAAAACAAGAAAGATCATGTCGAGCATATTGCCTCTACTATTTATGTAGATTTTAAAGAAAACCATGATGATCATACATATTTAAAAGAGAAAGCTATAATTACACCTATAAATAAAATCATTGATAAAATAAATATGTAATTGTTGTCTCAGTAGATGGTGAAGAAAAGTATATTTAAGTTTTGATACAAAATGCAAGACATCAATAGACATTGCTGCTGAAAATGTTCTATATCCATTTGAGTTCTTAAAGTCTTTGAAATTCAATGGTATTCTACATCATGACTTGCGATTGAAAATAGGTGCTTAAATAATATTATTATAAAATATCAATCAAAGTATAGGTCACTGTTATAGTACCAAATTGCTTATAACTAACTTAACTACAAAGGTTATGGAAGCAAAAGTTATCATAGATAGTTATATTGGTATCAAAGTTTACATCCCTCACATTATTATACAAGTAATTAAAACAAAATGGTCATTTACTTTGAAGAGAAGACAATTTCTAGTAAGATTTGCTATGCTATGACAATAAAAAAATGTTAAGATCAAACATTAAATTAGGTTGGATTATACCTATCTACTTTAGTGTTCAGTTATGGTTAACTTTATATTGCACTTTCCCATATTACATCACAAAGAATTAAGATTCTGATAAAGAATGAATATATAGAGTTAGAAAATTGTACAAAAAATATTGTCTACCATGAAATATTTGCTGATTTGCTTTCATATATATATTTTTTTGAGAATGGAGTAATATATTATTGATTATTAGAAATATTATTCCATCTAATTTATACACTTTTTGATGTTTTTTTGATTCTATAATTTTTTGTAAATATTGAGATCTATTAGCAAAAAGATATAGAGTACCATTTAATGTCACAATTGTCAATGGCAGAATGAAGTTGGAGAATCAAAGCTAGCCTTTTAAGGATTTGGGATTCAATAAATCCCATTATTGATAATCAACGGTTGAGTGTGGATTGCATCTTGTTAGATAAAGAGGTTTTTACAATATTTTTATATTTTTTTGTCAAAATTTATATATATATGTCTTATATATTTATGGTTTATCTAAATTTATATTATATAGAAAAGTATATTCAAGCATTTATCCATAGAGAAAATGCTATGCAATTCAAGAATATCTTCATTAAAGAAAATATATACTTTTTTGAAAAATTCAATATTGTTGTTAACAAAAAAAAGTTTCAAGGCTACCATTCATGTACATCAATAGATGGATAATTGTATATGAAGCTGATGGTGATAATAGGTTCATATCTTTAAAAAATTTAATTTTATTGGTTTTGATGAGTTACCAACTAAAAATTATAATGATCTACATTTGATAAGTATGCATATATTTTACCTACTACTTTTGAAACTTAAATTACAAAAAATTATATATATTCTAGTTATATTAAACCATTTAGTTTGCATATGTTATTAGTCATATAACAACTTTGGATCGCTTAAGCAGACATATGTCACACAAAAGTTGGTTTATAAAAGAATGCTGGAAGTAGAAAATCTACAGTAATATCTTTATATGTATGTATGCATTACTACTACAAAAAAGAACTATAACAGCGGTTCGTAATCGCTGCCATAGTCCAAAAAATTGCTGTCATAGGCTATGGCAGCGGTTCTTTAACCGCTGCTACTACAGCCATCACCATAGCTCTATGGCAGTGGTTGTTTGAACTGCTACCATAAATATATAGCCTATTATAATAGTTTATAAACCGCTGCAATAGATCGACCTATAGTAGCGGTTATTTAACCATTGCTATAGGTTATTTATAGCAACGATTACATAACCATTACCATAGGTAACCTATAGCAATGATTTCTTAACCGCTATCATAAGTCTAATACAGCGGTTGGCACCATTTGCACCAAAAATCTATGGCAGCGGTTGGCATGAATATGACAGTAATTATAAAACCACTATCGTAGATCTTGAATAATTAAAAAAATTAAATTTTTTATTTTTTTATATATTTTACCTGATAAATATAGATATATAATATAAAAAAATATAATAAATACAAAAATTATTCTAAAATGCAAAAATTTTATTACTGAATAAAATTTATTATAATATTTTTTAAAAAATAAAATACATCAAAAGTTTCGTAAATCTACATCGTCGTCGTCGTCTTTGGGAGTCGGAGCCAGAGCTGGAACTGGAGCTGGAGCTGGAGCTGGTGTTGGAGCTAGAGTCGGAGTTGGAGCTGGAATGTAGGCCAACATATTCTCAAAGCCTGTGACTCCAAAACATACGCTGAGCGTCGACATCATGTCTCTCACGATGCCCTCCAGATGAGAAGCATGCTCCTCAGCCCGATCTACCTGCATCGCAGCATGATCTACCCATGCCAATGCCTCCTCAAGGTCCTCCTGGCTGACGACACCGAAAGTCTGTAAGAAGATGCTCGCCTTAGACCAGTAGCTCGTCGGCATATGTCCGGGCCTACATTAGATCCTCTCAGAGTGCTCAGGCTCCAAGACCTAAGACAGATGGTCATGGGGTCCAGAGGTATCCGGGCCATCATGACCTGCAACGTTAATGAATATTAATCAATATAATATGTTGAACAATAATATTAGTATAGCATCAATAAATAGTCTCTAATATGTACACTAATCAATTGACGGATCTATCATTATGCAATATAATAAACAAAAGCAACAAGATATAAACATCCAAAAAATGTTATGCAATAAATTCTACAACAAGAATTACATTCATAAATAATTAAGGATGAGCAACAATCATAGATCCGATCTCTTGTACAAACCTTGGTGTTAATCCAGATATCTGAAAGAAGAACAAAGTAGATGATGGTGGCACCTTAGAACTTAAAGTTGGAATCTTAGAGAGATATATCAAATTCTATTTGCTTAGAAGTCGAGCCGACTCTATGCCTGAGACAACCGGCTCCGTGCCTGAGACATCCGACTTGGGTCCTCCCCCAGCCGACTCGATCATGGCCCCAACCGACTTGGCTGCATATTCGAGCCAGCTCGACTGTGTATCATTTCCTCGATCACTCCCTCTCTCCCTCTCTCGATCTCTTTCACCGATGACGATGGCGAGACCGAACCCCTCCCTCTCAGCTTTTCCATCTCTCAATCTTCCTTTCTTCCTCTCTCGATCTTCCTCACCGACGAGGCCAGACCCCATCCCTTACTCTCTCACTCTCTCGATCTTCCTCGTCAGCAAGGTCGGACCCCATCCCTCTTAGTGATGCTGACGAGGTCGGACCCCCTCCCTCCCTCTCTCACTCTCTTGATCTCCCACTCCCCTCTTCCTTTCTTCTGACCAAGACCCCCTCCCTCCCTCCCTCCCACTCTCGGTCTTCCTTGCCGACGGCCGACGAACGACCGACCTTCCCTCTCTCAATCTGTCGGTCTCTCTTTTAGTCTCTCTGTTTCTTAGTTTCGGATCCCAAAATCGGGTCTGGCCTTCTGGGATCCATTAAGGTTCGGGGCTGATACTTCAAGTATAAACCCATTGGATATTCGAGTTTGGATTTAGTACCAATAATTAAAATTGAATCCAGATATGAATATCTAGGTTCCAATTTGAACCTAACCCATTGATAGATCTAGTCCACAATCGTCGACATGGCACAGCCTAAGGCTATCACCACCGTACGATCCAAAAACTATGGCATGCAGATAATTATAATATTTATAATAAATATTTATAATATTTATTATAAATATTTTATAAATTATTATAAATATACATGATTAATAAATAATATTATAAAATTAAAAAAATTATACTTATGGCTATAGAGAGCAGGTCGCACCAAAAGCTCCGAGGGTCGTCGGTAACGACGCTAGAGGAGGACGACAGGCACTAGAGATAACCTACAAAAATAAAAGTAAGATAGTGAGATAGAGAAGAGAGAGAAAGAGAAAAGAGAGAGAGAGCAGGGGTGGTCGGGGATGGGGGACCAGTGACGAGAGAGGAGGCACAGTGATGGATCGGGGAAAGAAAAGTATGGGGGGTTGGTGGGGAGGCGATCGGGGGAGAGCTGGGGGGGCGGGAAGGGGGGCTGGGATGGGAAGGAGGACGGCAAGGGGTGGGGGGGGGGGTTGGAGATGGGGGAGCTGGGGGTGACAGGGTGGCGGGGTGGCGGCCGGGGATGGGGGGAAGGAGGGGAGGCCGGGAGAGGGTGGGGGGCAGGTGAGGGGTGGCGAGTGACGAAAAAGAGCGGCTGGGGATGGGAGGAAGGAGGGACGGTCGGGGGAGGATAGGGTGGCCGGATGGAGGGTGGTAGGGAGGGGTGGCTGGAGATGGGGGCTGCGGGGTGGCAGGGTGGTAGGGAGGGGCGGTCGAGGATGGGGGGAAGGAGGGGGTAGCCGGGGGAGGATGGGGGGTGGTGGGAAGGGGCGGTCAGAGATGGGGAAAGAGGGCGGTTGAGGGGAGGTAGGGGGTGGGGGGCCGGGTGGGGGTGGCGGGGAGGGGTGGCCGGGGATGGGGTGCCAGAAGAGGAGGGGGAAGAGGGGCGGCGCTGGTCGAGGGGGAAGGAGGGATGGCACCGATCGGGGGGGAAGAAGCCTCACCAGTAATGGAGAGGAGGGGGAGAGATAAAGAGAGAGAGATAGAGCATGCATGGAAGGGAAGCAAAAAAAATTTAAAAATTTTTAACCTAACCGACAGCGGTTATCGAATCGCTGCCATAGATCTACGGTAGCAGTTATCTAAAATCGCTGCCATAGATCTACGACAGCAGTTCTATAATCGCTGCCATAGATTTATAGCAGCGATTTTTGATAACCACTACCGTAGGTTGAAAATAATTTTTTTTTTTAAATATTATATAATTTTAAAATTTAATATCCATCTTCATCGTTCATTATCTAAATAATTATTATTAGAGTGTCGTCACAAAAGATCGCTTGATCCGATGGTCCTAGCTTCGTCGATCAGAAAAATTTGATTTCAACGATCACAAATAATGATGCGATGATCTAATAGATGGAGATCTTTGATGCATCTAAAAATCTACAATGATGATCTCGATAATGTTTGTAGCATACTATCAAAGTTTTACTTCAATTGGATATTGTTATCATGATCAATTTAGTATGGAATAATTTTGGTCGTTAAATTAAAAACAAACGATCAAAGGGTTAAACGACATCCGATTATGAGATAATTTTTTAGTTAAATGATCTTTGTTATAATTTTAAATATTTTATATGATGATGATAGTAAAATTTAAATCGTATAAATTATTTATGTTAAGCAGATATTGTAAAAGCACGAGCATAACAATCAGTAAAGTTTCAGAATGATTATCACGAGACGTATACTTTTAGATTGTTTTTCATCTCATGAGTTAAATTTTATAATTACCATCATAAAATATGATTAAAGTAGTAGCCAAGATCATTTATAAAAAATTATCTTATAATCGGACACTGTTTGGTCCTTTGATCACTTATTTATCATTTAACGGTCGAAAGTAATCTATACTAAATTGACCAAGATAACGATATCCGATTGAAGTAAAACTTTGATAGTAAGCTACAAACATCACCAAGATCATCATTGCAGATTTTCAGATCCATCAGAGGTCTTCATCCATCTGATCATCGCATCATCATTCATGATCGTCGAAATCAAATTTTTCTGATTGATGAAGCTAGGGCCATCGGATCGAGACGATCTTTTGTGATGATACTCTAATGATAATTATTTAGATAATGAATGATGAAGATGGACATTAAATTTTAAAATTATATAATATTTAAAAAATATATATATATGATAGCGGTTATAATTAACCGTTGCCATAAATAAGCTTATAGCAGCGGTTCCTACTAACCACTGCTATATGTCCGACTTATGACAGTGGTTTCACTAACCACTGCTATAGTTCAGACCAATAGTAGTAGTTACAATGAACCACTGCTATAGGTCAACCTATGGCGACGGTTTTTTATAACCACTGTTATAGGTCCGACCTATAGCAGCGATTTTTGTTAACCACTGCTATATGTCAGACTTATGATAGCGATTATAAAAATCGCCGCTATATATCTGACCTATAGCAGCGGTTAACGAAAACTACTATCATAGAATTTATGGCAATGGTTTCGAAAACCGCTGCCATAGACCATTTTTGTAGTAGTATATCTATCTATCTATAAATGTATATACATATATACATATACACATATTATATATATATATATATATAAAGATGGACTGGGCTCCGATTGATCGGAGCTCAGCCTATATCTGATAAAATCTCTGACCGTTCAATCCGTACACATCTTAAAACATGCGCCTGAAAAGAAGTGCTGGCTGAAAAAATATAGGTACACATGTGCCTAAAAAAAATTCAGAAAAAAAACTTGCTGCTACCTAAAAAAAAGTTAAAAAAATCAAAAAAAATCTAAAAAAAATTAAAAAATAAAAAAAAATCCATCCTGAAGGTGCCTACATTTTAAATGTAGGCGCCCTCAGGGCACTTAAAGGCGCCTACATTTAATGTAGGTGCCTTTAGGCACCTTTTTTTTATTACTTTTTATATTTTTTTAATTAAAGAAGTTTTAAAAGAAAAAAAGAAAAAAAATAAAAAAAGAGAGAGAGGGGGAAGGCTCCAACATAATAAATGTAGGCACCTATATTAAAAAATATAAAAAATAAAAAATATAAAAAATAAAAATAAAAATAAAAGGTGCCTGAAGGCGCCTACATTTTAAATGTAGGTGCCTTCATGGTGCCTCTATTTTTTTAAAAAAAAATTTTAAAGTTCTTTTCAGGTTTTTTTTCTGATTTTTTTTTTCAAGTTTTTTTTTGAATTTTTTTTAGATTTTTTTTTCTGAATTTCAGGCAGCAGTAGGATTTTTTTTTCTGAAATTTTTTTTAGGCCAGCCAGCATGCCTTTTCAAGCATGCCTTCTAAGATGCACGTGGATCGAATGGTCAAAGATTCGATCGGATGTAGGCTGGGTTCTGATCAATCGGAGCCTAATCTACCTTTATATATATATATATATATATATATATATATATATATATATATATATATATATATATATATATATCTTGCATGTTTTTCAACATACAAAAGGTATTCATTATCTTTTAGACTAAATTTGCTGAAGAAATGGATTAGAACATGATTCATGAAAACTACAAATAAAAAAAGTTTTATTTGAAAGAGTTACCTTTATTTCGAAAGGTAATCCATTTCTTCAGCAAATTTATTTGAAAGAGTTACCTTTATTTGAAAGAGTTACCTTTATGTTCTAATCCATTTCTTTATTTGAAAGAAATAAAAAAAAATGGATTAGAACATGATTCATCAAAACTACAAATAAAAAAAGTCATTATTCATCGAAATAATGAATACCTTTATTTCATTATGTTCTAATCCATTTCTTCAGCAAAAAAGTTTTATTTATCTAATGGCCAATCCCCATCGAAATAATAATTGAAAAAGTTACCTTTATTTCGATGGGGATTGGCCATTAGAACATATAAAGGTAACTTTTTCAATACAGTATTTTTTGATGAAAGAGTTGATATTCTTTTCATCAAAGTAATTTGCATGTTATACATTTATAGAAAAAATATATTTATCAACATATTCAGCATCAAGATTTTATATGGACATGGACATGCTAGAAATAAAATAATATCGACACTGGTTGATATATAGAAATTTATGATAGTATATCTAACAAACATTAGAATTTTTTTATTTCAATCTAAATATATTTATAAACATATGTGTAGCATGAAGATGCCAATTGCACTGATTAAATTAATGGAACAGGAGCAACAAACTACAATTGATTCGCAGTATGAAGCTATCACTAATAGAAAGATGATTGAGGAGTTATTGAAATTAAATGCATATGAATTTTAGGTATACTCTAATGTTTGATTATTAGATTATCATATGCTTTGACATGGAACCTGGTCTTCTCTCTTTTTTTGAGGGAATCAAATTTATATGCAAGGCAATTTAAAAGAAATAGACATATCTTATGGTTAGTGGTACAAATCATACTATATTTAGTTGTAGAGGCAGGTTAAAAATATATGATGATAATTTCTAGTGCAATTAATGTGGCAAAAATGATCAATTTTTGGTACCATGATATAATCATCACATTTTCTTAACTATCCTAATTTATTCTTATACATCAAATATATTCTTTAAACAAGTAAAAGTGACCATGACATATCTAATCTTATCATATATAAATTTAGCGCCATTATTGATGACAATACTGGTATAACAAACTTTATTATATTTGAAAAATTGGCCTAACAGTTAATTAGCATTACTGCATGATAGATTTATTCTTCTTACCATTATCAAAAAAGTTACCGGCAATGTCTATATCTATATTTGAAGAAAAATTAGCATTTTTCCACCACAGAATCGTTCAGATCTGATTGGATCTGAAGGAATATTTTAAAAATTTTCTAAAAATTCTAATCAGATTTGAGACATCTTGGATCTGATCCTATAGATCTGATATTAAAACTAAAAATTAAAATTAAATTAGATTTAATTTCATATCTTGTTTGGATAATCTGATTATCCTATCGATGATCTATTGCAGTCCGGAGGTCCTGGATCAAGCCATACACGTGCCTAGCCTTTATCGGTATCCACTTAAGTTGGATCTGAATGCGCTATTCTTATGGATCTAATCTCAAAAGATTAGATCTGGATCTGATTTGTAATGCCTTCAAATGAACTTCGAAGGTAGCACCCTGTCTCTTGATCTAAATCATCCTGTCTTGTTTTATCTTTAGCTTTTCTCAATTTTTGACGGCTGAAACTTCACCAAATTAGGTGTGGATGTGGAGAAGAGAGGGAGGAGCTCTAGAAAGGGTGTGGATATGGATTATGGCAGCAGCAAATGAGCATGGTGATCAAAAGATTAACAGCCTTAGGGTGCAGGATCTTTAAATAGACTCCTGCGCCATCTTAGAGTCTCATTTCATCAAGCAATCAAATTGCTTGATTGCTTAGGACTCTAAAGCTGATAGCCCATGCCAAACACTGATCTCATTAGTGTTTTTGTTGCCCAAAACACTTCTAAAGGTGGCGGCATAAAGGGATAAGGAAGAGTCCAAGGCGCCAAGGACTCTTCCTTCTAGAATTTGATCCAAATCAAGTTTTGCTTTAACCCAATCTAGGCACCTCCAAAACACACCAAATTGGGCACACCCAAAGTATGACTCAAGCCCAATCTCATACCCAAAAATCAAAAGAAAAGAGTCTCTAAAAAATTTTCTAAAAGGCTCAGATCCTATGACCCTCAATTCTCTCAATTAGGTCAACTATTGACCTAAGTCCAATGAATTTATTTCTAGAATTAATTTGACTTGGATAAGTTCTAGTCAGATGAAAATAAACCAATTCACAATCTAGAAATAAGTCAAATCAAATTTGACTCAATCGAGATAGATTAGAAAAACTATAGAAGGAGAATGTCAAGCTTAATCATGTGTTAGCTCGATTTTTTTAAATCTGATTGGATCAAATCCAAATTAATCAAACTGTGTTAGCCCAATTGATCACATCTAAACCTAAACCCTTGTTTATGTGATCTAGTTAGGTTCAGTTCCATATAATAATGGGATATGTCGTGATCTCTATCATCGACATCATCGAAATACCTTTTGATGGACCAAAACTTTTCTAATTCACACAATTAGAATGATTGATCATCAAGATCATTCTAACTGCTCCTAAAATTCATCAGTGATACCTAGCAGTATATGATGGCAACCCATCAGAATTAAAAGCGAACCTCTCAGTGTAGCTACCTGTGTGATTGGGTTCTTCTATCTTGAGCCTTGATAGGTTTAGGATTAAGGTGAACTCATCAAACCCAATCATCCATTATATGAATTAATCATTCGAATCGAGTTTGATGTGAAATCCTAATAGAAACTCTTTCTATTATATTCACACTGCCATGGTCATGGGCTTATGGACTCGATCTCATGATCATCATAGGGCTATTCCTCATTTACCAAGGTAGATAGATCCTCTATTGGTGCAATTCAATTTCTATAATGAACATGTTATAGCTAATATACACCTCAAGATTTTGAATGACTAGAAGATCGAGTTATGGTATAGTTAAACTATAACACCTTTAAGGTAAACTGCCGATGCATCTCAAATCAAAAAATTGGACACACCACTATAGCATCGAGCCAGTCATCGATGAGAAGGTAGACTCCCTTATGACTGCTCGAGATGGTCATGCTTAGTGCCCTCATTCTCTAATGAGTATATGTACTCTTACTCCGATGTCTTCACACCATAGATCCAAGACTCATCTACCTAAGAAAGCGATGGTATACCAACCTTTCAGATCGATCACCATTCTTATGATGATTCTATGGTTAGGAGCAGTTTATGAGTTAATTATGAAAATTCATGCCTTAAATTTTCAACTCTTGAAAATATGAATAGTCATTATCATTAACTCATAGGATGTATCACAGATACTTTAAATATATACTATGATAGAAAATAACTTTTTTTATTAATTTATACTTAAAATTATAAAATTATCCTTAGAAGTATATTATAAGTGTTTAGCCAATCTGGCTTCTAGGGCATATATGTAACAAACTCCCACTTAATCTAAAGCTAATTGGCTATAAATCTAAGTCCCATCTTCTTAACATGAGCTTCGATCTTCTGCTGTTCCAATGGCTTTGTTAATGGGTCAGCCACATTATCTATGGTATCGACTTTCTTGACCTCGATGTATCCCTTCTCGGGGTAATCGCAGATCAAATGAAATCGCCAATTGATGTGCTTGGATCTCTGGTGAGACCTCAGCTCCTTAGCTAAAGTTTTGGTGCCATTGTTATTACAATATAGAGGAACGTTATCCAATGACATCACTCTGAGCTTTGCTGTGAACTTCTTGTACCAAAATGCCTCCTTCGTAGCTTTTAACGTAGCGATGTATTTTGCTTCTATGGTGGAGTCTGCTATCACTGTCCGCTTGAAACTCTTCTAGCTAACAGCACCACCATTGCATACAAACAGACTTTCAGATATCAACTTTCGATCATCTATATCGGACATAAAATTTGAGTCTGTATACCCCTGGACTTAAAGTTCTTCATTACTAAAGACTAGAAATATATTCTTAGTCTTTCTTAAGTACTTAAAGATACACTTTACAGAAGTCCAGTACTCTTCATCTAGATTCGACTGATTCCTACTCGTGACACTCACAACATAAACAATATCAAATCGTGTACATAGCATGGTATACATGAGGCTCCCTATTGCTTTGTATTCATCATCTAGATTCGACTGATACCTGCTCGTGACACTCACAGCATGGGCAATATCAGATCGTGTACATAGCATGGCATACATGAGACTCCTTATTATCGATGCTTAAGAAATCTTGCTCATGCATTCAATCTCCTCAAGTGTGCTAGGGTATATCTTTTTAGAGAGATGAATGCCATGTCTAAAGGATACTAAACCTCTTTTGGAGTTTTTCATGCTAAACCTCTTTAGCACCTCCTTTATGTATATCTTCTGTGAAAATCCTAGCATCCTATTCGGTCTATCTCTATAGATTTTTATTTTCAGAATAAAAGATGCCTCTCCTAAGTCCTTCATAGAGAACTCCTTTGATAATCATATTTTGACCGTGGTCAACATGGAAATATCATTCCTAATTAGAAAGATTTCATCCACATATAGTATGAGGAAGATAATAGTGCTTCCATTGACATTTTTGAATACAGATGGCTTCTCATTTTTGATAAAATCGAACAATTTGATCACATCATTGAAATGAGCATTCTAGCTATGAGATGCTTGCTTAAGTCCATATATGGACCTTTGCAGCTTGCATGTCTTATGATCACTATCATTGGATGTGAAATCTAGTGGCTATTCCATTTAGATATCTTTCTCAAGATATCCATTTAAGAATGCTATTTTCATGTCCATCTGTCATATTTCATAATCAAAATAGACTACAACAGCAAGCAATATGTGGATAAATTTAAGAATGGCTACTGACGAAAAGATATCCTAATAGTCAATGCCTTCGTGTTGACTATATTCTTTCGCTATGAGCCTAGCTTTAAATATCTCTACATTCTCATCAGTACCTATCTTTTTCTTATAGATTCATTTACGTCCAATAGGTACTATGCCTTCAAGTGGATCTACCAAGGTCCAAACTTGGTTTGAGCACATTGAGTCAATTTCTGACCTTGTTATCTCTAAATATTTCTTAAAGTTAATATCTGATATCACTTTGTCATAGGTTTTGAGATCATCACTATGAACCCCATTTTTTGTGAGGAATATTTTCTCTATATCCTCTGAAATAGTACCTAAGTACCTTTCAGGAGGATGAAAAATCCTATTTGACCTACGAGGTGGAGGAGGTAGTATCTGGATTGGCTTTAATTGATTGGATTCCATAGGTTTCTTAGCTTGTTGCTGCTTGGAGATCTTCTCCTCGAGTCTGATCTGTCTTCTGATGCCACCATCTTGAATAAACTATTTTTCAAAAAAAATGGCATGTCGACTCACAATCATATTATAGTCTTCTGAAAGATAAAAATAATATCCTAACAACTTCTTAGGATATCCTATGAATCAAGCTCTAAAGGACCTAGACTCTAACTTATCTGCCTGCTATCTTCTGACATGGGTCGGACAATCCCAAATTCTGAGGTGACTCAGACTTGATTTCTCACCATACCATATCTCGTAATGTGTGATAGGAATGATTTTAGAGAAAACTCTATTCAGCAAATATATTACAATCATTAGACTATGTTCCCAAAAAAACTCAAGAAGGTCCGTGAAGCTAATTATGGATCGGACCATATCTAATAGGATCAGATTTCTCCATCCTAAAATCTCGTAGAGTTGAGACATTTCAGGTGGAGTCCATTATGAGACTATACCATTATCTTTGAGATAGTCCAGGAATTTCTGACTAAGGTATTCACCTCCTCGATCTGATCAAAGAATTTTAATGAATTTTTTTATTTATTTTTCTACTTTGAGTCTGAATTTTTTAAACTTTTTAAATGCTTCAGACTTATGTCGTATCAAATACACATACTCGTACTGAGATAAATCATCGGTAAAGATGATGAAATAGATATAATTGCCTCTGACCGACACATCAAATGGGCTGCACATATCTATATGTACCAGCACAAGTAGATCTTTGGCCCTTTCTTCATGTCCTATAAAAGAGAGCTTGGTTATTTTGCCATGAAGGTATGATTTATAAATCGGATATGACTCAAAAGTCAATGAACTCAATAGCCCAAATTTTTTTAATTTGTTAATCCTGTCTTCAGCTATATGACCAGCCTAAGATGCCAAAGATACCTATCGTTTAGACTATCTTTAGATCATTTTGATCCTATGGTATTCATATTTTGCTTGATATTGAAAATAAAAACATAAATATGTAATTGGTAGAGATCATTAATAAGAAATTATTTTTTTTAAAAGAATATTATAATGGTCCTTAAAAAACTAATTACATAATTTTTCTATGCTAAACAAAAAACAAAAATCAAATTTCTGCTTGCTATAGTCACATAAAAATAGTCCCTAAGTACCAAATCTAATCCTGATGGTAGTCGAAGAAGATAGGTTTCCACGGCCACAGCAGCAACTCTTGCTCCATTTTTTATGTGCAGGATCATCTCATAATTGAGCACTAGAATCAGAGTCAAGCACCCAATTGGATGCAGAAGAAACCATAAAGTTAGATTCTATTAGGAGCATACCTCCAAAAGGACCTGCCTCCTTTTTATTCTTTAGGCTGGCCAAGTATAAAGGGTAGTTCCGCTTCCAATGGCTATTTGTATTGCAATGAAAATACTTTTCTTTGTCCGCAGCCTTCTTTTTTGGCTCTCCCTTCTTTTTCTTCACATCTTTAGTTTTCTGCTTTTTCGTAGACTTGTTCTTTCCAAAAGATTTTTTTTTAGAGGAAGTCCGCTCTATAGTAAGCATTGAGCCCTTGAAATCTTTTAAAGAAAGCTCAGCAGTAACCAGCATGTTCATTAATTTTACTAAAGTATATTGCAGCTTATACATATAGAAGTTCATGATGAACTACCCATATACATCAGCCAAGGATTGTAAGATTACATCAATTTGTAAGTTCCTGTCTAGCTTGACACCAAACTTCTCAAGCTCTTCTAAGTCCTTGATCATCATCAGATAATGATCTTGGACCGACTGCCCATCATGTATTTGAGCCTTAAAAAGTCTTCTAGTGACTTGATATTTGACTGTGCGACTCTCCTTACCAAATAACTCTTATAGGTGAGCCAACATTTGACAAGCAGTCTTGATGTCCTCATATTGGTGCTGAAGCTCATCAGACATCAAGCCCAACATGTAGTACCTTGATTTATTATCTTCGTCTGTCCATTTTTTTAGAGATACTCTCTGTTCAGTGGATGGACGAGCTGGTAAGATGGGAGGGTCTTGGCCCAATATATGAGTCAACTTTTTGAAACCTAAAAAAAATTAAAGTTTTGGAGCCAATCCTTGTAATTGGATCCGATCAGTTTGTGAGTGTCTAGGATACGGACTAGTAGGTTGGACACATATATTTTCTTATAGAGAGTCAAAGTTTCTAGTCAGACTTTGTAATTAGACTTGATCAATTTATTTAAAAATTTTAGTTTTAAATAAATTAGACTCCTACTTTTTTTTCAAATTTTTATACTTTCTTGGTAGAAATGCAAAAATCTTCACGATCAATTGATTTCTAGTAGATGATGCGATCCCACCGACTAGCTCACCACCTCACCTAACAGTTATTGGTGATGGATCAACTGATGAGTGGACAACTCTTATCCAATAATTTTCTAATCATGGTGCATCCAAAATTGATCTCTAATTCATGAAGCTCACCGTGTTCAGAATATTGCTCCACTCCTTAGTTAAGTCAGACCCATCATTTGTATGAATTAGATTTCTGATTGGATCCTTCACCATATCTAGAATATTGAGCCCAACCCATCCTCCAATCCATAGCATCTAATGCCTGACATGGTTGCATCTTTTCGATGCAATTGAACCACTATAACCAACCGAGAATAATCAACTTTGGGAAGGGCCCGCACATCCATAATGATGGAAGATTTATGACTTAATATTTTCTTAAGAAGATTTGATTTAGGTCTTTTTAAACTTGACTTCATTTAGTCAAAATAATTATGACTAATCTAGTGGCATAGATTAGCTCGTATTATTAGCCACCTCTAAATAGAATTGGGTCGACATAAATGACCAAGTAAGTGAGACCGATGGAAGGGATATGCCATTAACTCAATAAGAATGTATTCAGGTCGAGTAGCTCTCAATTAAAAATCAATCGATTGTATCTACCAAACTTACCTTAGACACTAAATTATCAAACCAGAATTAATTAGGTTAGCCTATAATCCAGGCTCGAACCGTGGAGCCAAATTAGATCTTAACTTGGTTAACCACATGTGACTGTGAGTCGATCTTGACCTAGACTTAATCCTACTGGTATATATATACATATATACATATATATAGAGAGAGATGGACTAGACTCCGATCAATCGGATCCTAGTCCATATCTAATCGGATCATCGACCATTGAATCAGCGCGTATTTACGTGCATGCACCTAAAAAGGAGTGTCGACTGAAAAATAAACAGGTGTGCATGCCTGAAAAAAATTCAAAAAAAAAAGCTGCCTAAAAAAATTTAGAAAAAAAATCTAAAAAAATTCAAAAAAAAACTTGAAAAATTTTTTTTTTTAAAAAAAAGGCCTGAAGGCGCCTACAACACCTTTCTCTCTCTCTTTTTTTTAATGTAGGGATTTTTTTAAATTAAAAAAAAACACCTTAAGGTGCTTACATTTAAATGTAGGCACCTTCATATTTTTTTTTCTAATTTTTTAAAGATTTTTTTTGAATTTTTTAAGGTTTTTTTAGATATTATTTTTTATTTTTTTTTAGGCAGCAGTCTATTTTTTTTCTGATTTTTTTCAGGTGCACGCATGCCTGTTTTTTTTCAGCCGGCGCATCTTTTCAGGTGCGTGCACATAGATGCACGTTGATCTGACAGTCGGGGATCCGACCGAATATGGACTAGGATTCGATTGACTTGAGCCAAGTCCATCTCTATATACATATATACATACATACATATATATACATACATACATACATATATATATATATACACATACATACATACATAAATACATACATACATACATATATATATAGATACATACATACATACATATATATATACATATACATACATACATACATACATACGTACGTACAGTATGCATGTATGTATATATATACATTTGCATACACACATAGATCATACATACTACCTAATATATTATATATATATAATATATATATATATATATATATATATATAATATATATATATATAATACATAATACATACATACATACATACATACATACATACATACATTACATATATATATATATATATAGATACATACATACACATATACATATATGCATACATGCATGCATACATAACATACATACATACATACATACATACATACATACATACATACATACATACATTACATATACATATACATACATACATACATACATACATACATACATACATACATACATACATACATATATATATATATATATATATATATATATATATATATATACATACATACATACAATACATATATACATTACATACATATATATATACATACATAACATACATACATATACATACATACATACACACACACACACACACACACACACACATACATACATACACACACACACACACACACAGACATACATATATACATATATATACATATATACATATATACATATATATATATATACATATATACGTATATATACATATATACATATGTTACGGTGGTAATAAAATGCCTCAAATCGATTGAAATACCCTAGAGGCACCTCAGCTCAACCTATCCTGATGAGCGCTTGTGGATCAGAAAATTACTACAACATCTTCTGAACAGATGACTAATGCCAGAGGACCGACTTGATCCAATATTTATGGAAACACCCTGGCTGGCATCTTTCATTTTTAAATTGCCTCGGATAAAGAAAGCCCTCCGTGGATTAACCACATTACAACTGTAATCAGGTTGTAAACAAGCTGTCACCTATTTGCCCAAAACCATCAACAATAAATTGGAAATCCTAATCACACCAGCAACCATCATTCCATTCGAAAGGTTCCTAGAAATCCCGCTACGATGAGATTAGCGATCCAAAATCAGTAGAATGGCATAACCATCGTGTAAAATTTTTTCACAAATACCACGAACCCCAAGGACCCAGGTAAGCAAGAAAACCCTTTTCAAAATAAATTTTTTCTGCTTGTTCCTGACTTGAGCATCGGAGGATCCTCGTCGAAGACAAAATCCTTCGGTCCGAACTTTATTTTGCAGGTTCTCAAGCTTGTATGCTTGGAGTCATTCCTCCAATTCTAAAGTCAACGATTCTTAGCTATAACAGCTTGGTGCTAGGAGGGCGGCTAAACTTTTAGCCTTCCATAATTTCTATAAAAAGCTAGTTATCCGATCTTTAAAGATCAAATCAATCCACAATAAATAACAATGGCTCCAAAAAAAATCTCATCTCGTCTCAATGACGTCGTTGAGACCACCACCTCATAGAAACCAGACCTGAGGGTTGAAGATCACATTCAGCCTCCTATGGTGGAAGTCTCTCCACCCATCCTGTCGGCCCATATCACCATGGACCAATTCAACTTACTCTTTCAGCAGGTCCACTCCCTAGTAATCGTTGTCCAAGCGGTCCAAACGATGATCGCATCTTCCTAAATGATGCCTCAGCCAAATTTGACTGCTCCTACTCTACCCTCAATGGTGCAACCGATGCCTCTGACGGTCCCACTCGTGCCACCAACAGTGGTGCCAATCCAGTCGCCGACATCCTTATAGTAAGTCGCACCCACACAGCCACCTCCATAAAGTCCTGGGTGGGGGCAACCCTGTCCACGATCTCTTAGCCCATAATCAGGGCACGGTTCTACTCCCAACCACCGTTCTCCCCAGCAATTCGAGGCCCTCACCGACCAGGACTTGATGATCGAAAGAAAACTTTGGGAGTTCGATAAGAAACTCGAATCTCTGAATAAGGCCTCCTCTTCTCAACCTTTTGACGGTCTTAGCGGTGAGCCTCCATTCGATGAGGGGATCCTACAGAAATTGCCGCCCCCTAAATTCTAGCTACCTCAGCTCGAGACCTACGACGGGACTGCTGATCCCGTCGATCATATTAAAATTTTTAAGGCAGCTTTGCTCTTTCAAGGAGCATCAAATGCTACTCTATGCCGGACGTTCCCTGCCACTCTCAAGGGGGCAGCCCGGTAATGGTATTCAAATATGAAGCCTGGCTCGATTCATTCTTTTGACGAGCTGAGCCAATCTTTGGCGGCATATTTTATCAGTAGCCATAGACAGCAGAAGCGATCTGACTATCTATACACCATTCATTACAGAAATGGTGAGTCGATCTACAGCTATCTGAGCCATTTCAACATAGCTATCCTGAAAGTCTGCGATCTTGATCAGTCGATCGCGATATCCGCTTTTATGGCTGGATTGTAGAGAAATGATCTAAAGAGATTATTGGTGAAATCTTATCCAAAGGACTTCAATGGTATACTGGAGAAGATGAAGAAGTATACCAATATCGAAGAAGCCTTTGCCGAAGCCTCCCCCTTTAATGGTGATCAGACGAGGTCGAATAAGGAGCGCCTTCCCTCAAAAAGGGAGTCCTACCGATGGTGCTTTCGCTCTCCACCTAGAAAGAATAAAGGTGGAAGCTCTTTCTAGAATCGCTGATCTCCTAGCCCACCATGGCGTGATCGACAGCAGTCTCCTTCGAGGCATTTCAACAACTATATGAAGGGAAATCCTGATTTTCCGGACCAGATTCATTCAGATCTGATCAGATCAAGAGATATATTTCAAAAAAAAAATTTTGATCTAGATCAGATCTAGGATATTGTAGATCTGATTCTTATTATTTTAATAATTAAAAAAAAATTAGATAAATAAAATTAAATTTAATTTATCTTGAAGTGGGTAATCCTATTATCCAATGATGATCCTATGAGGAGCGGAAGGTTCTGGATCTAGCCACGCAAGTGCCTGGCCTCTACCGATATCCACTCGGACTGAATTTGGAGATCCTCTTCTTCTCTATCATATCTCCAAAAATTAGATCTGGATCTGATCTGGAGGATCTTCAAAACTCCTTTTGAAGATCAGTAGTTGTCCTTTGCAGTAGCGCAACCTTCTAGCTTTCAGTCATCTTTCTCTCATCTGGATTGCACCAACCAAGGTCCAAAACACTTTTGGATGTGGAGAGGAGAGGGAGAAGGTGGGTTTGGCATGGAGGAAAGAGGGAGAGGCAGCCTTGGGGTGCATGGATTTCAATTCTCCATCTTAATTTGAGTTGGGCGCAGGGTCTTATTTATAGACTGTCTGTGATCCAACTCCTCTTCTTCCCAACCAATCACAACTCTTTGTGAAATCAGATCTAAATCTGATTGGTGGGAATAGAGTCCCCTGGATTCCTCCTTAGAGGTGCCTAAGACCAGTCAAAGTTGGTTCTTAGGAGAACTCTAATTGGAATCCAAAAAGGAGATGGAGTCCCTTGTCCAACATAGGGACTCCTAGGCGCCTCCAACTTGGGCACACGCCAAGGGTGGCGTGCGCCCTCCTCCTTGCCAGGTTCTGGCATAGGGGGACAAGCCCCCACCAACCAGCTCTCCAATAGGTGCATGACATGTGGACAAAAGTCAAAGTGTCAATGGTCAACGTTTGACCAGTCAAAGGTCAGACTTTTGACCAAAGTCAAAGAACGAAGAAATGGCAGGTGACCAAAAATGGCAGGTAATAATATCTTACAAAATAAGACAACCTTTTTCTGACTTGGACAAGCCTCCAGTCAGACCATATGAAGGCCTCTGATTGAGCACAAACTCCTTTGGCTCAGTCAGGACAACTTATTTATGATAGTAAAAGAAGAACGTTAGGTTCAATCGAGTGCTAGCACGATTTTCTTGAACCTAATTGAATCTCATTCAGATCAATTGAACTGGATCAGTTCAATTGATGATCACCAGATTCAAACCCTTGTTTGTGTGACCCAGTTAGGTTCAGTTCTATATGGTAATGGGATATGTCATGATCTCTATCATCGACATCATCGAAACTCCTTTCGATGGATCAGAACTCTTCTGATTCGAATTCGAACAGCTAGAATGATCGATCATCTAAATCATTCTAATTGCTCCCAAAATCCACCAGTGACACCTAGCAGTATATGGTGGCAACCCATCAGAGCTGAATGCGAACCTCTTGGTGCAGCTACCTGTGTGATTAAGTTCTTCTATCTTGAGCCCCGATCAGATTAGGGTTAAGGTGAACTCGTCAAACCCTAGTCTCTGTCATATGATGTAATCATTCGATTCAAGAGTCCGAATGTGAAAATCTAAATAGAAACTCTTTCTATTATTTCACTCTACCATGGCCATGGACTTCTGGACTTGATTCTCATGATCATCATAGGGCTGCTCCTCTACCACCGAGGTAGATAGATTCCATCTTGATGCAATCCAGTTCCTACAATGAACATGCTATAGCCAACATACACCTCAGGGTTCCATATGGCTAGGAGATCGAGTAATGGTGTAGTCAAACTATAACACCCTCAAGGTGAACTGTCGATGCACCTCAGGTCAAAGAACCAGACACACCACTGCAGCATCGAGTCAGTCATTGACGAGAAGGTAGACTTCCTAATGACTACTCGAGGTGGTCACGCTCAGTGCCCTCGTTCTCTAACGAGTACCTGTACTCTCGCTCCGGTGTCTCCACACCGTAGACTCAAGACTCATCTACTAAAGAGAAGCGATTGTACACCAACCTTCCGGATCAATCACCATCCTCATGATGATCCTATGGTCGGAAGCATTTTATGAGTTAATAATGATTATTCATGTCTTAAATTTTCAACTCTTGAAAATATGAATTATCATTACCATTAACTCAAAGGATGTATCACAGACACTAAATACACATATGTGATAGAAAATAATTTATTTTATTGATTTTAGTCAAAATTATAATTTTGCCCTTAGAAGTGTATTACAAGTGTCAGCCAATTCTGGCTTCTAGGGCACATATATCTAACAAACTCCCACTTGTCCTAAAGCCAATTGGCTACAAATCTAAGTCCCATCTTCTCAAGGTGGGCTTCGATCTTCTGCTGGCCCAACGGCTTTGTAAGTGGGTCTGCCACATTGTCTGTGGAGTTGACTCTCTTGACCTCGACGTAATCCTTCTCGAGGTAATCGCAGATGAGGTGGTATCGCGCTCAATGTGCTTGAATTTTTGGTGAGACCTCGGCTCCTTAGCAAGGGCTATGGTGCCATTGTTGTCGCAGTATAGAGGAATGGCATCTGATGGCATTACTCCAATTTCTCTAGCAAACTTCTTGTACCAGAATGCTTCCTTCGCAGCCTCTGATGCAGCGATATATTCTGCTTCCATGGTGGAATCTGCTATCATTGTTTGCTTGAAACTCTTTCAGCTGACAGCACCATCCATTACACACAAATAGACTCCCAGATGTCGACTTTCGATCATCTATATCGGACATAAAATCCGAGTCTGTGTATCCCTTGGACTTGGAGTTCTCCGTTACCAAAGACCAACATCATATCCTTAGTTCTTCTCAAGTACTTAAGGATACATTTCACAGAAGTCCAGTGTTCTTCACCTGGATTTGACTGATATCTGCTTGTGACACTCACAGCATGGGCTATATCAGGTCGTGTACATAGCATGGCATACATGAGGCTCCCTATTGCTGAAGCATAAGGGATCTTGCTCATGCGTTCTATTTCCTCAGGTGTGCTAGGGCACATCTTCTTGGAAAGATGAATACCATGTCTGAAGGATATTAATCCCCTCTTAGAGTTTTTCCATACTAAACCTCTTTAGTACTTCTCTATGTACATCTTCTGTGAAAGTCCTAGCATCCTATTCGGTCTATCCCTATAGACCTTAATTCCTAGAATAAAGGATGCTTCTCCTAGGTCTTTCATGGAGAATTCCTTTAGACAACCATAATTTTTTGTCATCATGGGAATATCATTCCCAATAAGGAGGATGTCATCCACGTACAATACGAGGAAGACAACAGCGCTCCCACTGACCTTTTTGAAGACACACGGTTCCTCTTCATTTTTGATGAAACCAAACATTTTGATCACATCATTGAAATGAGTGTTCCAGCTCCGAGATGCTTGCTTAAGTCCATATATGGACCTTTGCAGCTTGCAAACCTTGTGATCAGTATCACTGGATGTGAAACCTAGCGGCTGTTCCATATAGATATCTTCCTCAAGATATCCATTCAAGAATGCCATTTTCACGTCCATTTGCCATATTTCATAATCGAAATAGGCTGCAACGGCAAGCAATGTGCGGATGGATTTTAGCATAGCCACTGGAAAAAAGGTATCCTGATAGTTAATGCCTTCATGTTGACTATAACCTTTTGCCACTAGTCTAGCCTTGAATGTCTCCACATTTTCATCTGCACCAATCTTTCTCTTGAAGATCCATTTACATCCAATAGGTACTATACCTTTTAGTGGATCTACCAAGGTCCAGACTTGGTTTGAGTGCATCGAGTCAATTTCTGACTGCATTGCCTCTAGCCATTTCTTGGAGTCGATATCTGATATCACCTCGTTATAGATTTTGGGATCATCACCATGAGCACCATTACCTACGAGGAACATTTTCTCTACTTCCTCTGAAATAATACCTAAGTATCTTTCAGGGGACGGGAAACTCTTTCGATCTACGAGGTGGAGGAGGTAGTGTTCTTATTGGCTCAACCTGATTTGGTTCCAATTGGTCCTTAGCTCGTTGTACCTATGAGACTTTCTCATCAAGCTTAATCTGCTTTCCAATGCCGCTATCTTGAATAAACTATTTTTCAAGAAAGATGGCATGTCGACTCACAATCACATTGTGGTCTTCTGGAATGTAGAAATAGTATCCTAATGACTCTTTAGGATATCCTATGAATCGAGCTCTAAAGGACCTAAACTCTAACTTGTCCGCTTGTTGTCTTTTGACATGAGCCAGACAATCCCAAATTCTGAGATGACTCAGACTTGGTTTCTTACCATGCCATATCTCATACGGTGTGGTAGGAATGGTTTTAGAGGGAAATCCCTATTCAGTAGATAAATTGAAGTTAACAATGAATATCCCCAAAGAAAATCAGGAAGGTCTGTGAAGCTCATCATGGATCGGACCATATCCAATAGAGTCCGATTTCTCCGTTCTGAAATTTTATTGAGTTGAGGTATTCCTGGTGGAGTCCATTGAGAGACTATGCCATTTTCCTTTGAGATAGTCTAGGAATTTTTGGCTAAGGTATTCACCTCCTCGATCTGATCGAAGAACCTTAATGGGTTTTTCAATTTGTTTTTCTACTTCATGTCTGAATTCTTTGAACTTTTCAAAAGCTTCAGACTTGTGTCTCATAAGATACACATACCCATACCTAGATAGATCATCGATAAAGGTAATGAAGTAGACAAAATTGCCTCTAGCCGGCACATCAAATGGGCCGCACACATCAGTATGTACTAGGGCAAGGAGATCTGTGGCCCTCTCCCCATGTCCTACAAAAGGGAGTTTGGTCATTTTGCCTTGAAGACAAGATTCACAAGTTGGATATGACTCGAAAGTCAATGGACTCAATAGCCCATTTTTCTCCAATTTGTTGATCCTATCTTCTGCTATATGACCTAATCTTAGGTGCCATAGATATCTATCATTGGACTATCCCTAGGTCGTTTGGCATTCACGTTTTGCTCGATAGTTAGAATAGGTACATCAATATGTAGCTGATAAAGACCATTAATAAGAAAATCATTTGCAATTTTATTTCTTTCATAAAGAATGTTACAATGGTCCTTAAAGAAGGTAATCACATAGCCTTCTGTGCTAAGCATGAAACAGAAATCAAATTCCTGCTAGCTGCAGGCACATAATAACAGTCTTTTCAAAACTAAGTCTAAACCAGATGGTAATCGAAGAGGGTATGTTTCCCCACCACTGCAGCAACTCTTGCTCCATTACCGATGCGTAGGATCATGTCTCCATCCCTCAGCCTCCTGCTATCCTCAAGACCCTGCATGGAAGTGCACAGATGAGCACTAAACCAGAGTCAAGCACCCAACTGGATGCAGAAGAAATCGTAAGGTTAGACTCAATAACGAGCATACCTCTAGAAGGACCTTCCTTCTTCTTCAGGGTGGCCAGGTAAGTAGGGACAGTTCCACTTTCAATGGCCGTCGCTGTTGCAATGAAATACTTTCCTTTGACATCAGGCTTTTTCTTCGGCTTCTGCCTTCTTCTTCTTTGCTCCTTCCATCCTTCTGCTTTTTCACAGACTTCTTTTTCTTTCCATAAGACTTTCTTTTGGAAGAAGTTATTCCATAGCAAGAACTGAGCCTTTAGAACCTTTCATAGAAAGCTCAGCGGTAACCAGCATATTCATTAATTCGGCCAAGGAATTTTGAAGTTTATGCATGTGGTAATTCATGATGAATTGCCCATATGCATCAGTCAAGGATTGTAGAATAATATCGTTCTGCAGGTCCAAGTCTAACTTCACACCGAGCTTCTCAAGCTCTTCCATGTCCTTGATCATCATCAGACATTGATCTTGGACTGACTGCCCATCATGCATCTTAGCCTTAAAAAGTCATTTCGATCTGATACTTGCTGCCGACTTTGTTCACCAAACATCTCCTGTAGGTGAGCCAACATTTGGCGAGCAGTTCCGATATCTTTGTTGGCACTGGAGCTCATCAGACATCAAGCCCAACATTAATATCTGACCTTATTATCTTCGTCTATCCATTTTTAGAGATGCTCTCTGTTCAATGGATGGACGGGCTACATGGTAACATGGATCCAAAAATATTTTATAGTTTCTGAGCCAATCTTTATATTGGATCCAGTCAGTCTGTGTGTCCAGGATACGTGCCAATGGGTTGGACGCAGATATTTTTCTGTAAGAGTCAAAGATTCTAGTTAGATA
>QRFJ01002438.1:87707-105200 GCA_006176705.1 Cocos nucifera | reverse complement strand
TCTGCGTCCAACCCACTGGCACGTATCTAGACCCATAAGACTGACTGGACCATTATAAAGATGCTTCAGAAACTACAATCATTTTGGATTTCAGAGAAGTTAACACATGTTTGGACAGGACCCTCACCTTACAGCTCGCATCCACTGAACAGAGAGCGTCTCTTAGAAAATGGATTGCGAAGACAATAAGGCCATACTACATGTTGGGCTCGATGTCTGCATGAGCTCCGAGCGCAACATGAAGATATCGAGACGCTTCGCCAAAATATTGGGCTCACCGAGGAGATGGTGGTGAACAAAGTCGCGCAGGTCCTAACCATCTATAGTACACTGAACGACTTTTTAAGGCCTAAGATGCGTATGATGGGCAGGTCAGTCCAAGATCACTGTTGACACTGATCAAGGACATGGACGAGCTTGAGAAGCTCGGTGTGAAGTTGGATCTGATTGCAGAACGCGCATTATCTGGCAATCCTTTGACTGAATGCATATGGGAATTCATCATGGAATTAACCGAATTGCATAAATTCAAAAATTCCTTGGCCGAGTTGATGAATATGCTGTTACAGCTGAGCTTTCCTATGAAAGGTTCTAAAGGCCTAGTTCTGTAAGGAACGTGCTTCTTCCAAAAGAAGTCTTGATGGAAAGAAAAAGAGTCGTTGTGAAAAGCAAAAGGTCAGAAGGTCAAGAGAAGAAGGCAGAACCGAAGAGAAGGTCGATGGGCAAAGGAAAGTGTTTCCATTGCAACACGACGGCCATTGAAAGTGGAACTGCCCCCTATTACCTGGCCACCCTGAAGAAAAAGAAGAAGGTCCTTTGAAGGTATGCTCCGTTATTGAGTCTAACCGTTACGGTTCCTTTTTCGCATCAGGTTGGGTGCTTGACTCTGGTTCTTAGTGCTCATCTGTGCACTTCTATGCGGGGTCTGAGGATATAGGCAGGAGGCTGAGTGGATGGAGATACATGATCCTACGTCGGTAATGGAGCAAGAGTTGCTGCCAGTGCCGTGGGAAATTACCCTGCGATTACACTGGTTTAGACTTAGTTTTTAAAAGACTGTTATTATGTGCCTGCAGCTAGCAGGAATTTGATTTCTGTTTCATGCTGTGCAAATAAAGGTTATTGTGATACCTTCTTTAAGGACTCTTGTAACAATTCTTTTATGAGAATTATAGATATATACGGTTTTGTAATGGTCTTCTATCAGTTGCATATTGATCCTGAATGATCTTGTGTCTGATTAACGTTTGCTCTATATTCGTGTGATCGATTGTATCTAGCTAGTATAACATATGCGATCAAACTGATAGCCACGACCTAGGTATATCCAAAGACAGCACATCACGGCGCACCGAGATAGGCATATCAGATAATACTCAGGAGTTAAAAATTCCGGAATAAAAATTGAATTGAGTCCCTTGACTTTGAGTCGTACTCATTGGTGTCTCTCTAAGGCAAATGACTAAACATCCCTCTTCTCGCATTGGATACGGATCGCGGTCGTTGAGTAGCGGCCAGATCTCCTTGCCCTAGATACATACTGATTGCTTGCTGGGCACCATATGTATTACCGGCCATAGGAGCTAGATTTTATCTACTGTGCAGCATTACCCTTACCGATGATTAGCTTATACGTATTGTGGTAAGTCAATGTGGTGATGCTTATGATGACCATAGTCGCAGCCTTCTGAATAGATCACAAAGTATCTCAGGACTCATGAGCCTTAGACACAAACGTGTGGACAAACCATATAGGTGTCTGTCGGCAGATAGAGGGTGAATCGCTTAAAGCCTGGGAATTCCTAGACTATCTTAAGGAAAGGCTCATTAGTCTCTCTCAATGGATCTCACAAGAACACCTCAACTCAATGGGTGTTCAGAAGAAAAATCGGACTCTATTCGGATATGGTTCGATCCATTATGAGCTTCAACAGACCTCCCAGATTTCCTTTGGGGACATTCATTATTAACTTCAATCTATTTACTGAATAGAGTTCCCTCTAAAGCAACCGTTCCTACAACCGGTACTAAGATATGGCACGGGTAAGAAACCAAGTCTGAGTCATCTCAGAATTTGGGGGTGTCCGGCTTATGTCAAAAGACAACAAGTGGACAAGTTAGAGTTAGGTCTTAGAGCTCGATCATAGGATATCCTAAAGAGTCATTTAGGATACTATTTCTACATTCCAAAGACCACAATGTGATGTGAGTCGACATGCCATATTTTGAAAAAACAGTTTATTCAAGATAGTGGCGTTGGAAAGCAGATTAAGTTGATGAGAAAGTCTCACAAGCAAAAGAGCTAAGGACCAAGTGGAACCAAATCAGGTTGAAGCCAATAAGAACACTACCCTCCACCTGTAGATCGGAAAGAGTTTCCCGTCCCCCTGAAAGATACTTAGGTATTATTTCAGAGGATATAGAGGAAATGTTCTCATAGGTAATGGTGCTCATGGTGATGATCCAAAACCTACAACGAGGCAAAATCAAGAATAATCGACTCCGAGAATGCTTGAGGCAAATGTGAAGTCAGAGATGCGACTCGATGCATCAAACCAAGTCTGGACCTTGGTAATCCACCAGAAGGTATAGTACCTATTGGGTGTAAATGGATCTTCAAGAGAAAGATTGGTGCAGATGGGAATGTGGAGACATTCAAGGCTAGACTGGTGGCAAAAGGTTATAGTCAACGTGAAGGCATTGACTATCAGGATACCTTTTCCCCGGTAGCTATGCTAAAATCCATCCGCACATTGCTTGCTGTTGCAGTCTATTTCGATTATGAAATATGGCAAATGGACGTAAAACTGGCATTCCTAAATGGATATCTTGAGGAAGATATCTATATGGAACAGCCGCTAGGTTTCACATCTAGTGATACTGATCACAAGGTTTGCAAGCTGCAAAGGTTCCATATATGGACTTAAGCAAGCATCTCGGAGCTGGAACACTCGTTTCAATGATGTGATCAAAAAGTTTTTTTCATCAAAAAACGAAGAGGAACCATGTGTTTTCAAAAGGTCAGTGGGAGCGCTGTTGTCTTCCTCGTATTGTACGTGGATGACATCCTCCTTATTGGGAATGATATTCCCATGTTGACATCAGTCAAGATGTGGTTGTCTAAGGAATTCTCCATGAAAGACCTAGGTGAAGCATCCTTTATTCTAGGAATTAAGGTCTATAGGGATAGACCGAATAGATGCTAGGACTTTCACAGAAATGTACATAGAGGAAGTTACTAAAAGGTTTAGTATGGAAAACTCTAAGAGGGGATTTTAATACCCTTCAGACATGGTATTCATCTTTCCAAGAAGATGTGCCCAGCACACCTGAGGAAATAGAACGCATGAGCAAGATCCCTTATGCTTCTGCAATAGGGAGCCTCATGTATGCCATGCTATGTACACGACCTGATATAGCCCATGCTGTGAGTGTCACAAGCAGATATCAGTCAAATCCAGGTGAAGAACACTGGACTTCTGTGAAATGTATCCTTAAATACTTGAGAAGAACTAAGGATATGATGTTGGTCTTTGGTAATGGAGAACTCCAAGTTCAGGGATACACAGACTCGGACTTCATGTCCGATATAGATGATCGAAAGTCGACATCTGGCAGACTGTTTGTGCTGGAAGAGTTCCTAGCAAACGGTGATATCATCTCATCCGCGATTACCTTGAGAAAGGTTACGTTGAGGTCAAGAGAGTCAACTCCACAGATAATGTGGCAGACCCACTTACAAAGCCGTTGGGCCAACAGAAGATCGAAGCCCAGCTTGAGAAGATGGGACTTAGACTTGTAGCCAATTGGCTTTAGGACAAGTGGGAGATTGTTAGATATATGTGCCCTAGAAGCCAGAATTGGCTGACACTTGTAATACACTTCTAGGGGCAAAATTGTAATTTTGACTATAATTAATGAAATGGGTTATTCTCTATCACACATGTGTATTTAGTGTCTGTGATACATCCTTTGAGTTAATGGTAATGATAATTCATATTTTCAAGAGTTGAAAATTTAAGACATGAATAATCATTATTAACTCATAAACAGCTCCCGACCATAGGATCATCACGAGGATGGTGATTGATCCGGAAGGTTGGTGTACAATCGCTTCTCTTTAGTAGATGAGTCTTGAGTCTACGGTGTGGAGACACCGGAGCGAGAGTACAGGTACTCGTTAGAGAACGAGGGCACTGAGCGTACACCTCGAGTAGTCATTAGGGAGTCTACCTTCTCGTCAATGACTGACTCGATGCTGCAGTAGTGTGTTTGGTTTTTGACCTGAGATGCATCGGCAGTTCACCTTGAGGGTGTTATAGTTTGACTACACCATTACTCGGTCTCCTAGCCATATGGAACCCTGAGGTGTATGTTGGCTGTGACATGTTCATTGTAGGAACTGGATTGCATCAAGATGGGATCTATCTACCTCGGTGGTAGAGGAGTAGCCCTATGATGATCATGAGAATCAAGTCAGAAATCCATGGCCATGGTAGAGTGAAATAATAGAAAGAGTTTCTATTTAGATTTTCACATTGGACTTGAATCGAATGATTACATCATATGACAGAGACTAGGGTTTGACTAGTTCACCTTAACCCTAATCTGATCGGGGCTCAAGATAGAAGAACTGAATCACACAGGTAGCTGCACCAAGAGGTTCGCATTCAGCTCTGATGGGTTGCCACCATATACTGCTAGGTGTCACTGGTGGATTTTGGGAGCAATTAGAATGATTTAGATGATCGATCATTCTAGCTGTTCGAATCAGAAGAGTTCTGATCCATCGAAAGGAGTTTCGATGATGTCTATGATAGAGATCATGACATATCCCATTACCATACAGAACTGAACCTAACTGGGTCACACAAACAAGGGTTTGAATCTGGTGATCATCAATTGAACTGATCTAGTTCAATTGATCTGAATGAGATTCAATTAGGTTCAAGGAAATCGTGCTAGCACTCGATTGAACCTAACGTTCTTCTTTTACTATCATAAATAAGTTGTCCTGACTGAGAAGGAGTTGTGCTCAATCAGAGGCCTTCATATGGTCTGACTGGAGGTTGTCCAAGTCAAA
Source organism: Cocos nucifera (assembly GCA_006176705.1). Classification (NCBI taxonomy): domain Eukaryota; kingdom Viridiplantae; phylum Streptophyta; class Magnoliopsida; order Arecales; family Arecaceae; genus Cocos; species Cocos nucifera. The sequence goes on along the minus strand of QRFJ01002438.1, from coordinate 100,117 downwards.
TAGGTTGCCTTATTTGTAAGACATTACCTGCCATTTTTGGTCACCTGCCATTTCTTGTTCTTTGACTTTGGTCAAAAGTCTACCTTTGACTTGGTCAACGTGCCATCGACCCTTCGACTTTTGACCACATGTCATGCACCTATTGGAGAGCTGGTGGGGGCCTGTCCCCCTGCCAGAACCTGGCAAGGAGAAGGGCGCACGCCAAGGGTGGCGTGAGCCCAAGTAGGAGGCACCTAGGAGTCCTTGTTGGACAAGGACTCCACCTCCCTTTAGGATTCCAAATCAGAGTTCTACTAAGAATCCAGTTTGACTGGTCTTAGGCGCCCTCTAAGGAGGAATCCAGGGGTCTCTTTTTTCAACCAATCAGATTTAGATCTGATTTCACAAAGGGTTGTGATTGGTTTGAGAGGAAGAGGAGTTGGATTCACAAGAGGTCTATAAATAAGACCCTGCGCCCAACCCTAATCCTAAGTGAATTCAATAGAGATTTCCCACGTCCAAGGCTGCCTCTCCCCTCCTTCTCCACGCCATACTCTCTTCTCCCCTTGCTCTCCACGTCCAAAAGTGTTTTGGACTTAGTTTGGTGCGATTCAGATCAAGAAAAGGCGATCAAAAGCAAGAAGGCTGCGCTGCTGCAAAAGGACGACTGCAGATCTTCAAAGAGTTTTGAAGATCCTCCAGATCAGATCTAGATCTAATTTTTGGAGGTGTGATAGAGAAGAAGAGGTTCTTCAGATCCAACCTGAGTGGATACCGGTAGAGGCCAGGCGCTTGCATGGCTAAGATCCAGAACCTTCCGCTGCAATCAGGATTCATCTACAGGGTAATAGGATTACCCAAATCAGGTAAATTGAATTTGATTTAATTTATCTTCTTTTATTTTATTTATTAAAATAATAAGAATCAGATCTGAAATATATCAAGATCTGATTAAGGTCAAGAGAAAATTTTTGAAATATATCTCTTGATCTAATCAGATCTGGACGAACCTGGACCGGAAAATCAGGATTTCCCTTCAACACATACCCATACCGAGATAAATCATCGGTAAAGGTTATGAAGTAGACAAAGTTGCCTCTAGCCAGCACATCAAATGGGCCACACACATCAGTATGTACTAGGGCAAGTAGATCCATGGCCTTTTCTCCATGTCCTATAAAAGAGAGCTTAGTCATTTTGCCATGAAGACATGATTCATAAATTGGATATGACTCGAAAGTCAACGGACTCAATAGCCTAATTTTCTCTAATATGTTAACCCTATCTTCTGCTATATGATCTAGCCTTAGGTGCCATAGATAGCTATCATTTGGACTATTCCTGGATCATTTTGATCCTATGGCATTCATATTTTGCTCGATATTAAAGACAGATACATCAATATGTAACTGATAGAGACCGTTAATAAGGAAACCACTTATAATTTTATTTCTTTCTTAAAGAATATTATAATGGTCCTTAAGAAAACTAATTACATAGCTTTCTTGTGCTAAACATAAAATAGAAATCAAATTCCTGCTTGCAGTAGGCACATAATAACAATCCTTAAGTACTAAATCTAAGCCAAATGGTAGTCGAAGAGGATAGGTTCCCACGACCACAGCAGTAATCCTTGCTTCATTTTTTATGCGTAGGATCATCTCACCATCCCTCAGCCTCCTACTATCCTCAAGATCCTGCATGAAAATGCACAAATGAGCACTAGAACCAGAGTCAAGCATCCAATTAGATGAAGAAGAAACTGTAAAGTTAGATTCAATAACGAACATACCTTCAGAAAGATCTGTCTCCTTATTCTTCAGGGTGGCCAGGTATGTAGGACAGTTTCGCTTTCAGTGGCCGTCAGTATTATAATGAAAATGCTTTTCTTTATCAGTGGCCTTCTTCTTCAGCTCTACCTTCTTTTTCTTTCCACCTTCCACCTTCTACTTTTTCACAAACTTCTTCTTTTTTTCAAAAGACTTTCTCTTGGAAGAAGTCCATTCCATAGCAAGTATTAAGCCTTTAGAACCTTTCATAGAAAGCTCAGCAGTAACTAGCATATTCATAAGCTCGGCCAGAGTATTCTGAAGTTTATGCATATGGTTGTTTATGATGAACTATCTATACACATCAGTCAAGGATTACAAAATTATATCATTCTATAGATCTTGGTCTAACTTCACTTTGAGCTTCTTAAGCTCTTCCAAGTCCTTGATCATCATCAGACAATGATCTTGGACTGACTGCCTATCATGCATTTTAGCCTTAAACAATTGTTTAGTGATCTGATATTTGGCTGCGCAACTCTGTTCACAAAACAACTCTTGCAGATGAGCCAACATTTGGTGGACAGTCTTGATATATTCATGTTGGTGCTGAAGCTCATCAGACATCGAGCCTAACATGTAGTATCTGGCCTTATTATCTTCATCCGTCTACTTATTAAGAGACGCTCTCTGTTCAGTGGATGGATGAGTTGGTAAAGTGGAGGGATCCTGATCCAATACATGAGTCAACTTCTTAAAACCCAAAATAATTTTGAAGTTTCAAAGTCAATTCTTATAATTGGATCCAATCAGTCTATGGATGTCCAGAATACGGGCTAGTGGGTTGGACGCAGATATTTTTCTTTTTCCTATAGAGAGTCAAAGTTTCTAGTTAGATTTTATAATTAAGACTTGATCAATTTATTTAAAAATTTAATTTTTAAATAAATTAGCTCTCACTATTTTCTCGGATCCCAACACTCCCTTTGTAAAGATGCAAAAATCTCCATCATTAATGATTTCTAGTGGATGGTGCAATCCCACCAACCGACTCATCACCTCACCTAACAGTTATTGATGATGGGTTAACCAATGAGTGAACAACTTTTATCCAATGATTCTCTAATCATGATGCATCCAGACTTGGTCTCTAATTCATGAATCTCACCATACCCAAAATATTGATCCACTCTTTAGTTAAGTCAAACCCATCATTTGCACAGATTAGATTTCTAACTGGATCTCTCATCGTATCCAAAATATTAAGCCCAATCCATCCTCCAGTCCGTAGCATCCAATGCCTAATAAACATGATTGCGTCTTTCCGATGCAACTGAACCACTATGACCAATCGAGAACAATCAACTCCAAGAAGGGCCCGCACATCTACAATGGTGGAAGATCTTAGACTTAATCTTTTCTTAGGAAGCTTTGATTTAGATCTCTTTAAACTTGACTTGACATAGCATAACCATTATGACTAATCTAGTGGCATGGGTCAGCTCGGATTGTTAGCCATCTTAGATCAGGACTGGGCCGACAAATATGGCCAGGTAAGTGAGACCGGTGGAAGGGATATGCCATTAACTCAACAAGAATGCATTTAAGTCGAGTAGCTCCCAATTAAAAATTAGTTGATCGTATCTATCAACCTTATCTTAGATATCAAATTGTTGAGCCAGAACCAATCAGATTAGCCTACAATCTAGACTCTAACTACTGAGCCTAATTAGGTCTTAACTCAATCGATCACTCATGTGACTCGACCTTGACCCAGACTTAATCCTGTTAGGTTGGTCAATTTAAGCACTCTTGATCCCACCTAACCAACTCCTGATTTGGTTTGATCAACCGCTAGACCTAATTGAGCTACCCAAGCTCGAACCCAATTTTATGAATATGTCTTAGATCTAAAAATTCTTAATTTTAGACTAAATATATTTTATAATCTTAATTCTTAATTAAGTTTAGGGTTCATAAATAAAATATGTATATAAAATTCTAGGATTTCAGGATCTAGGGTTTTGTAGAAAGTAAGTTATTTTTTATTTTTGATTAAGGACGAATGCGCAGCACCCCTACACACCATTATAACATCCCATCGAATGAAAGGAGAGGATCTTTAAATCCTACTTCGTTCTTATGATCAGACAGCTAAGGGGCACGCCTTAATCAAAAATATGATAAATCTACAAAAACTAGTTAGATCTATATCATATATCATATATATAAAAATTGATCTAACTAAAAACATATTTTGCATACATCTCATGTATCATATCATGCATATTTTTAAATCTAAATTATCTCATAAACATCTAAAAAATAAGTTTTAAACTTGATCATATCAAATTAAAATTTATTCTAGATAATTTTGTAGAACTATTCTACAACTAGTCTAAACATGCATCTATCATATCTCATATCAATAAATTAAATAAATTTATTTTTTATTTTTTAGATCTAATTATAATATTTATAATATCAAAAAATAATAAATAAATAGATCTAAAAATTATAATTAATTAAATTAAAATTATGATTATGCTAGACTACACATAGAATAATTTTATTCTTAGTCTAGTCATGCATCTCATATGTTTTAGATCTAGATTATTTAATTTTTAATTTTTTAATTTTAGATCTAATATATCTAATATGACATCTAAAATTATCTAATTATCAAATTAAAAATAAATTAAAATTAGATCTAATAAATTAAGGAACCTAGCTCTGATACTAGTTGAAGAGAAAAATCTATTTTTTGGATCAAGTTCGTTCAGATCTGATTGGATCATGAGGGATATTTCAAAAATTTTTTCTCTAAGATCCTAATCAAATTTAAGACTCCTCATATTTGATCTTATTGGTCTAATAATAAAAATAAAATAAAAATAAAAATTAAATCTAATTTAATTATATTTTTATTTTGGGTAATTCAATTATCCTGTGATGATCCCGATGTTTGCCTGAGATTCTGGATCACGTAAGTGCCTGACCTCTATCGATATCTACTCTAACAGGATCTAGAGATCTTCTTCTTCTTAATCAATTCTCCAAAAATTAGATATAGATATTATCTTGAAGGTCTTCAAAACTTCTTTTGAAGAACTATCGTTATCTCTTGTAGCAGTGCTGCCTTCTTTCTTTTCTAGCACCATTGACTTGCTTGGATCGCACCTTATTCATGCCCAAAACTCCTTGGGCGTAGAGAGGAGAGATAGGACTAGAGGGTAGCATGGAGAAGAAGGAAGAGAGGCTTTGTGGTGTGGGCTAAAGGCAAAAGCATTAAAACCTAGGCGTAGATAGGGTTTATATAGACCCTACTGCGCCATCCACTGCCACATCATCCCGACCAATCATGGCCCTTTGAGCAATCAGATCTAAATCTGATTGATGGAATAACATCATCTAATCTAATCAGATGAGAGACCCTCAAAACCCTCCTAAGGTGGCGCTAAGATTGGGTCAAACAAGAGTGCTTGGTGCCACAGAGTTTAATCTCCTAAAGCAACCCTGGAGTCCCATCTGTATGGGACTCCACCTTTATCCTCATGAGGTGCATGCCTCTCTAGGCGTGCACCCTCTTTCTGTCTATATTTAGTAGGAGACAAGGCCCCAGGTACTCTCCTATAGAAGCATAACACATGGGCAAATGTCCAAGTGTCCAGAGTTAACATTTGATCAATGTTCGAAAACAGAAATTAGCAGGTGACCGAAAAAGGCAGATGTTGTCTTAAATTTATCTCATAAATTAAGACAACCCTTTTCTGATCTGGACAAGCTCCAGTCAAACCAAGTAAAGATTTTTGAGTGAGCTCAAATACATTTGGCTTAGTCGAGATAAGCTATAATGATTATTAAAGAAGAACATTAGGCTCAATCGTGTGCTAGCATAATTTTCTTGAACCTAATTGAATCTTATTCAAATCAATTAAACTGAGTTAGTCCAATTGATGATATCCAGATCCAAACCCTTATTTGTGTGATCTAGTAAGGTTAAGTTCCATATGGTAATGGAATATGTCATGATCTCTATCATCGACATCATCGAAACACCTTCTGATAGATCAAAACTTTTCTGATTCAGACAACTAGTATGATCAATCATTCAAATTATTCTAATTGCTTCCAAAATCCACCAATGACACCTAGTAGCATATGGTGGTAACCTATCAGAACTGAAAGCGAATCTCTCGGTGCAGTTATCTGTATGATTAGGTTCCTCTATCTTCAGTCCCGATCGAATTAGGGTTAAAGTGTCTCGTCAAACCCTAATATCCATCATATGAATTAATCATTCGATTCAAGTCCAATGTAAAAATTCTAATAGAAACTTTTTCTATTATTTCACTCTGCCATGATCATGGGCTTATGGACTTGATTCTCATGATCATCATAGGGCTGCTCCTCATCTACCGAGGTAGATAGATCTCCTATTGGTGCAATCCAATTCCTGCAATGAACATGCTATAGCCAACATATACCTCAGAATTTTGAATGGCTAGAAGATCGAGTTATGGTGTAGTCAAACTATAATACCCTCAAGGTGAACTATCGATGCATCTTAGGTTAAAGAACTAGGCACACCACTGCAGCTTCGAGCTAGTCATCGATGAGAAGGTAGACTTCCTCATGACTGCTCGAGGTGGTCACGCTCAGTGCCCTCATTCTCTAATGAGTACCTATACTCTCGCTTCGATGTCTCTACACTATAGACTCAAGACTCATCTATTCTAAAAAAGCAATCGTACACCAACCTTTCGGATCAATCATCATTCTCATGATGATCCTACGGTCGGAAGCATTTTATGAGTTAATAATAAAAATTCATGTCTTAAATTTTTAACTCTTGAAAATATAAACTATCATTACTATTAACTCAAGGGATGTATCACAGACACTTTCAAATACACACTATGATAGAAAATAATTTATTTTATTATTTATAATCAAAATTATAATTTTATCCTTAGAAGGATATTACAAGTGTCAGCCAATCTGGCTTCTAGGATGCACATATCTAACACATGGATGGGCCAACCAAAGTTAGGCTTGTGTAAAGTCAATGTGGATTCTAGTACCCACTAAGAAATTAGGATAATTTTTTGAATTCAAGATAGAGGCTACCAATTCGAATAAAATAGTAGAAAAAATCTTTTGATTAAAATTCAAATCTTTAGGTTTAATGAATTAATTACTAATTAGATTTTGATTTTTCTTTGTGCAGACATGGCCACTTCTCTATCGCTCCAATCATTGTTGGACAATGATAAGTTGGTGGGACCCAACTTTGGTAGTTCGTATTGAAAGTTGAAGATTATCCTGGAGTATGAACGGATCCTATATGTGCTAACGGCTCCTACACCTGAGGAGCCAACTATCAATGCACGTGGAATAGTCAAAGATACTTATCAGAAAATGGCTTAGTGATCGAACTATGGTGCGTTGCATTATGCTGGCTGCGATGAGCGATGAGTTCAGTCGCAAGATTGAGACTGCTCAGCCAAATGAAATGCTCCAAGTGTTGGAGGATTCTTTTGGCACACTTGATGATGTTGAGAGACACAAGACTAGTTGTACCATCTTCAATGCTAGAATGTAGGATGGTGTCTCTGTCGCTGATCATGTATTGTACATGATCAAGCTGATAGAGTGCTTGAGCAAGCTCAGCTTTCCCATTCATAAACAACTTATGAAAGATGCAATACTGAACTTGCTATCCAAGTCTTATCTCTCATTTCTTACACATTATAGAATGTGAAAGTCTGAAGTGGACTACCATGGGTTACTAGGGTTACTTCAAAACTTTGAGAAGGATCACCAACTCCATATGAAGTCGGTGAACTTAGTGGAAGATTCGTCTTCTCATTCTCGATCCTTTGGAAAAGGGAAGAAGAACAAGAAGAGAAAAGCCAAGAAGGTGCATGTTCATGCTAGGACACCCATGCAAGCTCCGACCCCAAAGACCAAGCCCGATAAGAGTCAAGTCGAATGCTTTTTTTGTAAGAAGTGGGGGCACTGAAAGAGGAACTATCCTTAATACATTGCCTCTCTGGATCCGAACAGGCAGAGAAAGAAGCAAGCTATTGCTGGACAAGATATTTATATGATAACTTCTTATAATTTCTTTATTTATGATATTACTGACTGGGTATTGAATATCGGTAGCTCTTATCATATTTGCAATTCATTATAGAGGTTGCATGTTAGTAGAAGATTCGAGCAAGACGAAAGATTCTTGAACGTTGGAGATGGAAGACCAGTTCCAGTTCTAGCTTTAGAAATTTTGAAACTTATATTTGAATCTCATACCATTGTTCTTAGTGATTATTATTTCTATCCTAGTTTCTTTTTAAATATCATTTCTGTAGGCCTTTTGGCCATGAACAATTATGAAATTTCAATAAAAAAATGTGTTTGTAATGTCATTGTGAATGGTGTTACTACTTTCTATGGATAATTGAATAATGGTGTATATATGTTATCACAATCTATTAATGTAGTCTATTCTACTGGCAAGCATTCTAAATTAGATAGTGTATCAGATATCTACTTATGGCACTGTAGGCTCGATCATATAAACAAGAATAGGATAAACAAGTTGACTTAAGAGGGAATCCTCGAAGTTAATGATTGTGAATCACTTCCAACCTATAAGTCCCGTCTTTTTGGTAAAATAACCAAGTCACCTTTCACTAAAAAAGATGAGAGAGCCAATGAGCTCTTAGGTCTAGTACATACTGATGTATGTGGATCAATGAGCACAAGTGCCAGAGGTGGATATGTCTACTTCATCATTTTTACAGATGATCTATCCAAATATGGATATGTCTATCTGATGAAACATAAGTCGGATTCTTTTAAAATGTTCAAATGATTCCGAAGTGAAGTAGAAAAATAAACTGAAAAGAGTATTAAAACTCTTCGATCTAACCGAGGAGGAGAATACCTTTCTGGTGAGTTTCTCATATATCTAGGAGAGAATGAAATTTTCTTACAATGGACTCCTCCTAAAACACCACAGTATAATGGTGTGTCTGAAAGAAGAAATCAGACTCTGTTAGATATGGTACGATCCATGATGAAATTTGCCAGCTTATCGATATCCTTATAGGAATATGCACTCGAATTGGCTTGTTATCTATTAAATAGGGTTTCAAGTAAGTCTGTAGTTAAAACCCCATATGAGATATGGACAGAACGTAAGCTAGCACTTTCACATCTTAGGATTTGGGGGTGCCTGGTTTATGTCAAACGGTTAGTTACAGACAAACTTGGACTTAGGTCTGACAAGTGTACATTCATAGGATACCCAAAAGAGACCAAAGAATACTATTTCTATCATACTGATGAGCAAAAGATGTTCGTTAGCCTTAGGATAATCTTTTTGGAAAAAGAGTCCTTTGATAAAGGAACTATTACCTCTAAGGTTGAACTTGATGAAGTTCAATAGGTAGAAAGTCTGACATAGAATATTGAACCTATGTCAGATTTGATTAGATCAGATCCAAAGCCTAGTGAACCCACACCATTAAGGCGATCCGGTAGAGTACCGCGCCATCCGGATAGATATCATAGATTCTTGATCCAGAATGGTGATCCCATCGAACTCGATGAGAACGATGAGGATCCAATCACTTATATGGATGCAATGCAGAGATCCGACTCTGAGAAATGGCTAGAAGGCATGAGATCCAAAATAAATTTCATGAAGGTCAATGATGTATGGACATTAGCTGACCCACCTGAAGGGGTTAAATCCATTGGTTGTAAATGAAGGAAAAACCCTATTTTCCAGGTCAGGTTCGTTTAGATCTAATTTGACCAAGAGGGATATTTCAAAAATTTTTCTCTTAGATCTAAATTAGATATGAGACTCTTCAGATCTAATTTTATCAATCTGATAAAATAAAAATAAAAATAAATTAAATTAAATCTAATTTAATTGGATCTTATTATGGATAATCCTATTATCTAATGATGTTCTCGTTGTTTGCCTGAGGTTCTGGATGTAGCCATGCAAGCGCCTGGCCTCTATCGGTATTCACTTATGTAGGATCTAAAGATCTTCTCTTTCTCAATCTATACTCCAAAGATCAGATCTGGATCTGATCTTGAAGGTCTTCAAAATACCTTTTGAAGATCGGGTATTATCTCTTGCAGCAATGCTGCCTTCTTCTTTCTTATTGCCTTTCTCTTGCTTGGATCACACCAAACTCAAGCCTAAAGCTTCTTGGGCATGGAGAGGAGAGAGAGAATCTGAAGATAGCATGGAGAGGAAGGGAGAGAAGCCTTATAGCATGGGCAAAAGGTAGAGAATCTAAATCCTAGGCGCAGATAGGATTTATATAGATCCTACTGCACCATGCAGTGCTAGATCATCCCGACCAATCATGGCTCTTCATGCAATCAGATCTAAATTTGATTGGTGGGATGACATCATCTGATCCAATCAGATTAGAGTCCCTCACAAACCTCCTTAGGTGGCGCCAAGACTGGTCAAAGATGACTCTTTGGCACCACCTAAGTTGAATGCATGAAGCAATTGGAGTCCCATTTGTATGGGACTCCAATCCTTATCCACTTTGGGTGCATGCCTCCCTAGGCATGCGCCCCTTGCCTTTCTACTATTTAGTAGGTGGACAAGGGTCAAAGCTCTCTCCTATGGGTGCATGACACAAGGAAAGATGTCTAAGTGTCAAAGGTCAACATTTGACCAAAGTCCAAAGATAAGATTTAGCAAGTGATGAAAAATGGCAGGTGTTCTCTCAAATTTATCTTATAAATTAAGATAATCATTTTATGACCTGGACAAACTTCAGCCAAACCAAGTAAAGATTTTTAAGTGAGCCCAAACATATTTGGCTCAGTCGAGACAACTCTTAATGATTGTTGAAGGAGAACATTAGGCTCAATCGTGTGCTAGCATGATTTTTTTGAATCTAATTGAATCTTATTCAAATCAATTAAATTGGGTTAATCTAATTGATGATATCTAGATCCAAATCTTTATTTGTGTGATCTAGTTAGATTCAGTTTCGTATGGTAATGAGATATGTCATGATATCTATCATCGACATCATTGAAACATCTTTCGATGGATCAAAACTTTTTTAATTCAGACAATTAGTATGATCGATCATCCAAATCATTCTAATTGCTCTCAAAATCCATCAGTGACACCTAGCAGCATATGGTGGTAACTCATTAGAATTGAAAACAAACATCTCAGTGCAGTTACCTGTGTGATTAAGTTCCTCTATCTTGAGCTTCGTTCAGATTAGGGTTTAAGGTGATCTCATCAAATCCTAATTTCCATCATATGAATTAATCATTCGATTCAAGTTTAATATGAAAATCCTAATAGAAACTCTTTCTATTATTTCACTATACCATGGCCATGGGCTTATAGACTTGATTCTCATGATCATCATAGGGTTGCTCCTCATCTACCAAGGTAGATAGTTCTTCTATTGGTGCAATCCAATTCCTACAATGAACATGCTATAGCCAACATACACCTTAGAATTTTGAATGGCTAGGAGATCAAGTTATGGTATAGTCAAACTATAACACCCTCAAGATGAATTATCGATGCACCTCAGGTCAAAGAACCAGACACACCACTACAGCTTCGAGCCAATCATTGATGAGAAGGTAGACTTCCTGATGACTGCTCGAGGTGGTCATGCTCAGTGCCCTCATTCTCTAATGAGTACCTATACTCTCACTCCGATATCTCTACACCATAGACTCAAGATTCATCTATCCTAAAGAAGCGATCGTACACCAACCTTCCGGATCAATCACCATCCTCATGATGATCCTATGGTCGAAAGCATTTTATGAGTTAATAAAAATTCATGTCTTAAATTTTTAACTCTTGAAAATATGAACTATCATTACCATTAACTCAAGGGATGTATCACAAACACTTTTAAATACACACTATGATAGAAAATAATCCATTTTATTATTTATAGTCAAAATTATAATTTTGCCCTTAGATGTGTATTACAAGTGTTAGTCAATTCTGGCTTCTAGGGCATACATATCTAATAGTAAATGGGTCTTCAAAAGGAAGAGGGCACAGACGAAAAGATAGAAATCTATAAAGTCCATCTGGTTGCTAAGGGATATCATCAACGTTATGGTATTGACTATGATAAGATGTTCTTTCTTATGGCAATGCTCAAGTCCATTCAGATCATGCTTGCCATTGCTGTCCATCTGACTATGAGATCTAGTAGATGAATGTGAAGATAGCTTTCCTAAATGGAGAGCTAATCGAAGAGATATATATGATACAATCTGAAGAATTCACATCCATAAATGAGTCCAAGATGTGCAAGCTTCAGAGATCCATTTATGGATTGAAGCAGGCATCTTGAAGTTGGAACATGCATTTCAATAAAGTGATCAAAACGTATGACTTCGTTAAGAATGGAGAAGAACCCTGCATTTATAAATGGATAAATGGTCCAGCAGTGGTATTCCTTATTTTGTATATGGATGATATTCTCTTAATCAGGAATGACATCTCCGCACTACAAGGAATAAAGGTCTGATTGTCATCAAGTTCTTCATGAAGGATTGAATGAAGCATCCTACATCCTAGGGATGAAGATCTATAAGGATACATCTAAAAAATGCTTGGTA
>QRFJ01002438.1:0-86707 GCA_006176705.1 Cocos nucifera | reverse complement strand
AGATCTGGATCTGATCTTGAAGGTCTTCAAAATACCTTTTGAAGATCGGGTATTATCTCTTGCAGCAATGCTGCCTTCTTCTTTCTTATTGCCTTTCTCTTGCTTGGATCACACCAAACTCAAGCCTAAAGCTTCTTGGGCATGGAGAGGAGAGAGAGAATCTGAAGATAGCATGGAGAGGAAGGGAGAGAAGCCTTATAGCATGGGCAAAAGGTAGAGAATCTAAATCCTAGGCGCAGATAGGATTTATATAGATCCTACTGCACCATGCAGTGCTAGATCATCCCGACCAATCATGGCTCTTCATGCAATCAGATCTAAATTTGATTGGTGGGATGACATCATCTGATCCAATCAGATTAGAGTCCCTCACAAACCTCCTTAGGTGGCGCCAAGACTGGTCAAAGATGACTCTTTGGCACCACCTAAGTTGAATGCATGAAGCAATTGGAGTCCCATTTGTATGGGACTCCAATCCTTATCCACTTTGGGTGCATGCCTCCCTAGGCATGCGCCCCTTGCCTTTCTACTATTTAGTAGGTGGACAAGGGTCAAAGCTCTCTCCTATGGGTGCATGACACAAGGAAAGATGTCTAAGTGTCAAAGGTCAACATTTGACCAAAGTCCAAAGATAAGATTTAGCAAGTGATGAAAAATGGCAGGTGTTCTCTCAAATTTATCTTATAAATTAAGATAATCATTTTATGACCTGGACAAACTTCAGCCAAACCAAGTAAAGATTTTTAAGTGAGCCCAAACATATTTGGCTCAGTCGAGACAACTCTTAATGATTGTTGAAGGAGAACATTAGGCTCAATCGTGTGCTAGCATGATTTTTTTGAATCTAATTGAATCTTATTCAAATCAATTAAATTGGGTTAATCTAATTGATGATATCTAGATCCAAATCTTTATTTGTGTGATCTAGTTAGATTCAGTTTCGTATGGTAATGAGATATGTCATGATATCTATCATCGACATCATTGAAACATCTTTCGATGGATCAAAACTTTTTTAATTCAGACAATTAGTATGATCGATATCATCCAAATCATTCTAATTGCTCTCAAAATCCATCAGTGACACCTAGCAGCATATGGTGGTAACTCATTAGAATTGAAAACAAACATCTCAGTGCAGTTACCTGTGTGATTAAGTTCCTCTATCTTGAGCTTCGTTCAGATTAGGGTTTAAGGTGATCTCATCAAATCCTAATTTCCATCATATGAATTAATCATTCGATTCAAGTTTAATATGAAAATCCTAATAGAAACTCTTTCTATTATTTCACTATACCATGGCCATGGGCTTATGGACTTGATTCTCATGATCATCATAGGGCTGCTCCTCATCTACCAAGGTAGATAGTTCTTCTATTGGTGCAATCCAATTCCTACAATGAACATGCTATATGCTATAGCCAACATACACCTTAGAATTTTGAATGGCTAGGAGATCAAGTTATGGTATAGTCAAACTATAACACCCTCAAGATGAACTATCGATGCACCTCAGGTCAAAGAACCAGACACACCACTACAGCTTCGAGCCAATCATTGATGAGAAGGTAGACTTCCTGATGACTGCTCGAGGTGGTCATGCTCAGTGCCCTCATTCTCTAATGAGTACCTATACTCTCACTCCGATATCTCTACACCATAGACTCAAGATTCATCTATCCTAAAGAAGCGATCGTACACCAACCTTCCGGATCAATCACCATCCTCATGATGATCCTATGGTCGAAAGCATTTTATGAGTTAATAAAAATTCATGTCTTAAATTTTTAACTCTTGAAAATATGAACTATCATTACCATTAACTCAAGGGATGTATCACAAACACTTTTAAATACACACTATGATAGAAAATAATCCATTTTATTTATTTATAGTCAAAATTATAATTTTGCCCTTAGATGTGTATTATAAGTGTTAGTCAATTCTGGCTTCTAGGGCATACATATCTAATAGTAAATGGGTCTTCAAAAGGAAGAGGGCACAGACGAAAAGATAGAAATCTATAAAGTCCATCTGGTTGCTAAGGGATATCATCAACGTTATGGTATTGACTATGATAAGATGTTCTTTCTTATGGCAATGCTCAAGTCCATTCAGATCATGCTTGCCATTGCTGTCCATCTGACTATGAGATCTAGTAGATGAATGTGAAGATAGCTTTCCTAAATGGAGAGCTAATCGAAGAGATATATATGATACAATCTGAAGAATTCACATCCATAAATGAGTCCAAGATGTGCAAGCTTCAGAGATCCATTTATGGATTGAAGCAGGCATCTTGAAGTTGGAACATGCATTTCAATAAAGTGATCAAAACGTATGACTTCGTTAAGAATGGAGAAGAACCCTGCATTTATAAATGGATAAATGGTCCAGCAGTGGTATTCCTTATTTTGTATATGGATGATATTCTCTTAATCAGGAATGACATCTCCGCACTACAAGGAATAAAAGTCTGATTGTCATCACAGTTCTTCATGAAGGATTTGAATGAAGCATCCTACATCCTAGGGATGAAGATCTATAAGGATACATCTAAAAGAATGCTTGGTATATCCCAATCCACGTACGTAGAAACTATGCTGAAGAGGTTCAGCATGGAGAATTCCAAAAAGGGCTATCTTTCGATAGGCCAAGAAATTTCTTTCTCTAAGAAGGATTGTCCGACAACTCCTGAAGAGAGAGAGCGTATGAGTAGAATTCCAAATACTTCGATAGTAGGGTCTATTATGTATGCAATGACATGTACGAGACCAGACATGGCATACTCACTAAGAGTAGTGAGTAGATACCAGTCTGATCCTCGAGAAAATCACTAAAAGATAGTTAAAATCATCCTTAAGTATTTAAGAAATACTAAGGACCAATGGATGATTTATGGTGAGTCAGACTGAAGCTTGTGAGGTTTACAGACTCCAGCTTTCAATCTAATTATGATGACAGTAAAAGTATGTCGGGGTATATCTTTACTTTAAATGGTGGAGCCATCTGCTAAAAAAATTTTAAGTAGCATACAGTGGCTGACTCTATTTGTGAAGTAGAGTACATGGCAACATCAGATGCAACAAAAAAAACTTAGTAGCTAAGGAAGTTTATCATCGAGCTTGGAGTAGCATCCTCCATTGATGGTCCAGTCCTGCTCTACTACGACAGCATTGGTGCCATAGCTCAAGCAAAGGAATCGAAGGCACACCAGCGAACAAAGCACATTCTATGCTATTTCCATTTGGTCCATGAGATTGTGGATCGTGGTAACATCGACCTTTAAAAGATCGATGGAAAGAAGAACCTAGCCGACCCCTTCACTAAAACCCTGGCAATCAAGGAGTTCGACAATCATAAGTCAAAGATGGATATTAGATACTGTGCCCAGTGGCTTTAGAATAAGTGAAAGTTATTGAAAATTATGTCCCAAAATCAATCGTCAGCCTGTTGATGATTGAGATATTGTAATTGATTTATTAATTAATGAAAAATATTTTGGCATCTTTTTTCATCATAAGTTTACATCTTCTAATGAACTCCATTGTTGTGATGAAGTCCTTAGGACTATTTAGTTTCAATAAAAAGAGGATTTATCGATTAGTCCTTAAATTTGTTCACGACCAAATGATGGGCTGTTAATTAGGATGACAGCGTCTATCGAGCATAGGTCGCTATATGCCACATAGGTTGGTTGTCCTCTTAACCAAGGTGTGTAGAGATATCGGTATGGCATATAGGTGAGATGTATGGGTACATCGTCATTGAACGGGACCAACTCCAGAGCATTCTACTATCGAGAATGTCTCTGCTGGAATATAGGTGTAAGTATCCTTTAGACCTGAGATCACCTTAGTGACTTGCAAGCAACTCACTGTGCTTTGGTACTGGACTAACTAAATTTCTAATTTAACAATGAAAGGCTTTTGGGCACAGTCAAGTACTTGCGAAGTCGAAGTATGATCAAGATGGAATTGACCACTCCAAGAGTTGGAGAAGAATGTATCACTGTATTTCAATATAGCAAAATCTTGGTCAGAATAATACATCAGATGAATTTGGTATTTTGAAATATAATGTGGATAATTTGATCAGAGTTAATAGTTGAACTCTGATGTGTCCTATGAGCATATGATCAAGGGGATGAATTATATGAAAATTATATCCGCATGGGTTCTAAGGATGGTGTTCTACACCTTCGACCTATGCGCCTGTCGGATATCATTGCTAGATGGTCACTTTGATTGGTATAAAAATTTATTTCTGTGCTATCAGCTTAGGTTTAGACCTATGAGGTCACATACATTAGAGCTTACAATCTGATCGAATGGTTGATCAATGATTAAGAATCATTCTAGGGTTAAACAATCAATATGATTGGTGTTTAACCTAGTATAAGTATTGTAGGAGGATCGATTAGCAATTGAATTGCTAATTGGCTTAATTTGATTAAGCTAATAGATTGAGATTAAGTCTAATTAAATATAATTTAATTAGATTTAGTTTAGGCTTCATTGGATCAAGTCCAATTGATTTATTGGATAAGCCAAGTGCAAGGAAGAACTAGTCCTAGTCTAACTAGAACTCGGATTAACTCAATTTTCTAATTTGATTAAAAAATAAATTAAAATTAAATCTAATTTAATTTGATTTAATTAAGTTCTTAAATGATTTAGGATTTTATTTAATTATATTGGTTTAATCTTGATTTTATTTAGTTAAAAGATCTTATTTGACCAAGTCAAAATAGGAGTCCTAGTGTGACTAGGACTCTCTATCTACTTATCCCACCTTAGTCCTAATGCCCTCCATACCTATTTTTCATATATTTTTTATGGAAAATCCCTTTCTTCCTGATTTTCATGCCCCCTCTCTCCCTCCAAGTCATATTTAGAAGTTAGGTGGAAGACCAAGTCAAAAGAGGAATTGATTTTGCTTAGGATTCTATGAGATAGAATCCTTATTGACCAAAATATCTTTCCTTGAGTGCCATCCCCTCTTTTAATTAATTCTTCTCTTATTTCATGAAAATAATCTCTTTTTTTGTGCACCCTCCCTTGCTGGTCCATGCCAAAAATTATGGAGGAGGCGCCCAAGAGTTGGCCGCCCCAACAACTTCCCATGTTTGGATATTTCTAGTCTAGAAATTTGACCTAACTTAGACTTCTTTTTTCCTATTTATTGAACAAATTTTATTCTAATTTTTTTAAAAAATATAGAGATTTGGGATAGGTTTGGGGTGTGCAAAAATTACAGGAAGAGGGTCCTTGGACATGGGGGTTCCATAGGCACCAAACTAGGTGTCTAGGTGAGAGAAAAGAGAAGAAGAGGGTCTACTTCTAGGGTTATTTTATTTTTAATCTCTCCTCCTTTCTTTTGAGTTTTTTTGAGAGAGTCTTAGATCAGCAAACTCTCATCTTTCTTCTCATATTTTGGAGAGTCTAAATTTTGAAGAAGGGAGCATCGGATCAACCATCGAAGAAGGATCAATATAGTATTAGCATGCTATGCTGATTTCTTGCATCAAACTTCAGATCAGAGATCGTAGGCTCATGTGGATGACTCCTAGAGATCGGATGCATGTGCGGCTCGTGACTTCATCCTCAAGCTCAGATCAGTAAGTTAAAATATCTAACTTGCTTAGGTAATAGATCTGATCTATTAACTTCATATCTGCATTTGATGTAGTATAGATCTAGGTTGATTTGATCAACCTTTTTCTTTCTTATTTGATTTTAATTTTTAATTTAATATCATACCTTAATCATGAAATAGATCTGAGATCTAGATATTTACATGGTTATTTAAATAAATTTTAGATTTATTTAAGTCTTCTGTTGTAAGATCTTGAAAAAATTTCATGATCTACTTGTGAAATCCAAGATCTGGTTCCTTCAGTATGTTGGCTATAGCATGTTTATTGTAGGAATTGGATTACACTAATAGGAGATCTATCTACCTCGGTAGATGAGGAGTAGCCCTATGATAATCATGAGATTGAGTCCTTAAGCCCATGGCCATGGCAGAATGAAGATGATAGAAAGAGTTTCTATTAGGATTTTACATTGAATTCGAATTGAATGATTAATTCATATGACAGACATTGCATTTGATGAGTTCACCTTAACCCTAATCCAGTCGAGGATCAAGATAAAAGAACCCAATCATATAGGCAACTGCATCGAGAGGTTTGCTTTCAGTTCTGATGGGTTGCCACCATATACTGCTAGGTGTCATAGATGAATTTTGGGAGCAATTCGAATGATTTTGATGATCAATTATTCTAATTGTATGAATCAAAAAAGTTCTAGTCCATCGAAAGATGTTTCGATGATGTCGATGATGAAAATCATGACATATCTTATTACCATACAGAATTGAACCTAACTGGATCACACAAATAAGAGTCTGGATCTGGATGTCATCAATTGAGCTAACTCAGTTCGATTGATTTGAATTAGATTCAATCGGGTTCAAGGTAATCATGCTAGCACATGATTGAGCCTAACTTTCTCCTTCTGAAATCTTTCTGATTCATCGCAACCAAGTCAAATTTGATTTAACACATTCTGGTATTTTGAATAGGTTTATTTTCATCTAACTAGAATAGGTTTAGGTTAGATTAATTGTAGAAATTAAATTCATTCATAGTCAAATTGGGCTAGGATCAAAAGTTGATCTATTTGAGAGAATTGAGGATCACTTGATTAGATGCTTCTAAAAAATTCTTTAGAAATTATTTTAATCTAATTTTTGGATATGTGATAGAGCATGAATTATACATTGGATGTACCAAATTTTATGATTTTTGAAAGTATCTAGACTAAGTTTTGATAGAGTTTGATTTGAATCAAACTCTTAAGGGAAGAGCCCTAGGCGCAGTGGACTCTTCCTTATCTACTTATGCTGCCACCTTCTAGATTAATTTTTGGCATCAAAATTAGATGAGATTTGAGAATTTTCATGGAGATCAAGTTCAAGAGTCCCAATGATCGAAAAAATGAGAATTTTGATCAAAGAGGGACTCTAATTTGGCACTATACTTTTGTATAAGAACCCTTGCGCCAAGGCTCTTCATGGAGAAATATTTTTCATACCCAAAGGCTATGGTTCCAGATATCCCACACCCCCTCTATCCTCTCTCTCCCTCTCTTCTACATGTTTAAAAAGTTAGGCACAAATCTGAGAAGAAGATCCAATCAAATTTGTGAAGAGTTCAACATCTACGCGATGGTATTCGTGAAACGGACACGCTGCTTTCAGAAATTTTTTGAAGGACTTTCAGATCAGATTCAGATCTAATCTTTAGAGGAAAGATTTATGAGGAGAAAGCATCTAGATCATTCCTGAGTGGATACCAGTAGAGGCCAGACACATGCATGGATTCTTCTAGAACCTCAGGAAACATCAGGATCATCACAAGGTAATCAGATTACCCAAGCAAGGTATGATATTAAATCTAATTTAATTTTTAATATCAAATCACCATGATCAAATCTGAGAACTCTTAGATCAAATTAGATTATTTGAAATTTTTTAAAAAAATCCATCTCAGATCTAATCAGATCTACCCGATCCTACGGTAGAAAATAGGATTTTTTTCTTTAACTGATATCAAAGCCAGGTTAGCAGTTCTTCAGATCTTTCTTAGATCTAATTTTATTTTTATTTATGATCTGATATTAAAAGATTTTAGATGTGACATCATATGTGACTAGATCTAAAATTAAAAAATTAAAAATTAAATAATTTAGATCTAATATGTATGAGATGCATGACTAGATTAGGTATAGAATAGTTCTATGTATAGTCTAGTATAATCATGTATTTATTTTGATTAAATATGATTTTAGATTAATTTAATTTTTATTTTTTTGATTATATAATTATTGTAATTAGATCTAAAAATAGAAAATAAAGTTTTTAATTTTTGATTTATTCATATGAGATATGAAAGATGCATGCTTAGACTTATCATAGAATAGTTCTATAAGATATCTAGAATAATTTTATATTTGATATGATCAAATTTAAAATTTTATTTTTTAGATTTAATATGTGATATTTCAGATCCAAAAGTATCCATATTGATGATACATGAGATGTATGCAAGACATGTATTAGTTAGATCTTTTTATATGTGATATATGATCTAACTAGTTTTATAGTAAAAAATTATATTTCTGATTAAGGAGTTCCCCATGGTTGTCCAGTCATAAGAACAAAGTAGCATTTAAAGATTTTCTCCTCTCATTTGATGGGGTGTTCTTATGGTGTGTAAGGATGCTACGCGTTCGTCCTTAATCAGAAATCAGAACTTATTTTTCTACAAAATTCTAGATCCTAAAATCCTAAAATTTTTATTACATATTTTATTCATGAGCCCAAAACTTAATTAAGAATTAAGATTATAAAATTAATTAGGTCTAAAAAATTATGAATTTTCAAATCTAAGACATATTCATAAAATTGGATTTGGACTTGAGTAGCTCAATTAGGTCTAACGATTGATCAAATCGAATCAAGAGTTGGATAAGTGGGATCAAATAAAGCTTAGATTTGATCAGTCTAATAGGATTAAGTCTGGATCAAGATCGAATCACATTGAGATGTGACTCGATCATGTCAAGATCTAATTTAGCGCCACAGTTCGAGCCTGAATTATAGGCTAACCCAATTAGTTCTGATTCGATAATTTGGAATCTAAGGTAAGTCTGGCAGATACGATCGATTGATTTTTAATTGAGAGCTGCTCGATCTGAATGCATTTTTATCGAGTTAATGCCATATCCCTTCCACCAGTCTCACTTATCTGGCCATTTATGTCGACCCAGTTCTGATTTGAGGTGGCTAACAATTTGAGCCAATCCATGCCACTAGGTTAGTCATAATTATTATGACTAAGTCAAGTCAAATTTAAAAAGATCTAAATTAAATCTTCCTAAAAAAATATTAAGTCTAAGGTCTTTCACCATTATAGATATGTGAGCCCTTCTCGAGGTTGATTGTTCTCGGCTAGATATAGTGATTTAGTTGCACTGAAAAGATACAACTATGTCTATTAGGTATTGGATGCTACGGGTTGGAGGATGGATTGGGTTCAATATTTTGGATACGGTGAGAGATCCAATTAAAAATCTAATCTATGTAAATAGTGGGTCTGACTTAACTAAGGAGTGAATTAATATTCCGGACACGATGAGATTCATAAATTAGAGACCAGGTTAAGGTGCATCATGATTAGAGAATCATTGGACAAGAGTTGTCCACTCATCGATTGACCCATCACCAATAACTATTAGGTGAGGTGGTGAGTCAGTTGATGGGACCACACCACCCACTAGAAATCAATAATCGTAGAGATTTTCGCATCTCTACCAAGGTAGTGTAGGGATCTGAGTAAATAGTAAAAGCCTAATTTATTTAAAAATAAAATTTTTAAATATATTAGTTAAGTCTAATTATAAAATCTAACTAAAAATTTTGACTCTATAGAAAAATATCTGCATCCAATCCACTAGCCCATATCCTGAACACCCAAAGACTGACCGGATCCAACTACAAGAATTGGCTTCGAAACTTCAAAATTATTTTGGGTTCTGAGAAGTTGACTCATATGTTGGAACAGGATCCTCCCATCTTACCAGTCCATCCATCCACTGATCAAAAAGCGTCTCTCGAGAAGTGGATGGATAAAGATAATAAAGCCAGGTATTACATATTGAGCTCGATGTTTGATGAGCTCCAATGCCAACATGAAGACATTAAGACTAGCCACCAAATGTTTGCTCACCTGCAAGAATTATTTGGTAAATAGAGTCGTGCAGGCAAATATCAAGTCACTAAAAGATAGTTTAAGGCTCAAATGCGTGATGGGCAATCGATCCAAAATTATTATCTAATGATGATCAAGAACTTAGAAGAGCTTGAGAAGCTCGATGTCAAGTAAGATCATGATCTGTAGACTGACATAATTTTGCAGTCCTTGACTGGTGCGTATGGGAGGTTCATCATGAACTACCATATTCATAAACTTTAGAATACCTTGGTTGAGCTCATGAATATGTTAGTTACTATTGAGTTTTCTATAAAAGATTCTAAAGGCTCAGTCTTGCTGTGGAGTGGACTTCTTCCAAGAGAAAGTCTTTTGGAAAGAAGAAGAAGTCCATGAAGAAGTAGAAGGTGGATGGTAGGAAGAAGAAGGTAGAGTCGAAGAAGAAAATTGCTAACAAAGAAAAATATTTTTATTGCAACACTGACGGTCATTGAAAGCGGAACTATCCTCTTTACCTGGCTGGCCTGAAGAACAAGAAGAAGGCAGATCCTTCTGGAGGTATGCTCATTATAGAATCTAATCTTATGGTTTCTTCTACATCCAGTTGGATTCTTGACTCTGGTTCTAATGCTCATTTGTGCACTTCTATGCAGGATCTTGAGAATAGTAGGAGGCTGAGGGATGGTGAGATGATCCTATGCATAAAAAATGATGCAAGAATTGCTGTTGTGGTCATGGGATCCTACCCTCCACGATTACCATCAAGATTAGATTTAGTACTCAGGAACTATTTTTATGTGCCTACAGCAAGCAAGAATTTGACTTCTATTTCATGTTTAGCACAGGAAGGCTATGTAATTAGTTTTCTTAAGGACCATTATAATATTCTTTATGAAAGAAATAAAATTGCAAGTGGTTTTCTTATAAATGATCTCTATCAGTTATATATTGATATTTTATTTTTAATATCGAATAAAATGTAAATGCCATAAGATCAAAGTGACCTAAAGATAGTCTAAACGATAGATATGTTTGGCACTTAGGCTAGGTCATATAGTTGAAGACAGGGTTAACAAATTGGAGAAATTCAGACTGTTGAGCCCATTGACTTTCGAGTCATATCCGATTTGTAAATCATACCTTCATGGCAAAATAACCAAGCTTCCTTTTGTGGGACATGGGGAAAGGGCCACAGACTTGCTTATCCTAGTACATACTGATGTATGCCGTCCATTTGATGTGGCAGCTAAGGGTAGTTACATCTATTTCATCATCTTTACTGATGATTTATCTCGATATGGGTATGTGTATTTGATGCGATACAAGTCTAAAGCTTTTGAAAAGTTTAAAAAATTCAGACTCAAAGTAGAAAAGCAAATAGAAAAACCCATTAAGGTTCTTTGATCAGATCAAGGAGGCGAATACCTTAGTCAAAAATTTCTAGACTATCTTAAGGATAATGGCATAGTATCTTAATGGACTCCACCTGGAATGCCTCAACTTAATGGAATTTTAAAATGAAGAAATTGGATCCTATTAAATATGGTTTGATCCATGATGAGCTTCACAGACCTCCTTGAGTTTCTTTGGGGACATAGTCTATTGACCACTATAGATCTACTGAATAAGATTCCATCTAAAATCGTTCCTACTATACCGTATGAGATATGGCATGGTAAGAAACCAAGTCAGAGTCATCTCAAAATTTGAGATTGTTCAGCCCATGTCAAGAGACAACAGATGAATAAGTTAGTCTAGGTCCTTTAGAGCTCGGTTCATAGGATATCCTAAAGAGTCACTAGGATATTATTTTTATCTTCTGAAAGATCACAATGTGATTGTGAGTCGACACGCCATCTTTCTTAAAAAATAATTTATTCAAGATGGTGGCATCAAAAAATGGATTAGGCTCGAGGAGAAAGTCTCTCAAGAGCCACAAGCTAAAAAATCTATGGAACCAAATCAGATTAAGCCAGTCTAATCACTATCTCGTCCACCTAGTAGATTAGAAAGAATTTTTCATCCCTCTGAAAGATACTTAGGTACTATTTTAGAGGACATAGAAAAAATATTCCTCACAAAAAAAGAGGTTCATGGTGATGATCCCAAAACCTATGATGAGGTGATATCAGATATCGACTTCGAGAAATGGTTAGAGGTAATGAAGTCAGAGATTGACTCAATGCACTCGAACCAAGTCTGAATCTTGGTAGATCCACCAATGGTATAGTACCTATTGGATGTAAATGTATCTTCAAGAGAAAGATAGATGCCAATGGAAATGTAGAGACATTCAAAGCAAGGCTCATAGCGAAAGGGCATAGTCAACGTAAAGGCATTGACTATCAGGTTACTTTTTCGCCAGTAGCCACGCTCAAATCCATCCGCATATTGCTTGCTGTTGCAGCCTATCTCGATTATGAAATCTGATAGATGGACATCAAAATAGCGTTCTTAAATGAATATCTTAAGAAAGATATATATATGGAACGGCCGCTGAATTTCACATTCAATGATACTAATCATAAGGTCTGCAAGCCGCAAAGATTCATATATGGACTTAAGCAAGCATCTTGGAGCTGGAATGCTTATTTCAATGATGTGATCAAATTATTTAGATTCATCAAGAATGAGCAGCCCTATATTTTCAAAAAGGTTAGAGGGAGCGCTGTTGTCTTTCTCAGACTGTACGTGGATGACATCCTCCTAATTGGGAATGATATTTTCATATTGACAATGGTCAAAATATGATTATCTAAAGTATTCTCCATGAAAGATCTAGGAGAGGCATCCTTTATTCTAGGAATTAAGATCTATAGAGATAGATCAAATAGGATGCTGGAGCTCTCACAGAAGATGTACATAGAGGAGGTGCTAAAGAGATTTAGCATGGAAAAGTCCAAGAGGGGATTGGTGCCCTTCAGACATGGCATTCATCTCTCCAAGAAGATGTGTCCCAACACACCTGAGGAGATTGAACGCATAAGCAAGATCCCTTATGCTTCAGTAATAAGGAGCCTCATGCATGCCATGCTATGTACACGACCTGATATTTCTCATTCTATGAATGTCATGAGCAGGTATCAGTCGAATCCAGACGAAGAGCACTGGACTTCTATGAAATGTATCTTTAAGTACTTGAGAAGGACTAAGGATATGTTTCTAATCTTTGGTAATGAAGAACTTTAGGTCCAGGAGTATACAAACTTAAATTTTATATTCGATATACATGATCGAAAGTCAACATCTGAAAGTCTATTTATTTGTAATGGTGGTGGTGTCAGTTGAAAAAATTTCAAGCAGACAGTGATAGAAGATTCCATAATGGAAGCAGAGTACATCACTGCATCGGAAGCTGCATAGAAGACATTCTGATGCAAGAAGTTCACCACAGAGCTCAGAGTGATGCCAGTAGATATGGTCCCTCTGTACTGCAAGAACAATGGCATCATAGCCCTAGCTAAGAAGCTGAGATCTCACCAGAAATCCAAGCACATCAAGCGGCAATACCACCTCATCCGTAATTACCTTAAGAAGGGATACGTCGAGGTCAAGAGAGTCGATACTGCAGATAAAATGGCTGACTCGTTGACAAAGCCATTGAGCCAGCAGAAGATTGAAGCCCATCTTGAGAAGATGGAACTTAGATTTGTAGTCAATTGGCTTTAGGTCAAGTGGGAGTTTATTAGATGTATGCTCAAGAAGCTAAATTGGTTGTCACTTGTAATACACTTCTAAGGATAATTTTATAATTTTAACTATAAATTAATAAATAAATTATTTTTTTATTATAGTGTGTATTTAAAAGTGTCTGTGATATATCCTTTGAGTTAATGGTAATGATAATTTATATTTTCAAGAGTTAAAAATTTAAGACATGAATTTTTATAATTAACTCATAAAATACTTTCGATCATAGGATCATCACTAAGATGATGATCGATCAGGAAAGTTGGCATAGATCACTTTCTTAGGATAGACATATCTTAAATCTATAGTGTAGAGACACTAGAGCGAGAGTACAGGTACTTGTTAGAAAATGACGGCACTAAGCATCACCACCTCGAGTAATCATAAGAAAGTCTACCTTCTCGTCGATGACTGACTCGATGCTGTAGTGATGTGCATGGTTCTTTGATCTGAGGTGCATCGATAGTTCATCTTAAGGGTGTTATAGTTTGATTATACCATAACTTAGTCTCCTAGCCATTCAGAATCCTGAGGTGTATGTGAAGGTAAAAATCTTATTTTTCGGATCAAGTTCGTTCAGATCTGATTAGATCAAGAGGAATATTTCAAAAAAAATTTTATAAGATTCTAATCAGATATGAGACTTTTTAGATTTGATCTTATTGATCTGATAAAATAAAATAAAAATTAAATTAAATCTAATTTAATTATATCTTTATTTTGGGTAATCTAATTATCCTATGATGATCTTGATGTTTGCTTAAAGTTCTGGATGTAACCACGCAAGTGCCTGGCCTCTACCGATATCCACTCAGGCATGATCTGGAGATCTTCTTCTTCTCAATCAATCCTTCAAAAATCAAATCTAGATCTGATCCTGAAGGTCTTCAAAAACTCTTTTGAAGAATAATCATTGTCTCTTGCTGCAATACTGCCTTCTTCCTTTCCTGTCGTCTTTTGCTTGCTTGGATCATACCTAATTCATGCCCAAAATCTCTTGGGTGTGGAGAGGAGAGAGACAACCAGAGGGTGGCATGGAGAAGGAGGAAGAAAAGCTTTGTGGCATGGGCTAAAGTAGAAGCTCTCTATTCTAGGCACAGACAGGGTTTATGTAGATCCTGCTGCACCATGCAGTGCCACATCATTTCGATCAATCACGGCTCTTTATGCAATCAGATCTAAATCTGATTGATGAGATAACATCATCTGATCTAATTAGATTAGAGTTCCTTAAAACTCTCTTTAGATGGCACCAAGACTGGGTCAAACAAGTCTTCTTGGCACCATCTAGGTTGATTCCCCGAAGCAACTGGAGTCCCATATGTATGGGACGCCAAACCTTATCCACATGGGACGCGTGCCTCCCTAGGCGTGCACCCCTTGTCTGTCTATTTTTTAGCAGGGGATAAGGGCTAAGGTTCTCTCCTATAGGTGCATGACACATGGGCAGATGTTTAAGTGTCAAAGGTCAATATTTGACCAAAGTCCAAAGACAAGATTTAGCAGATGATGAAAAATGGCAGGTATTGTCTCAAATTTATCTCATAAATTAAGACAATCCTTTTCTGATCTAAACAAGCTCCAGTCAGACCAAATAAAGGTTTCTAAGTGAGTCCAAACATATTTGGCTCAGTCAAAACAAGTTTTAATGATTGTTAAAGAAGAACATTAGGCTCAATCGTATGCTAGCATGATTTCCTTGAACCTAATTGAATTTTATTCAAATTAATTGAACTAGATTAATCCAATTGATGATATCCAGATCTAAATCCTTGTTTGTGTGATCCAGTTAGGTTCAATTCTGTATGATAATGGGATATGTCGTGATCTCTATTATTGATATCATCAAAACACCTTCCGATGGATCAGAATTTTTTTGATTCAGACAACTAGTATGATCGATCATCCAAATCATTCTAATTGCTCTCAAAATCCATTAGTGACACCTAGCAGCATATGGTGGCAATCCATCAGAACTGAAAGCAAATCTCTCGATGCAGTAACCTATGTGATTAAGTTCCTCTATCTTGAGCCCCAATCGGATTAGGGTTAAGGTGATCTCGTCAAATCCTAATTTCCATCATACGAATTTATCATTTGATTCACTCCAATGTGAAAACTCTAATAGAAACTCTTTCTATTATTTCACTTTGCTATAGCCATGGGCTTATGAACTTGATTCTCATGATCATCATAGGGCTGCTCCTCTACTACCGAGGTAGATAGATCTCCTATTAATGCATTCTAATTTCTATAATGAACATGCTATAGCCAACATACACCTCAGGATTTCGAATGGCTAGGAGACTAAGTTATGATGTAGTCAAACTATAACACCCTTAAGGTGAACTATCGATGCACCTCAGGTCAGAAAATCAGACACACCACTGTAGCTTCGAGCCAGTCATCAATGAGAAGGTAGACTTTCTTATGACTGCTCGAGGTGGTCACGCTCAGTGCCCTCATTCTCTAATGAGTATCTGTACTCTCGTTCCGGTATCTCTACACCATAGACTCAAGACTCATCTATCCTAAAGAAGTGATCGTACATCAATCTTTTGGATCAATCACCATCCTCATGATGATCCTACGGTCGAAAGCATTTTATGAGTTAATAATGAAATTCATATCTTAAATTTTCAACTCTTGAAAATATGAACTATCATTGCCATTAACTCAAGGGATGTATCACAGACACTTTCAAAAATACATTATGATAGAAAATAATTTATTTTATTATTTATAGTAAAAATTATAATTTTGCTCTTATAAGTGTATTACAAGTGTTAGCCAATCTGGATTCAAAGGCACACATATCTGACAAACTCCCACTTGACCTAAGGCTAATTGATTACAAATCTAAATCCCATCTTCTTAAGGTGGGCTTCGATCTTCTGCTAGCCCAATGACTTTGTGAGTGGGTCTGCCGCATTGTATGCAGAATCGACTCTCTTGATCTCTACGTAACCTTTCTCGAGATAATCATGGATGAGGTGGTATCGCCGCTCGATGTGTTTGAATTTTTGGTGAGACCTCGGCTCCTTAGCCAGGGCTATGGTGCCATTATTATCGTAATACAGAGGAATGACATCCGATGGCATCACTTCGAACTCTATGATAAACTTTTTATACCAGAATGCCTTCTTCATGACTTCTAATACAGTGATGTACTCTACTTTCATGGTGGAGTCTGCTATTACTGTCTGCTTGGAACTCTTCCAACTGACAGCACCATCATTATACATAAATAGACTCTCAGATGTTGACTTTCGATCATCTATATCGGACATAAAATTCGAGTCTGTATACCCTTGGACTTGGAGTTCTCCATTACCAAAAACCAACAATATATCCTTAGTTCTTCTTATGTACTTAAGGATACATTTTACAGAAGTCTAGTATTCTTTACCTGAATTCGACTGATATCTGCTTGTGACACTCACAGCATGGGCTATTCAGGTCGTGTACATAACATGGCATACATGTGGCTCCCTATTGCTGAAGCATAAAGGATCTTGCTCATACGTTCAATCTCCTCAGATGTGTTGGGACACATTTTCTTGGAGAGATGAAAGCCATGTCTAAAGGGTACCAATCCCCTCTTGGAGTTTTTCATGCTAAACCTTTTTAACACTTCATCTATATACATCTTCTATGAAAGACCTAGCATCCTACTTGGTCTATCTTTATAGACCTTAATTTCTAGAATGAAGGATGCTTCTCTTAGGTCTTTTATGGAGAATTCTTTAGATAACCATGTTTTAACTATGACCAACATGGAAATATCATTCTCAATAAGAAGGATATCATCCACGTACAGTACGAGGAAGACAATAGCGCTTCCACTGATCTTTTTGAAAATACATGATTTTTTCTCATTTTTGATGAAATTAAATAATTTAATCACATCATTAAAATGAGTATTTCAGCTCCGAGATGCTTGCTTAAGTCTATATATGGACCTTTGCAGCTTGCATACTTTGTGATCAACAATACTGGATGTGAAACCTAGTGGCTATTCCATATAGATATCTTCCTCAACGTATTCATTTAAGAACATCATTTTCACGTCCATTTTCCATATTTCATAATTAAAATAGGCTACAACAGCAAGCAATGTGCGGATGGATTTTAGCATAACTACTGACGAAAAGGTATCCTGATAGTCAATGCCTTCACGCTGATTATACCCTTTTGCCACTAATCTAGCTTTGAATGTCTCCACATTTCCATCTGCACTAATCTTTCTCTTGTAGATCCAGTTACACCCAATAGGTACTATACCTTTAGGTGGATCTACCAAGGTCCAGACTTGGTTTGAGTGCATCGAGTCAATTTCTGTCTTCATTGCCTCTAACCATTTCTCGAAGTCGATATCCGATATCGCCTCATCATAGGTTTTGGGATCATCACCATGAATCCCATTACCTATGAGGAATACTTTTTTTACATTCTTTGAGATAGTACCTAAGTACCTCTCAAGAGGATGAAAAATCTTTTTCGATCTACGAGGTGGAGGAGGTAGTGATTGTATTGGCTCAACCTGATTTGGTTCCATAGGATCCTTAGCTCGTTGCTCTTGTGAGACTTTCTCCTCGAGCTTGATCTACTTTCCAATGCCATTATCTTGAATAAATTATTTTTCAAGAAAGATGGCATGCCAACTCACAATCACATTATGGTCTTCTGGAATATAGAAATAATATCCTAATGACTCTTTAGGATATCCTATGAATCAAGCTCTAAAAGATCTATAGTCTAATTTATCCACTTGTTGTCTTTGACATGAGCTGGACAATCCCAAATTCTGAGATGACTCAGACTTGATTTCTTATCATGCCATATTTCATACGGTATGGTAAGAACAGTTTTAGAGGAAATCCTATTCAGTAAATATATAGCAATTAACAGACTATGTTCCAAAAAAATCAGAAAGATCTGTGAAACTCATCATGGATCGGAACATATCCAATAGGATCCGATTCCTCCATTTGAAAATTTCATTGAGTTGAGGTATTCCAAATGAAGTCCATTGAGAAACTATGCTATTTTGCTTGAGATGGTCTAAAAATTTTTGACTAAGGTATTCATCTTTTCGATCTGATTGAAGAACCTTAATGGATTTTCCAGTTTGCTATTCAACTTCATGTCTAAATTTCTTAAACTTTTCAAAGGCTTCAGACTTGTGTCTCATAAGATACACGTATCCATACCAAGATAAATCATCGATAAAGGTTATGAAGTAGTCAAAGTTGCCTCTAGCCAATATATCAAATAGGCCGCACACATCAGTATGTACTAGGGCAAGTAGATCCATGGCCCTTTCCCCATATCCTATAAAAGGGAGCTTAGTCATTTTGCCATGAAGACATGATTCATAAATTGGATATGACTCAAAAGTCAACGGACTCAATAGTCTGATTTTCTCCAATTTATTAATCCTATCTTCTGCTATATGACGTAGTCTTAGGTGCCATAGATACCTATCGTTTGGATTGTCCCTGGGTTATTTTGATCTCATGGCATTCATATTTTGCTCGATATTAAAGACAGATACATCAATATGTAACTGGTAGAGATCGTTAATAAGAAAACTACTTACAATTTTATTTCTTTCATAAAGAATATTATAATGGTCCTTAAGAAAACTAATTGCATAGCCTTCTTGTACTAAACATGAAATAGAAATCAAATTTCTACTTGCAGCAGGCACATAATAACAATCCCTAAGTACTAAATCTAAGCTAGACGGTAGTCAAAGAGGGTAGGTTCCCATGGCCACAGCAGCAATTCTTGCTTCATTTTCGATACGTAAGATCATCTCACCATCCCTCAGCCTCTTGCTATCCTCAAGACCCTGCTTGGAAGTGCACAAATGAGCACTAGAACTAGAGTCAAGCATCCAACTGGATGCAGAAGAAATCGTAAGGTTAGATTCAATAACAAGCATACCTCCAGAAGGATCTGTCTCCTTATTCTTTAGGATGGCCAGGTATGTAGAGCAGTTCTACTTCCAGTGGCTGTCATTATTATAATAAAAATACTTTTCTTTATCAGCGACCTTCTTCTTTAGCTCTATCTTTTTTTCTTTCCACCTTCCATCTTCTGCATTTTCACAGACTTCTTCTTTTTTGCAAAAATTTTTTTTTTGAAAAAAGTCCATTCCATAGCAAGTACTGAGCCTTTAGAACCTTTCATAGAAAGCTCAGTAGTAACCAGCATATTCATAAGCTCAACCAGAGTATTTTGAAGTTTATGCATATGGTAGTTCATGATGAACTGCCCATATGCATCAGTCAAGGATTGTAGAATTATATCATTCTACAGATCCTGATCTAACTTCACTCTGAGCTTCTTAAGCTCTTCCAAGTTCTTGATCATCATCAGACAATGATCTTGGACTGATTGCCCATCATGCATTTTAGCCTTAAACAGTCTTTTAGTGATCTGATATTTGACTGTGCGACTCTGTTCACCAAACTCTTACAGGTGAGCCAACATTTGATGGGCAGTCTTGATATCTTCATGTTGATGCTGAAGCTTATCAGACATCGAATCCAACATGTAGTATTTGGCCTTATTATCTTCATCCATTCATTTATCAAGAGACGCTCTCTATTCAGCGAACGGACGAGCTGGTAAGATAGAGGGATTCTGATCTAATAGATGAGTCAACTCCTCAAAATCTAAAATAATTTTGAAGTTTCAGAGCCAATCCTTGTAATTGAGTCTGGTCAGTCTATGGGTGTCTAGGATACGAGCTAGTGGGTTGGACGCAGACATTTTTCTTTTTCATGTAGAGAGTCAAAGTTTTTAGTTAGATTTTATAATTAAGACTTGACCAATTTATTTAGAAGTTTGATTTTTAAATAAATTAGCTCCTACTATTTTCTTGGATTCCTACACTCGCTTTGTAGAGATGCAAAAATCTCCACGATTACTGATTTCTAGTGGGTGGTGCAGTCCCACAAACTCACTCATCACCTCACCTAATAGTTATTGGTGATGGGTTAGCTAATGAGTGAACAACTCTTATTCAATGATTCTCTAATCATGGTGCACCCAAGCTTGATCTCTAATTCATGAATCTCATCGTGCCTAGAATATTGATCCACTCAGTTAAGTCAGACCCACCATTTGTATAGATTGGATTCCTAATTAGGTCTCTCACCATATCCAGAATATTGAGTCCAATCCATCCTCTAGTCCATAGCATCCAATGCCTAATAGACATGATTGCATCTTTTTGGTGCAACTGAACCACTGTGACCAGTTGAGAACAATCAATTCCGAAAAGAGCCCACACATCTATAATGGTGGAAAACCATAGACTTAATCTTTTCTTAGAAAAATTTGATTTAGGTCTCTTTAAACTTGACTTGATATAGCCATAACCATTATGACTAACCTAGTGGCATGGGTTAGCTTGGATTGTTAGCCACCTTAGATCAGGACTAAGCCGACAAATATAGCCAGATAAGTGAGATCGATGGAAGGGATATGTCATTAACTCGATAAGAACGTATTCAAGTTGAGTAGCTCTCAATTACAAATTAGTTAGTCGTATCTACCAAACTTACCTTAGATACAAAATTGTTGAGCCAGAATCAATCGGATTAACCTACAATCCAGACTCTAACCACTGAGCCTAATTAGGTCTTAACTTGATCGATCACTCATGTGACTCAATCTTGACCTAGACTTAATCCTATTAGGCTGGTCAATTTAAGCACTCTTGATCCTATCTAACCAACTCTTGATTCGGTTTAATCAATCGCTAGACCTAATTGAGCTACCCATGCTCGAACCCAATTTTATGAATATCTTAGATCTGAAAATT
Organism: Cocos nucifera; assembly: GCA_006176705.1. Lineage (NCBI taxonomy): Eukaryota > Viridiplantae > Streptophyta > Magnoliopsida > Arecales > Arecaceae > Cocos > Cocos nucifera. Next base: position 65,399 of record QRFJ01002438.1, on the reverse strand, counting down.
CTTAATTTTAGATCTAATATATTTCATAATCTTAATTTTTAATTAAGTTTATGGTTCATAAACAAAATATATATAAAATTCTAGGATTTTAGAATCTAAATTTTGCAGAAAATAAGTTTTAGATTTTTGAGTAAGGACGAACGCGCAGCACCCCTATACATCAAAAGAACACCCCATCGAATGAAAGGAGAGGACCTTTAAACCCTACTTCGTTCTTATGATCGGACGACCAAGGAGAATACCTTAATCAGAAATATGATAAATCTACAAAACTAGTTAGATCTACATCATATATCATATATATAAAAAATTGATCTAACTAAAACATGTTTTGCATACATATCATGTATCATATCATGCATATTTTTAGATCTAAATTATCTCATAAACATCTAAAAAATAAGATTTAAATTAATCATATTAAATTAAAATTTATTCTAGATAATTTTATAGAACTATTTTACAACTAGTCTAAACATGCATCTATCATATCTCATATGAATAAATTAAATCAATTTATTTTTTATTTTTTAGATCTAATTATAATATTTATAATATCAAAAAATAATAAATAAATAGATCTAAAAATTATAATTAATCAAATTAAAATTATGATCATGTTAGACTATACATAGAATAATTCTATTCCTAGTCTAGTCATGCATCTCATACATCTTAGATCTAGATTTATTTAATTTTTTAGTTTTTTGATTTTAGATTTAATCACATCTCATGTGACATCTAAAATCATCTAATTATTAGATCAAAAATAAATTAAAATCAGATCTAATAAATTTTGGAACCTGGCTTTGATACCAGTTAAAGAAAAAAATCTTATTTTCTGGATCAGATTCGTTTAGAACTGATTGGATCAAGAAGAATATTTCAAAACTTTTTCTCTAAGATACTAGTCAGATCTAAGACTCTTCAGATCTGATGTTATTAATCTAATAAAATAAAATAAAAATTAAATTAAATCTAATTTAATTATATCTTTATTTTGGATAATCCAATTATCCTATGATTATCTTGATGTTTGCCTAAGGTTCTGGACGTAACCACGCAAGCACCTAACCTCTACTGATATCCACTCAGATAAGATTTAGAGATCTTCTTCTCAATCAATCCTCCTAAAATTAAATCTAGATCTGATCTTGAAAATCTTCAAAAACTCTTTTGAAGAATAACCGTTGTCTCTTGCTGCAATGCTGCCTTCTTTTCTTCCTGTCACCTTTTGCTTGCTTAGATCGTATCTAATTCGTGTCCAAAACCTCTTGGAAATGGAGAGGAGAGAGAGGACCAAAGGGTGGCATGGAGAAGGAGGGAGAAAAGCTTTGTGACATGGGCAAAAGTAGAAGCTCTCTATTCTAGATGCAGATAGGGTTTATATAGATCCTACTACGCCATGCAGTGCCACATCATCCCATTCAATCATGGCTCTTTGTGCAATCAGATCTAAATCTGATTGGTAGGATGACATTATCTGATCTAATCAGATTAGAGTCCCTCAAAATTCTCCCTACATGGCACCAACACTGGGTCAAACAAGTCTTCTTGGCGCCATCTAGGTTGATTCTCCGAAGCAACTGGAGTCCCATATGTATGAAACTCCAAACCTTATCCACATGGGATGCACGTCACCCTAGGCATGCACCCCTTGTCTATCTACTTTTTAGCAGGAGGATAAGAGCCAAGGTTCTCTCCTATGGGTGCATGAAACATGGGCAGATGTCTAAGTGTCAAAGATCAATATTTGACTAAAGTTCAAAGACAAGATCTAGCAGGTGATGAAAAATGGTAGGTATTATCTCAAATTTATCTCATAAATTAAGACAACCCTTTTCTAACCTGAACAAGCTTCAGTCAGACTATATAAAGGTTCCTAAGCAAGCTCAAATATATTTGGCTCAATCGATACAAATTTTAATGATTGTTAAAGAAGAACATTAGGCTCAATCGTATGCTAACACGATTTTCTTGAACCTAATTGAATTTTATTCAAATCAATTGAACTGAGTTAATCCAATTGATGATATCCAGATCTAAACACTTATTTGTGTGATCCAGTTAGATTCAATTCTATATGGTAATAGAATATGTCATGATCTCTATCATTGACATCATCGAAACACCTTCCAATGGATCAGAACTTTTTTGATTCAGACAACTACTATGATAGATCATCCAAATCATTCTAATTGCTCCCAAAATTCATCAGTGATACCTAGCAGCATATGATGGCAATCCATCAAAACTAAAAGCGAACCTCTCGGTGCAGTTATCTGTGTGATTAAGTTTCTCTATCTTGAGCCCCATTCGGATTAGGATTAAGGTGATCTCGTCAAACCCTAATTTTTGTCATACGAATTTATCATTTGATTCAAGTCCAATCTAAAAATCCTAATAGAAACTCTTTCTATTATTAAACTTTGCCATGACCATGCGCTTATGGACTTGATTCTCATGATCATCATAGAGCTGCTCCTCTTCTACCAAGGTAGATAGATCTTCTATTGGTGCAATCCAATTTCTACAATGAACATGCTATAGCCAACATACATCTCAGAATTTTGAATGGCTAGGAGATCGAGTTATGCTGTAGTCAAACTATAACACCCTCAAGGTGAACTACCGATGCACCTCAGATCAGAGAACCAAACACACCACTACAGCTTCGAGCCAGTCATCAATGATAAGATAGACTTCCTCATGACTGCTCGAGGTGGTCATGCTCAGTGCCCTCATTCTCTAATAAGTACCTGTACTCTCACTCTGGTGTTTCTATATCGTAGACTCAAGACTCATCTATCTTAAAAAAGTGATTGTACACCAACCTTTCAGATCAATCATCATCCTCATGATGATCCTTTGGTTGGAAGCATTTTATGAGTTAATAATAAAAATTCATGTCTTAAATTTTTAAATCTTGAAAATATGAACTATTATTGTCATTAACTCAAGGGATGTATCACAGACACTTTTAAATACACATTGTGATAGAAAATAATCTATTTTATTATTTATAGTTAAAATTATAATTTTATCCTTAGAAGTGTATTATAAATGTCAACCAATCTGGCTTCAAGGGCACACATATCTAACAGTATGTTGGCTATAGCATGTTCATTGTAAGAATTAGATTACACTAATAGAGGATCTATCTATCTTGGTAGATGAGGAGTAGCCCTATGATAATCATGAGATTGAGTCCTTAAGCCCATGGCAATGGCAGAATAAAGATGATAGAAAGAGTTTCTATTAGAATTTCACATTGGACTCAAATCGAATGATTAATTCATATGACAGATATTGGGTTTGACGAGTTCACCTTAACCCTAATTCAATCGGGGCTCAAGATAAAAGAATCCAATCACATAGATAACTGCACTGAGAGATTTGCTTTTAGTTTTGATGGGTTGCTACCATATACTGCTAGATGTCACTGGTGGATTTTGGGAGCAATTAGAATGATTTTAATGATCAATTATTCTAATTGTATGAATTAGAAAAGTTCTAATCCATCGAAAGGTATTTCAATGATATCGATAATGGAGATCGTGATATATCTCATTACCACACAGAATTAAACTTAACTAAATCATACAAACAAGGATTTGGATCTGGATGTCATCAATTGAGCTAATCCAATTCGATTGATTTGGATTAGAGCCAATTAGGTTCAAGATAATCGTGCTAGCACACAATTGAGCCTGACTTTCTTCTTCTAAAATCTTTCTGATTCATCGCAACCAAGTCAAATTTGATTTAACTTATTCTTGTATTTTGAATGAATTTATTTTCATCTAATTGGAACAAGTTCAAGTCAGATTAATTGTAGAAATTAAATCCATTCATAGTCAAATTGGACTAGGGTCAAAAGTTGACCTATTTGAGAGAATTAAGGATCACCTGATCTGCTTCTAAAAAATTTTATAAAAATTATTTTGATCTAATTTTTTGATATATGATAGAGCATGAACTATACATTGGGTATACCAAATTTTGTAATTTTTGAAGATGTCTAGACTAAGTTTTGATAGAGTTTGATTTGGATCAAACTCTTGAGGGAAGAGTCCTAAACGTAGTGGACTCTTCCTTATCTACTCATGCCGCCACCTTTCAGATTGATTTTTTGCATAAAAATTAGATGGGATCTGGGGATTTTTATGGAGATCAAGTTTAGGAGTCTAAATGATCAAAAAAATAAGAATTTTGGTCAAAGAGGGACTCTAACTTGGCGCTATGCTTTTGTATGAGAACCCTTGTGCCAAGGCTCTTCATGGAGAAATATTTTTCATACCCAAAGGCTGTCATTCCAGATATTCTATGCCCTCTCTATCCTCTCTCTCCCTCTCTTTTACATGCCTAAAAAGTTAGGCATAAATCTGAGAAGAAGATGTAATCAAATTTGTGAAGAGTTCAGCATCTATGCAACAGTGTTCGTGATACGGACACACTACCTTCAAAAATTTTTTGAAGGACTTTCAGATCAAATTCAGATATGATCTCTGGAGAAAAGATTTGCAAGAAGAAGACATCCAATTCTTTCCTAAATGGATACCAATAGAGGCCAGGCGCGTGCGTGGCTCCTTCCAAAATCTCAAAAAATATCAGGATCATCGTAGGATAATCAGATTATCCAAATAAGGTATGATATTAAATTTGATTTAATTTTTATTTTAATTTTTAATATCAGATCACCATAATCAGATATGAGAACTCTTAGATCAAATTAGATCATTTAAGAATTTTTAAAAAAATTCATCTCAAATCTGATCAGATCTACACGATCCTATGGCGGAAAATAGGATTTTTCCTTCACTCACACCTCCGCCCCAACCCCCCAACGTGCAGGCGGGGGGTGGCCCTCTCGCCCACACCCCCACAGGCGGCCACCACCCAAGCCACCCCATGGGCGGCCGTCTCCCATGCCCTGCACACCCCCCACTCCCCCCTCCCGCCCCTCGATCCTCTCTGCCTCTCCAGTCGGCCATCCCCATATGCCCCCCAGGCGACGCCCGCCCCACGCCCTACCACCCTCGATGTTGTGAAAATTAATTTTACACATGGATCGATGTAGTCGCTAGTGATTAGTCAAGCAACAAGAAAGAACTCCTTAGAGATTACTGCAAATGCACGAACAATGGATTCAAGGAATAGAGAAGAAAAGAATAGTAGAGATTTCTAGAAGAAAAGAGCTTTATTTCAATAAATTCAGCATCATATACAATCTTGACCTATTTTAGTATATATACTTTACAAAAGAGTCAAGCTCCGAGCTCATAGAAAAACTTTCCAAATCCAAAATAATCCACGTACACAAAACATACCCGCAAAAATTGAGCTGGCTCAGTTTAAGACTAAGCCGGCTAACCTACGACTGGGTCGGCTCAGTTTCAGACTGAGCTGATCTAATTATGTACCATGTCAACAGTCCAAAAATACTATTTTTTATCTGAATTTTTTTCTGAGACATAGTCGATCCGGTCCTGAACTGAGCCGATCTAGTTTCCAACTTAGCCGACCTAGTCTCAGGATGAGCGGCAAAGTTTCTAAACTTTGCTACTTAGGCTGATTTCTCTTTCGGCTTGCTTCCATCTTCTCATGACCTATCTTCTCATGTTCCCAAGACTTGAGAGAGCCACTTCTAAGCTCACATTCTCTATCTTGGTGCTTCTAAGTCCTTGTGAACTCATCTCTTCCTTGCAAATCCATCTGTGCCATACACATCTAAAAACTATCTTTGGGAAGTACCTTTATGAGTGCATCAGACTGATTCTTCTTTGTATGGACCTTCGTCAGTTCTACTTCACCTTCCTCCACCAACTCTCTGATCCTACGGTGCCTCACATCTATATGCTTTGTGCTTGCATGATAGACTGGGTTCTATGCAAGCAGCAAAGCACTCTGACTATTACTGTATAGTTTAACCTTGCTTTGCTCCACCTCCATATCAACAATCAGCCTCCAAGCCAAAGTGATTCCTTTGCAGCCTCAGTAATGCCAATGTACTCGGCCTCTATGGTAGACAAGGCTGTGATTGGTTGAAGGATTGATCTCCAAAATACCGGTCCACCATACACACAAAAGAGATATCTAGTAGTAGATCTCCTTGTATCAAGATCACCTGCATAATTTACATCTACAAATCCTTCTAGAGGATCCGAACCTCTATCTTCAAATCCTCTCAACAACCCACCAAACACCAAACTATAATCCCTTATTTTCTGTAGATATCTTAATATCCACTTCAATGCTCTCTAGCATTCCTTTCCAAGGTTAGTCATATATCTACTAACCATACTCACCACATGTGCTATATCTGATCTACAGTACACCGTAGTATACATCACACTGCCTACAGTATTTGCATAAAGAACTTCAACCATGTACTCTCTATCTTCTTCTGACTAGAGGCTTTGATACTTGGAGAGAGACATATGGCTCGATAATGATATCTCTACAAGTTTGGCCTTCTCCATCCCAAATCTTTCCAAAACTTTTTGGACATATCCTTCTTATGATAAATGGAGCACTCCTTTGCACCTATCTTTGTAAATCTCCATTCCAAGGATTTTCAGTGCTGGATCCAGATCTTTCATCTTAAATTCAGTTGATAATGCCCTTTTCAGTCTTTTCATAATCTTCAAACTTCTGTTGGCTATAAGCATATCATCAACATACAATAGTAGGTACAGGGCATCCTTTTCATCTACATCCTTGACGTAGACACAACTATCATGTTCACATCTAACAAATTTCAGGCTCAAAACAAAGCTATCAAATCTATGATATTACTGACGAGGAAATTATTTCAGACCATACAGTGATCTCTTTAGTAAACACATCTTTTCCTCCTGTCCAATCTCTATGAAACCATCTAGCTGCTTTATATAGATTCTTTCCTCCAATGTGCCATGAAGGAAGATCGTCTTCACATCCATCTGTTCCAACTCCATATTATACTATGCCATCAGTGATAGCAAAATCTGAATAGATGTATGACGCACTACAGAAGAGAAAACTTCTGTGTAATCTATCCCTTCCATTTGTAAGAATCCCTTTGCTACCAGCCTTGCCTTGAATCTAACTCCACCTTGTTCTGAAGGTGCTTGCTTCTTTGTGAACACCCACTTTGAGCCAGTAGGTCAAGCACCTTCTAGAAGATCTACCAGTTGTCATGTTTGATTTTTCTTCGGTGATTCCATCTCCTCCATCATGGCCTGCATCCATGAATCATGATCCACACTCTCCATGGCCTCTGCATAGTTCTCTGGATCTTCATTAGTGGTGATGAGTGCATAGAAGATAACCTCATCAATGCCATATCTGACCGACCTCCTAATAGTACATTGGGGCTTTTGCAAAGCCACTTCTACTGGCACATCTCTACCTGAAATCTATGACTGATCCTACACATCCATCTAAACTGCTGGCCCTCTATGCTGATTTTCAATTTGAAACAAAACTTTTCTGCCCAGCTCCACCTCAATAGGAACACTCCTATAAGTGGATGTAACTTGCATGCCATTATTCTCTGACTGGCTATCGCTGTTCATTTTTATTTTTCTAATTGCTCCTATACTCCCAGGCCTCTCTAAGATGCTCTTTTCATCAAAAATGGAATCCCTGATCACTACTTTCTATGCTTCAGGATTCCACAGTAGGTACCCCTTGATCCCTTGTGGATATCCTATGAATGTCATTGTTGAGGGCGAACCCACGCCTACCAAAGTTCGTCCAAATATCTCATTACTAAATGATCCCATCCGATAGCGACGATCGAAATTGACCCTTGACCGAATTTGCAAGCTCCCTCCAAACTTCACCTGGATGAGTTCAAATGGCTGAGGTGGCCGAGCTCCTCCGCCCTAGATGGTCAGACTCCTTTCAGACTTATCCACTAGTCGAACACCTTTTAGACTTCTCCACCAATCAAACTCCTTCCGAACTCCTTCTATCGAACTCCTTCAAATGGCTTGGACTTCTTTTGCAGGTCCTGGTGGTGACCTCGACTTCTCCAGCTTTAGTCAGCTCCGACGTTAACTAGATTCTATACCAATAGGATTGGCGCTGGAGGAAGGACCCTCTTTCTCTTGAGGTTTCCTTATTCTTAAAGGAGCGCTCAGTAGAGATCTCTCTTCTTCTCCCTCGGAGTACTTCTTCCCCAATCGATCTCACGAGGATGCCTCCTCAGAAGGCCTCAACTCGATGGTCAACCATCTCCACGGCCAGATCTCACCCAAATCTACCTGCTCCTGTCTTGTCCCCAACATCTCAGATTCCACCAATAGTAATGGTGGATGCAGAACAGTTCAACCACTGATCCAGTAGATTCGTGGCCTCACTGAAGTAGTGCAGGCCATGCAGCAATAGTCCTCGACATCGATTCAGTCGGAGTAAGCTTCTCTAAAACCCTAGGATCCAGTCTGGGGGCGATCGACTTGGGCAAGTCGACTGGTAACTTTCAGAAAAGAGAAGCAGAGGATAGAGAGCCCTTGCTCCGATCATGATTCAACCCCTGGGAGAATCTTGCCCCCATTCAGCCAGAAGACTTTGGAGATCCATGACTGTGAGGATCTTCTGGATCGAAAACTATAAGAAATGAATCGATGGATCGAGAAATTCTGCCATGCTCCTTCCTCTCATGGTAATGATATCTACACTAACCCTTCTTTTTCTCAAAAAATTATGCAGGAATCCATCCCGCTGAACTTCAAGCTTCTCTAATTCGAGAACTACGATGAGACTATAGATCCGATCGATCATCTAGAGGCCTTCCGAATAATGATGCTGCTCTATAGCATATCCGATGCCATCCTATACCAAGCTTTCCCCTCCATCTTGAAGGGCATAGCCAGGAACTGATGCTCGGCCCTTAAGTCGGATACTATCATTTTCTTTGATCAAATGAACCACTAGTTTATGGCTCATTTTGTCAGCAATCGACGTCCTCGATGAGGCTTGAACTCCCCCATCAACATTAAGCAAAAGGAGGAGAAATCCATACAGGTCTATGTCACCGATTTCAACGCCGTTGCACTGAAGGTCCAAAACTTGGACCAATCTATCATAATGGCTGTACTGAAGGGCGACCTTCAGAAGAATGATCCGTTGTTCTTCTTTGAGAAGAAGTATCCCAAGATTTTGCTAAAATGCTGGCTCAGGCTGAAGGTTATGCCCAAGCAGAAGAGGGCTTCAAGGCCAAGGATAGTAAAGCCATTGAAGAGCGGTGAGCAGATGAATCAAGTATGCCCACTACTGGTGAAAAGTCGAGTGAAGCTCGACCGCACTTTCGAACTCCTTCCGAGTGCAAGCGAGCCCGAACTTCTCAAACTCGAAGGTAAAGAAGTCTGGATAAAAGGGCACGATATGGCTCCCCCCTCAGAAGGTTCCATAACTATGCTCTCCTTAATGCTCTAAAAACTCAGATGCTGATAAAAATCAAGGAGCAACTACCGAGATCGGAGAGGATGCACACACATCCTAGCAAGTGCAATCCCAACAAATACTGCCTCTACCATCGTGACCATAGTCACGATATTGAGGAGTGCATTCAGCTCCAAGATAAGATTGAGGAACTCATCAGGTGAGGCAGGCTTGGCTGATTCTTACGACGTCGGCCTGAAGGATGAGAAGATCAGCCAAGGGCACTGCCGCAACCAAAGCCGCTGAAGAGGAAGGAGCAACAAGAAGATCGGCTCCCGCTTGGCATTATCAACATCATCTCTGGGGGACTTCGATAGGAGGAGGTCGGCAAATCTGGACGATCGATAAAGAGATGGAGAACTGAGGAGCCCATAACTTTCACTAAAGCTAATGCATAGGGAGTTCAGTTCATGCATAACGATGCAATTGTAATTGCTTTAAATATTACAGACTATGATGTACGCCGCATCCTTATTGATAATGAAAGTTCTGTCGATGTTTTATTTTATGATGTTTTCTCCAAAATGTCTATACCTAATAGCTAGCTTGGACCAATGAACTCCCCATTGGTAGGCTTCACTAGTAATGCAGTACCAGTTGAAGGCATAATAACTTTGGCTGTGGTTGCAGGACAATATCTAAAATAGTCCAAGGTATAGGTTGACTTTCTAATAGTAAAAGCTCCATTGACTTATAATGCAGTTCTCGATCGACCTAATCTAAACGTGCTTCGGGCAATGGTGTCGACCTACTATTTGAAAATAAAGTTTCCAACAAGCTATGGGATTGGAGAAGTTAGAGGAGATCAACTCTGGCAAGACATTGCTATTCAATCACCTTGCAGAGAGGTGAGCAGTTAGATCTTTGTCTGGTTGATGGGTTGGATGTCCGCGATGATCTAACTGAAGAGATGGGTGAGCCCATGGAAGACCTTGTTTCCATCCCACTAAATGATGAGAATGCGGAGCATGCAGTACAAATCGGCTCCAACCTGGCGAAAGAGATACAAGAGCAGCTTATCGAATTTCTATGGAGGAACGTAGATGTTTTTGCTTGGATCTCCGATGACATGCTCGAAATAGATGCTGAAGTCATGGAACACCATTTGACTGTTGATCCTAAACATCAACTGGTGAAGGAGAAGATGCGCAGCCATGCCCTAGAGAGAAAATAATTGCAAAAAAAGTTGACAAACTCCTCAAGATGGATTCATCTAAGAAGTCAACTATCTGAACTGGATCTCCGACGTCGTGTTCATCAAGAAGGCGAACGATAGGTAGAGAATGTGCATAGACTTCAAAAAACTAAACAAAGCCTGTCGAAAAGATAGTTACCCCCTATCCAGAATTGATCAGCTGGTAGATGCGACCTCAGGCCATGAGCTCCTCACTTTCATGGATACCTTTTTCGGCTATAACCAAATCCAGATGGCACCAAAAGATGAGGAGAAAACTATTTTTATTATTGACCATGATCTTTACTGTAATAGGATTATGCCTTTTGGACTCAAAAATACAAGAGCAACATCCCAGCGCCTAATCAATAAAATCTTTAAGGAGCAAATTGACCGCAACATGGAGGTATATGTAGATGACATGCTTGTCAAGAGTCGAGCTTCAATAAATCACATTGCCGACCTTGAAGAGACCTTTAGCGCCCTTAGAAGGTACAAGATAAAGCTAAACCCAATGAAGTATGCCTTCAACATGACTTCAAAAAAAATTTTAAGATTCATGGTGTCAAGGCGTGGAATTGAAGCAAATTCGAAGAAAATTTGAATCATTCAAGAGATGACTGCTCCAAAATCAATCAAAGAAGTTTAGTGCTTGACCAAAAAGATGGCAACCCTAAACCGCTTCATCTCGAGGTCGATCGAGCGATGCATGTCCTTCTTTCAAATCCTAAAATGGTCGAAGAACTTCTATTGTACCACCGAATGTCAATAAGCCTTTAAAGAGCTTAAGGACTACCTCTGCTCGCCTTCCCTATTAGCAAAGCCCGAACCTGGAGAGGGATTATTTTTGTACCTGGTGGTGTCCCTAGTAGCCCTTCCAACAGTTCTAGTCAAAGAAGAGGCGAAAGTACAGAGGTCGATCTACCATATAAGCCAAGTCTTGAGGAACACCGAGATCAGGTATACCAAGTTAGAAAAACTAACTTTTGCCCTACTGATTGCAGTCCGGAGACTTCAACCTTCCTTCCAAAGGCACATCATAATCCTCCTCACTGATCAACCAATCAAAATAGTTCTTCATCGAACAGATGCCTCCGAAAGAATAGCGAAATGGACAATAGGGCTCACTGAGTTTGACATCAACTACCAGCCTCGACCATCGATCAAATTCCAAATTCTGGCAGATTTTATAGTTGAATGCACCATTCCAGATAAAGCCAAGCCTGAACAGAATGAAATCGATATTCCCTTATTACAATCAAGTTTCTTTGATGAAAGAGCCAACCTCTCTAAAGATTTTTGGATCCTATATGTAGACGGCTCATCCAATTCTTCTGGTGCAGGCACAAGGCTGATCATGATTAGCCTAGAAGGAGTCATCGTCGAATATGTGCTATGCTTTGAGTTCTTCACGACTAATAATGAGACCTATGAAGCTTTGATTACAGGGTTAAGGATTGTCGAAGAATTGAAAGCAGATCGACTCCATGTCTATGGTGATTTTCAATTGGTAGTCGAACAAGTTAATGGCAATTATGAGGCTTGAGAAAAAAGCATGATAAAATATCCCAAGAAAGTGAAGAGCTTGACTCCGATCTTTAATAGTTTTGACATCAAGCAGATCCCAAGAGCGGAAAATGCTAGGGTCGATCTTTTCTCAAAGTTAGCAACATTGGCCCCGACTGTTGCCCAGGAAGGTCTTCTTTGAAGTCCTGAAACATCCAAGTCTGGAAGGGCAATAGTCTATAATGCAGATCGATCATGAGCCATATTGGATTGATCCATTGGTTGCATATCTAAAAAATGGAGCTCTTTCTTATGATCCAAAAGAAGCTCGAAAACTCATAAATCAACCCTCCCGGTATGTTCTATATGAAGGTAGGTTGTATAAAAGGTCATATTCCTTACCGCTCTTGAGATGTCTCAAATCTTCAAAAGTCGATTTTGCATTATGAAAAGTGCATGAAGGAATCTACAGAAGTCATATAGGGGATAGATCCTTATCACACAGACTACTTCGGTAGGATTACTATTAGCCGATCTTGTACCATAATTCTATAGAGTATGTTAAAAAATATGACCGCTGTTAGAGAAGTGCAAACATTCAAAGGCAGCCAGCTTCTAAACTTACATCCCTGAGCGCCCCATGGCCGTTTGCTTAGTAGATGATGGACATACTCGGACCTTTTTCCATGGCACCGGGACAGCACAAGTTTCTGTTGGTGGCAATAGATTATTTCATAAAGTGGATCAAGACTGAACCTCTAGCAAAAATCACTGAAGCAAAAGTACAAAATTTTATTTGAAAGTCGATCGTTTGCAGATTTGGCTTGCCCCAAACCCTCATAATAGATAATGGATGGCAGTTTGTCGAAGCAAGATTTATCGAATTTTGTGAAGATTTGAACATCTCCCATCATTTTACATCAGTAGTCCATCCACAGGCAAATGGCGAAGCCAAAGTAACAAACAGAACCCTACTATAGGATATCAAAGCAAGACTTGAAAGAGCAAAGAAAACTTGGGCGGATGAACTCTATCATATACTCTGAGCATATCAAACTATCCAAAGATTACCAACTGGGAAGACCCTATTTGTCTTAGCTTTTGGAACAGAAGTGGTCATCCTAATAGCAATCAAACTTCCGTCAGCATGAGTCATGGTATTCAGCGAGCAACATAACTCACAAGACCTCAGGATTAACCTCAACTTGTTGGAGAAAAAAAAAAGCTCAAGTTCGGATGGCAGCCTATAAACAAAAGGTAGCTCATTACTACAACTCTAAAGTCAAAGAAAAAATATTCAAAGTGGAAGATTTGGTACTTCGACGAGTGGCTATTTCACAACCTCAAAATCAAAAAAAGCTTGCTCTAAATTGGAAAGGCTCATATGAAGTAGAGGAGGTCATCCGGTCCGAAACTTATCACTTAAAGGAGCTTGGAGAAGCAATACTCCCGCAGCCTTGGAATTCAGAAAATTTAAAAATGTACTACCAGTAATTTGCCTTTAAATAAAACACCTCTATTTCAATATGATTGTTTTTATTGCAAAAATCATGTGATGATGGAAAATAACTCTCCAAAATAATAAAAAATTGCTATGTTAGGAATAGGAGGAGAACCTCGTCCTAACATGAGCCAAGTCGAAGATCTCATTAGTCTAAGATGAGATGAGGAAAGAGGTCCTGACAATAGTCCTAATATACCCCTACAGTCATGTTAGGAATAGAAGGAGGATCTCATCCTAATATGAGCGAAGTCGAAGGCCTCATTAATTTAAGACGAGATGAGGAAAGAGGCCCTGACAATGGCTCTAATGTGCCCCTATAGCTATGTTAGGAACAGGAGGAGAACCTCATCCTAACATGAGCGAAGTCGAAGGCCTCGTTAGTTTAAGATGAGATGAGAGGGAAAGTCCTGACAACAGCCCTAATGTGCCGCTACAGTCATGTTAGGAATAGGAGGACCTCATTCTAACATGAGCAAAGTCAAAGGCCTCATTAACTTAAGATGAGATGAAGGGAGAGACTCTGACAATGGTCCTAATATCCTCCTACAGTCATGTCAAGAATAGGAGGAAAACCTTATCTTGACATAAATAAAGACCTTCAATTACCTAAGGCAGGAGGAAGGACCTCATCTCGATGAAAGGACGAAGAAAAATTAACGGAGTAGAACATGAAGGGATAAATCCATCCCAGCGTAGGTGAAAAATCTCCGATTATGAAAAGATAGGAGAAAAACTATTTTTTCAATAATCACTTCAACGAAAGTCAAAGCAAAAGAGAGATGGAAAAATCAATAGGCACAGAATACAAACAAAGAAAAAAGATGATCGGAGAGAATATTCCTTCATTGAAATTGAAGTTCATTGCAAAATAAAGGTCCACGAAATCATGGACAAAAAAGAGAAAAGAAAAAATGACAAAGTCCTAAAGAGGCCCAAAACCCTCAGACTTCAGGCTGTCGACCCTCATCATCATAAGAAATTGCTTTAGCCTAAGGATTTTCTCCTCAAGCTCCTTCTTATGTAAACCATCTATATACATTCTGTTAACGTGCCCGAACTTGTCCTCAAGCTCCCGCCGCTGCTTTCTTAAGACCTCCGACTCAGCCTCGGCATCCTTAATGACTTACTGCTCGGACGACAGCTGGATCCTCAGTCGTTGAACCTTGGCCTTCTCCCTCTCCATCACTTTCAAAAGCTCATCCAAAGTCCTCGTTAAGGAGGCAACCTACTCTGATCCCCCACTCACGCCAGATTGGTGACAGTCATCAAGTTATTTTTGGAGTTGAATCACCTCGCTGTTAGCAGCACGAAGCCTCTGCTTAAGCTGGGATATCCTCTCACTCCAATCCAACTAGTAGGTATCATAAGTGAGCTCAACATCATGCAGTTGCTTCTAAAGTGCGGAGAACCTCTTCGACTAATCCCACTTATACTGAGCCTTATCGATAGACCACGGTGAACTCTCCTCCAGTAGATGGATCTTCTCTTTCATCACCTTAAGATCGACTTTGAGAGAGCTGATCTTCACCATTAGTGCCTAGGATTTATCACTGATGTTTTTCTTAAGCTCAGCGATCTCCTTCTCGAAATTGCCTTTCTGGATGCTGAAGCTCATGGAGTCTTTCATGTGCAGATTATGGAGGCGAGTGACCTCTTTGGTAGCCTCCGAAGCATTCCTCCGAGAAGCTTGAAGGTCGTCCTCCGCTCTCTTCAACTTTCTCTTTAGGTGGTGTACTTTCTTCTTTAAGCTTTTTATTAGAGGTCTCAACGGAACTCCCTGAGGTAAGGGGTCGGCATCGACTGGGGATGGCAGGTTATGACTCTGATCATTAGAAGGATTCTGGATAACGCATGGCACAGCACCAATATAAGGAAAGGCATGGACAAAAGTAAGTTCGCTTTCATTTAACTAAAAACTTTTAGATACAAAAAAAAGTAATATACAACTATTAAAGGCTCACAACCTCTGGATGGGAAATAGCAGGGTAGCTCAGCACTCCAAGGACAGCCACGGGCTTAGGAGAAGGTTCGATTGGTGCTTCGATAGCGACCTTGAGCTCCTGCACAGGCTTGGGCACCTCGACAGCAAGCTCAGAGGAGTCAGGGACCACTTCAGCAGGAGAGGAGTCAGCTACAGCTCTGGACGGCCTCACTTCATTGTTGGACTCCTCTTTCAGAAAGCTGAGGTCAAGCTCAGAAAACCTCTGGGCCACCCTGCCTTAACAAAGTTCGAAGCCCTTTATTAATGCTTCCTGGCTAAATGCGATGTTCAAGTCCATTTCGAAGGAGGCTTTGAACTCCTCCATGGCTTGGGTTGCCGCCTCTGAAGTGGATTTCGACATTTGAGCCTCCAGCTTGGCGACTTTAGTCTCGGCCCCCTTCCTTTTCCCCTCCTCCAAGACCAATGCGGCCTTGAGCCCAGTTGAGACGAGCTCCTCCTTTCGAAGCATCCCTCGGAGGTTCTCATTTTTCGCCGCCTTCTCCTTCACTAGTGCCTGGCCTCGAGGACCTTCCCTTATAGGCTATCGACCTCGACCCAAAAGTCCCTCTAGACCCTCAACGCTTCCATCTCCTGGTGATTTATCCTCTTAAGATGGGCCAGTATGTGATGGCCCGACTGCCACGGACAAATTATAGTAAGATAAAAAGTAATAGTGATAAATACACATATATGATAAAAGAGAAATGTGGCAAGATGACTACCTTGAGGAAGGTTCCAAGGGATTTCTAGATGAACTATGTCTGGTCGAGATTAGCTAGACGGTCCACCTCTCTGGCATGGCGAACTTATCGATCAGATCCTGGATGATCTTCGGATTGCCAAAGGGGTCTGCCTCTAGATCATTCCCACCGCTATCGCACGACTCGCCTGGACGAGCCTTCTGGACCACCTTCGCGATGGCAGCCCTCTTCTTCTTCTTGTCGTCTCCGACCCCTCCTACCCTCTCAGTGAGGGGCTCCAGCACCGACCCTCCAGCGTGGAGGCCAAGGATGTGGGAGGTTAAGGGCCCTCACCTCCGATGTTGCCCTCGATGATCGAAAGGACCTCAGCTCGAAGTGACTTCGGGAGCGGCTGCAGGGATGTACGAGACCTCAGAGCTAGGGCCGCTGACCTTTGCCTTCTTCAAGCTTTCACCTGGAGCCGCCCCCTTTCTCTTCTTGGCATAAAGGCCCTTGGCAAGCCTTTCGGCGGCATCAAAGTCTATTTCTATAGTAAAAAAAGAATCACGATCAACCGAAGTATGCATCAAATTTCATAAGAGTCCATACATGTATACAAATACGTTTAATACTGGCAGGATCAAGAGGGCTCAGGCTAAGGTTAAATAAGGTCTGTTCCCTTAAAAGCTTGGGGAGACTGGCAGCTCGATGCGCCTTGAGTCTATTAGAAGACTCGAGGTCGGCTCCGTCTAGGCTAGGAGCTCGACGGATGGATTCCCTAAAGAATCCTTAGGGAGGAAGGTCAAGTAACAGGGTGGAACATCGGACGAAGAAGTACTTCTCCTTCCAATTATGAATGAAAGAAGGGGCACCTTTCAGCAATCCTTTTTTACCGAACTGAGAGAAAAAGTACCACCAGTTCTTTATGGAAGGATGATGTTTGAAGGTGTAGAAATTTCAGAACAGAGAGAGTGTCGGCTGAACTTCGGTCAGGCGACAGAGAGAAAGGAAATCGATTATGAATTGAAAGGAGTTTGGTACTATGGAGGTAAAGGAGATATTCAAAAAGTGAAATAGGATGACTATGAAGGGAGAAGGTGGAAGTCAAAGCTTGGCATGCAAGACTTCAAGGTACAAACAAAATCAATCGATCGGAGGCAAACTGGCACGATCGTCTGACCTTGAGATCTCAAGATTGTACTCTGGTGGGATGCCACACTATATCCTAATCAGAAAAAGGTCATTTGGGGTGAGGATAGAAGGGATGGTATTCGGAACGAAAGGCTGATGGGATATGTTCCTAGACTCAATCTTGGTCAAGGGGGCAGGGTCTACGAAGGCCGATCCGGACAAGCTCCAGAAATCAGTGGATTGGAAAGTTTCAGAAGATATGTAGATCAAAGTAAATCTCTTAAAAAATCTTGAAAAGCAAGAAAAAATGAAGTGCAAAAACTTGTACAAAGAAACCGAGAGAACAAGAAGTAAAAGGGGCAAGAGTAATTGAAAGCAGGTGTTGAGGGGCTGACCTAAGCTAGTTAAGAATGACAAAGGGGCGACAAGGGCAGCAAGAATCGGATAGAGGAATGCCCAGAACCAAGGAAGATGAAGGGAGGGATTGAAGATCTCAGATGGAAAAAGAACGGATGTCAAAGGAAGAAGAAGACTCAGGAAAGAATGGATTCCGGAGGTGGGAGAAGGCCTTAAATATCCAAGGAAAGCCCGAGACGATTATGATGACAGATCTTGCTCGACTAAACTGCGAGTACTGCATGTCCCACTCATCATGGCAGAGGACGCCTATTGAACAAATTCTTAATTGCCCATGCCGGAGGGGCAGTGTCCATAGCAGGAAGTCGTAAGGGCGTCTTGTTCAAAATTATTTCAAATTAAAGAGCTTCGACTGCATGCCAGCGGTAAACATTCAAAATATCTCATCCCGATTAGCGCAAAAAACTAAAAAGAGCTCTGGCAGACACATCTACACTCTCTTCTTCGAACTTCAAACTTGAAAAGTGGGGGACTATTAGAGGGCGAACCCACGCCTGCCGAAGTTCAACCAAATCTGATTACTAAATGATCCCGTCCGGTAAGCGACGCCGAAATTGATCCTTGACTGAATTTGCAAGCTCCCTCAAGACTTCACCTAGATGAAGTCAAATGCTGAGTAGGTCGAGCTTCCACCTCAAGACCAGTCAGACTCCTTACAGACTTCTCCATCGTTCCAGACTTCTTTTCTCCGTCGAACTTTCTTGAACTACTTAGTTGCCCAAAGAGAATCTGAGTATTGACTCTCAATAACAGTGAATGAGACCCACGCACGGTTGATCACAAAATCTCTGAGCTTCTCTAGAAACAATATCGGGTGAGGGACGCCCATCGCCTACAACCGTTCCATCCGACTCCACTGAGTGCGTTCATTACAAATAACACTCCCTCTATAACAAATCCCACGTGCACTACTCAGTAGTTGCGGCTATCACCATCAGTGTGTTACAGGAGCTGTCTATAAAAGAGATCCTTCAGATATATTTTTTCGAGCTCTCTCCTTCATCCCAAAACCTGCTACTTTCTCTACTGAGCATTCCTTATCTGCTAGGTCAAAAAGAACTGATTGACCGTCGAAGGGTCCTGCTGAGCCATCCCCTTCTCTGACTTGGACTCTTTTTTGCTCATGTTCGATGGCAACCTTCGGCTTTCCCAGCTCTAGGAGTTTCAAGGTGTCTGCTGTCAACCGATATCCCACACCATATAGTCCATTTTTGATGTTTTAGGATCCACATCTTTCTCTCACGATTGCCTGCCGATGTGCATAGGCTGTGCAACGAAGATCTCTCAGGTGGCCAAAGCCCACCTTGTTTACCATCCAGGAAGCCTTCTCCTGAAATGCCTCCATCGCAGCTTCTGCTGATGAGGAAATCCTGTTCATAAGAAAATAAGATATAAAGTTAAAAGCATCCCCCAAAAAGAAATTTGAAAAGTGATTGTCGCACATCTTAAAACTCTATGCCTGCTTGAATATTGTCTCATTTCTCGGACAATTGTGCAACCATGTGGGGAAGCTCTTATCTGTCATCTGTGACATTTATACATTTCTCTCACAGTACCTCCTAATAGCTTCCAGGCTTGGATACCTTCCTCCATTTATTCTAAGCACTAACAGATACTTCAGTCTATCTTCTTGGGACTCCTTCTCAACTTCAGCTGCCTCCAGGCTCCTGAACCAGAACAAATACCTTGAACTTTTTCTAACACGATTAACCCATGCCTCCTGGAAAAAATATTATATAAAGTGACAAAAATAATTCTTGCCCTCTCTACGTGACTATTAGGACGCTTGTTCACTCACATATAGTAGCATAATCCAAACACTCCTCCACTACGTTGGATACTTTGGCAAACTTCATCCTTATGCCTGTTGTTTACCAAAGATTGCATGGCTTTGATAAATCTATGACCCTTCTTTAGGCTGGAGATCATTCCCCTTCTGCGCAGTTTAGTTGAGCCTCGATCGACAGCTTATGACATTCGATAGCTTACCCCACACCGATATAGAGACTGCTCCTCCTGTGCCACTACTCACACTCTGCATTATCAATTGTACCATACTGAACCTTTATTCTATAAGATTGTTGCTTCAGTCTTCATCTCTTTCATCACCATCAAAATTCTCTAAAAATTTCCAGACATCCCAGCTCCAGCCCTGGCTCACTCAAAATCATCAAACTCCTACTGCTTCAAGGATAGCCCAAAGAAATAAATCTTTTTCAAATCTTAGTACAAGCCTGATATTTGCATACTAATAACAATGATCCCATCGTTACATAGTCTCGACCCAATGAGCCGAACTCCGCTACTCTGCGAGTGTGATCAACTTCCAAAGACCGGACACGATTCTCCATCTCTCTTCTGGTAAGTATAAAATCACTCCTAATGATGAAGTAAGTGGCGAGGGGAGCAGTTGAAAATCCAATATCCCAACATACTATTGATTCTGGATGATGCCATTCTGGATACAATCAGCACGGTCCTTCTCCACTGTTCACCGAAGCTAGTATCATCATTACGTTGCTGATCTTTCTTTTTCTGATCTCAAAAAGAGATAATAATCTCTTCACTACAGTACACCAGGCTAATGACATTATACACATGTTCAATATCTTCTCTATGATCCCCGAGATTTGACCTGCCATTGGATTTCTCTCTTGTCTTCTCCTGTGATCTTCCGTCTTTATTCACACGCCAAAAATATAGGACTGAACTTCCTACGATCTTTTTGTTAATATAATTGTCGCAGAAACCAGAAGGTTGGTTGACACTTGTAATACACTTCTAGGGGCAAAATTATAATTTTGACTAATTAATAAAATGGATTATTTTCTATCACATATGTGTATTTAGTTCTGTGATACATCCTTTGAGTTAATGGCAATGATAATTCATATTTTCAAGAGTTGAAAATTTAAGACATGAATAATCATTATTAACTCATAAATTGCTCCTGACCATAGGATCATCACGAGAATGGTGATTGATCTGAAAGGTTGGTGTACAATCGCTTCTCTTTAGTAGATGAGTCTTGAGTCTACGGTGTGGAGACATCGGAGCGAGAGTACAGATACTCGTTAGAGAATGAGGGCACTGAGCGTGACCACCTCGAGTAGTCATTAGGGAGTCTACCTTCTCGTCAATGACTGACTCGATGCTGCAGTAGTGTGTCTGATTTTTTGACCTGAGGTGCATTGGTAGTTCACCTTGAGGGTATAGTTTGACTACACCATTACTTGGTCTCCTAGCCATATGAAACCCTGAGGTGTATGTTGGCTATAGCATCTTCATTGTAGGAACTGATTGGCATCAAGATGGAATCTATCTACCTTGGTGGTAGAGGAGCAGCCCTATGATAATCATGAGAATCAAGTCCAGAAGTCCATGGCCATGGTAGAGTGAAATAATAGAAAGAGTTTCTATTTAGATTTTCACATTGGACTCGAATCGAATGATTATATCATATGACAGAAACTAGGGTTTGACGAGTTCACCTAAACCCTAATCTGATCGGGGCTCAAGATAGAAGAACTTAATCACATAGGTAGCTGCACCAAGAGGTTCGCATTCAGCTCTGATGGGTTGCCACCATATACTGCTAGGTGTCACTGATGGATTTTGGGAGCAATTAGAATGATTTAGATGATCAATCATTCTAGCTGTTCGAATCAGAAGAGTTCTGATCCATCGAAAGGAGTTTTGATGATGTCGATGATAGAGATCAGGACATATCCCATTACCATACAGAACTGAACCTAACTGGGTCACACAAACAAGGGTTTGAATCTGGTGATCATCAATTGAACTTATCTAGTTCAATTGATCTGAATGAGATTCAATTAGGTTCAAAAAAATCGTGCTAGCACTCGATTGAACCTAACATTCTTCTTTTGCTATCATAAATAAGTTGTCCTGTCTGAGCCAAAGAAGTTTGTGCTCAATCAGAGGCCTTCATATGATCTGACTGGAGGTTGTCCAAGTCAAAAAAGGTTGTTTTATTTTGTAAGACATTACCTACCATTTTTGGTCACCTGCCATTTCTTATTCTTTGACTTTGGTCAAAAGTCTACCTTTGACTGGTCAAACGTTGATCATTGACACTTTTACTTTTGACCACATGTCACACACCTATTGGAGAGCTGGTGGGGGTCTGTCCTCCTGCCAGAACCTGGCAAGGAGGAGGGCGCATGCCACCCTAGGCGTGCGCCCAAGTTGGAGGCGCTTAGGAGTCCTTGTTGGACAAGGACTCCACCTCCCTTTTGGATTCCAATTAGAGTTCTCCTAAGAACCAACTTTGACTGATCTTAGGCGCCCTCTAAGGAGGAATCCAGGGAACTCTATTTCCACCAATCAGATTTAGATATGATTTCACAGAGGGTTGTGATTGGTTGGGAAGAAGAGGAGTTGGATCATGCTTAGTCTATAAATAAGACCCTGTGCCCAACTTAGATTGTGATGAGATGATTGAATCATAATTCCCCATGCCCCAAGGCTGCCTCTCCCCTCTTCCTCCATGCCAAACCCACCTTCTCCCCTTGCTCTCCACATCCAAAAGGAGTTTTGAACTTTGGTTGGTGCGATCCAGATCAAAGAAAGGAGATCTAAAGCAAGAAGGCTGCACTGCTGCAAAAAACAACTACTGATCTTCAAAAGGAGTTTTGAAGATCCTCCAGATCAGATCTAGATCTAATTTTTGGAGACGTGATAGAGAAGAAGAGGATCTCCAGATCCAGTCCGAGTGGATACCGGTAGAGGCCAGGCACTTGCATGGCTAGATCCAGAACCTTCCGCTGCATACAGGATCATCAACGGGTAATTGGATTACCCAAATCAGATAAATTAAATTTGATTTAATTTATCCTTATTTTATTTTATTTATTAAAATAATAAGAATCAGATCTAAAATATTTCAAATCTGATACAGATCAAAGAAAAAATTTTTTGAAATATATCTCTTGATCTGATCAAATCTGAACGAACCTGGATCGGAAAATCAGGATTTTCCTTCACTTTTCCCTCTGCTCATTCGATCTGAGCACACCAATAACTTTTTCATAGTTTAGGATCTCCTTTCCATAAACTAAAATTATTATGAGACCATCATACGAGTCTGGAAGAGAACAAAGCAGCAGCAACATCCGATCTTTCTCGTCAATCTTCATATCCAAACTCATCACCTCAGAACACACCTGATTAAACCTTTGGATATGTGCAACAAGATCTTCGCCTTTGGGTATCCTCAAATTATATAGCTATTTCTTCAATTACAGCTTATTTGTCATGTTCTTTTTCATGTATGTGTTCTCTAGTCTCATTCAGAGCCCCTTTGCCATGGTCTCTGTGCAAACCTCGAGTAGCACCTGATCGATCAAACACATTCTAATTATGCTAAAAGCAATTTCTTCCAACTCTTTCCAATCCTCAACATTGATCTTTTCTGGCCTTTCTCTTATCAAGACCTTGTACATCCTCTACTGAACCAACAAGTCCTTTATCCTTTGCTGCCATAAGATAAAACTTTTCTTGCCATCAAACTTCTCAAAATCTACCATGAGTCCACTTGATCCCATGACTTCAAACAAGTCAAGAACAAAATCCTAACACTCTTTCACAATCACACACTAGCAAAACTATCCTTCAAAGAAGATCTAAATGCCTTAGATCCTCTTTTCAACTTTTTGTATCACCATTCCTCCATGTAACAAATCTCCACCTCAATTTAGAGATAACTACGAAGCAAACAAGAAGTTTTTAGTATAAAATCTAGTGCAATAGATCCTGAATGTAGAAATCCTAGGTGTTTTCCTTTCTTCCACGCAACATCGCTCTAATACGAATTATTGTAAAAATTAATTTCACACATGGACCGACGTGGCCACTGGTGATTAGTCAAGCAATAAGGAAGAACTTCTTAGAGATTACTACAGAAGCATAAACAATGGATTCAAGAAATAGAGAAGAAGATTAGTAGAGATTTTTGAAAAAAAAACTTTATTTCAATGAATTCAGCATCATATACAATCTTGATCTATTTTTAGTATATATACTTTACAAAAGGGTCAAACCCCAAGCTCATAAAAAACTCTCCAAATTCAAAACAACCCACATGCATAAAACAAATCCGCAAAAACTGAGTTGGATCAGTTTAAAATTGAACTGGCTAACCTACGACTGGATCGGCTCAGTTTCAGACTGAGTCGACCCTATTGTGTACCATGCCAACAGTCAAAAATACTACTTTTTATCTGAATTTTTCTCTAAGACATAGTTGATCTAGTTCTGGACTGAACTGATCAAGTTTCCAACTTAGCCAACCCAGTCTCAGGATGAGCCAGCTAAGTTTCTGAACTTTGCTACTTAGGCTAATTTCTCTTCCGACTTGCTTCCGTCTTTCCATAACCTGTCTTCTTATGTTCCCAAGACTTGGGAGCGCCACTTTTGAGCTAACACTTAGTCAGCCCTCCTACGACACCCCCGCAGGCAACACCCCCCTCCTGTCGCACCACCTCGCCCCATCCTTTCCCATCGAGAAGGGAGGGCCGGTCCAATTGGGCTTCGGGTCAGACTCGGGCCTAAATTTTTTAGAAAATATCGGGCCTAAGCCTGGCCCGAAGCCCGAAGAAAAAATTTGGGTCGAACTCGAGCAGGCGTAAAACCCGACCCAGCCCGACCCACTTCCAACCCTAGCGGCATTGGATGGTTGGCCTCAGATGACTCGGGTACAGAGTTAGGATCTTCTGCGGCATCAAAAAGACTTTAGTTTCGGATGGAGCACCGGACAAAGGTGGCTTCATAGGTAGGGGGAGATGTGACATAAATTCAAAGTGGAGAGGTATAGAGGAAGGAGCGATATCCCAACACCAACATCGAAGATGCATAGTTTCAGGTGGAGCGATGTGTGCTGGAGGACAGACGTAGTTCTGAAAAGACCATGTGAGGATATGCAGCGAGTTCCTGTATAGGAATATTGCAGGTTCTTCAAGAAAGTCAAAAATATTGATGCGGCTGCTAAGCAGAAGAATGCCTACAATTTCAAAGATGGTGCAGAGGAGCAAGCCAAGATCTTCAACGGTGGAGGCGATTATCCCAAAGACCTCAAAGAAAGCTTAATAGCTGAAAAAGAATGACGGTGGTAATGTGTGCATAAGAAGCTATCAGGGCATGTAGCAATAGTAGGATTGTGCAGGAGGACATTATTAAATATGCCAAGGCTTGGGCACACCAAGGTGGAGATTGTAAGGATTGATGGTGCTCCCAAGCCTTGGAAGGCCATAAGAGGAGTCAGGATATTGGCTCCAAAAAGATTAGAACAGGTATAGTCCTAGGGCTAGGATAGGAGTTATCCAAAGATGGAGGCGATGTGTAACCCTCCACGAGCTTGAGGTTCAAGTATGAGGACTTTGAGGGGCTTGGTAGGTGCTCCGGAGACCTGGGATAGAAGATGAAACAAGAAACCAGAGCTAGGAGATGTATCAGCCAAAAAAAGGATCGAATATGTAATCGAGCCGGCTCGAGCTGGCTTGAACTACAGTCAAGCCAACCCTCTCAAGCAGATAGAAGACAGTGTTCGGATGAGATGCAGTTAAGCAAGCTTGATTTCTGATCGAGCCAACTCAATAGTGGCGAACAGAACTGGATGGGGTTTTCTATTTAGTCTTGGATTGAGTTTAATCCAAGGGGTCTTAAGACCTGATTTGAAATGTCTTAAGGGGGCTAACTCATGTATGAGTTGGGTTTAGATCCAGAGGATGAAAGCATGTGAGATATAGATGTACATGAGCTCGGTGAGTGCTTTCATGTATTGGGTTAGTCTAAGAAAATTTTTCAGCTGGAGTTTTGGATTTATTAGGATTTATGTGGTATAGTAGAAATCGTAATTGTCACTTTACAAAAGAGTGAAATAAAATTGAACTTTTCTTCCTAACTCTTTTCTCTCTTCTCTCTGGTTCCAATGCCAAAATCCTAAGCACCATCCCCTATCTCTTCTTCTTAGATCTTCAGTTTGCTAGATTAACACCTAGGTTCGTGCATGAGATTGAATTTACAGTTGTGGCTCTGAGCAACCGTAGGTATAATAATTGGTATTAGAGCTGTCGATTGTTCCAATAGTGAAGTAGTTGCTGCTTAGCCTAGACTAAAGATCGGAGTCAAATATATGATGAGCTCCTTTTGCTGGCTCAAATTTATCTAGCAGAAATCCATGGTATAGTGTTGGCAAGATCTGCTATTTGTAGAATAGAGTAGGAGGATTGAAGTAAAAAACCTCGGCCACAAGATTAGACATCGGCAGAAGTTGTTGTCATTTTTGAGACGAGCCATCTTCAGTTAAAGTTCTAAGCTTAGTCAAATTTGGAGGCCGATCTTCTAAAACTCACTGGACCAGAAGGTTGACTTGATTGAACTTCGGATATAGATGTCATGACTCCAGATAGCATTCTACCAAGATCAGACTTTACTAGACTTTGACGAGGGCTATTCTACTCCCAATACTTATTCCTCTACTCCTAAGTTCGAAGTTTGGACGAAAAGAGTACCATTACTTACGATCGTCGAAGTCTCATCTAGTTTTTTTTGTCTCTGTTGTGATGCGATACACTTGGATTTATTTAAACCAACATGGAAGCTCTTTTATTATGGAACGGCTCGAGATGATCTTGAATTTCAAAATTTCGTCCAATGCATAACTCAATTGCACGGCACCATGATAATTTCTTCTAATATTTGCAACCGCAATAATGAAATGTACACATAAAAGACCGAGGTTCGGTATTGTCGATCAACAATCATAATGGCTCGGAGACACCACTAGCTATTTAAGTGCCCTCTTTGTCATCCTGGCTTATTCTGAATCTTTTTCCCCTTCTCATCTTCAACTCCGACCATCTTCGCCCTTCTAGAATTTTCTATTTCCAGTCGCCCTCTTTCCATTCATTATCTACGACTCCGACCATCTTGTCAAATTTTTCGCCTCTTTATATTAGTGCCTTAACTTCTTTAAATTTTCTTATTTTTTTTATTTTTAAGAGATTTTTTAGAGTTTGTCCGTTCTTCCTCTAGCTATCAAATTTTTCCACCAATTTTTTCTAATTTCTAGTAGATTTTTCTTGTCTTTTCTTGTTATGCAATACAATTCCGAACGGTTGTTAAGAAACATTACAGCTGTAAGAATTGGGCATCCACTCGCTTGTAACCATCCTTCCTGCTACCACCACAGATTCATCTTAACCAATAATCCAAACATTCTTATTTAAGTGAATCAGATGCAAACGAAATATTATCATCCATTAACTGAATAACATCATGGACGTCTTGTGCACAAGGCTTGTCAAAACAATGGTCTGACGAAACACACACACACAGCGAGAGAGAAGAGGGATGTCAGACACTACACAGAGCATGATCAAAATAGAGAAAAATAAAATATCTGACAGAATACACTGAGACGAACTATTTCATATATATAATTTGTGATAATCTCTTTCTATGTCATCAACATGGTTCACAACAACACAAAACATACACCGATACCAATTGGCCCAACAGCACTCGAGAAACAATGCAGGGAGGATTTGGTTCCTTGAGGACGATACCAGAATTACCAAAAGTGATCATGATGTTCTCCTATTCTCCGTTAACCCAATGGCAGGTAACAGTACTCTTGCTGCCAAACACAAGCAAGATTGGCAGCTCCTGACTCTACAATATGGCGCAGGAACAGGTGTTCTTCTTTGGCAAGTCATCAACCTTCTTCTCTGTTCAGAAGAAAGCAGCAACAAGTTGTTTAGACCATCACAAACTCCTTGTATGTTAAAATATCCAATCTTTGGTTAATTCCAAATTGTTGCATGCCCTAGGTAAAATCAGGAAATGGACCAGATAGAGAGAAATCTATGGTTAATCATTTTGAAATTAACTAGATTTTTATTTGAGAAGGAAACAGCTAGGAGATAAGGAGGAAATGCAAACTAAAAGGAAAGTATGATGCGAACAGTTATATCACAGTATAGGCAAGAGCATATTATTGGTCAAACATCCCATCCAACAAACTTTCAAACTACTCCTTGCCACGAATTCTTAGGTTTATTTCTCCTAAACAACTTTAATAAGGTACATATTTTTAATGTTAAAAGCCAACCTTGCATCACCATGCTAATGCATACTGGCCTGGATGAAGTAATATACACGTTCAGTTTGGCAGGAACCATCTGTGCCAACAAACTAACAGGCAACAAAATGAATTCGCACTAAATTAAAATTGCTCAATCCCACTATTTCACAAGGTTAGCATACACCAACCAGAGGATTGGTTATATCATGTTAAAAGTCAAAGTTATATACCAGAGTGCAGACGTATTCATCTTGTTGAAGGAAGTATCATATATGAATAAAGCCACCCATGTAGCTGATGCAATGACAAAATTACATCAAGTCACACTCACATCACCCAGCCCCAAAATTTCTATTAAGCTAATAAATTTGTACAAATCAAGGCTCAGCCCAACTGTTCCATATCCTCATTCTCATCCTTGTGGAAGAGGTCTAAGGTTTGAATCATCATGATGTTATCTGCGAGATTTAATTTCTCTCTGCAGGAATATCATGCAAGATCAATCTTTGGGATCTAGACAAGTTCTTCATCAACTAAGATTGGCACCATCGCTTGCATGACCATCTAGCTCTATGTGCAAAGTCAAAAGAGTATCTGAAGGAGCTCCATGCAACTCTTAAAGTGCATTTAGAACTTCTTCATGGGATTTTGGTAGGTCCATGAGCCAACATGTGCAATCGACACATGTCAAACCTGCGTGGTATGCAAAGTTTCACCAAGCATGTCAGGCGTGGCAGGGTTAACAGGTCAGCACACCCAAAGTTAAATCGACAGCATGGTAGCTTCCTCTAGACATGAGCATAGGCTAGGCAGCCAAACCAAGTTGTCACACAGGAAGGTATATACATTTATGCCCAACCAAGACATGTTGAGGTAAAACTTATAGCATGCAAATTTTAAGCCATGCTCGGGTGAAGCAAAAACAAGCTTGCTCCCCCAACAATTTAGTACAAAAAATCAAAGTTTATGCATGTATAATAATGTTATTATATATTTTATATGTTGTAATCAAACTTTAGTGTATTGTGCCCTTACTCCAGTGTTTCTACTCCTATCTTAATCATTTTTAAAAGCAAGAGGCAATAGACATGTCAAGTGGAGGGCCACTGGAAGAATACAAGGTCACCTTGAAGCAACAGTGGTCCAACTGCATGTGGGGATCTGCAAGAGGTGATGGGAGGAGAGACTGCCCAGGAGCCCCCTTCTTAATCGATGGATCCATCCCTGAGAAGGTTATTCCCTTCTAATTGATAGCTTTAATTTCTAGTCTACAGATTTACCTGATAGATGGTTTCCCGAGGTTCTCTCTCTCTCTCTCTCTCTCTCTCTCTCTCTCTCTCCACACTGTCCTTCAGTTAGGCAGTGATTGACCTGACCAGCAGGACATTGATCATATCAGGCCAGTCCATTTGCAGACCAAGAGTATAGATATCATGCTAGGCCCAAGCTAGAATGTTATATTTGATACTCGAAATGTGAGCCAGCTTTAAGTCAACTTTGTCCCAACCAGCGTACCTGCCACAAGTTTAGAGCATCATTGGTTGGAAGATCATGTTACCTTGTTGTGCATGCATTAATGAGTATCTCACAATGTGTGAGACCTAAACAGGATCTCACAACAGATGGAAAGCTTAAACTAATCATTTAAGCCTGTTTTCCATTGTATGTATGAAAGCAAGCTCATGTACACATTTGACATGCCAATCTTACTCTAGGATTGACACAAGTTTCATATCTATCATGCAAAGAGACAATTTGTAAAGACCATTTGGCTTGGCATGTACAGTCCATTCTTGCTCTTCACAAAGAAACTTGGGCTTGAGTTTGAGTATTAATGGCATCCAGTGAGGATCCAATGGCTTAAATTTGTTTAGACATTATATGCTACTTATACTGTAGTATATATTAACCTACTTGAATGCATAAATTTCATGGTTATCATACCAAGAACCTCTATACATGAAGCATATGACAACGTATTATGTATTCCCTCTTTATGCTTCACACCAAGCAAACAATGCTCACAAATACTTAATGTTTGTTGGATAATTATATTCACTAGAGCTACCAATTTAATGAATAAAATTCTTAGAAGCTCTTTTATATCTAGATCACTAACCAAAATTTACACATGCAACATGTATGGAAAATGGCTCTTTTATATCTTCCTGTTCATTGAAAATCATTCTTTATTCTGTGCTAAAGCTCTCTCTCAAATATCAGTCAACTTGTCATTGCGCCAGGGAAAAGAAAAGCAAAATGGAATTGCACAATACTTCTTCAAGCATCGAAATTGAGAAGAGGTACTTAAAGAAATTTAGAGCTCACAACCTATAGCATCAAACAAGGTCCAACTAACCTGTTTTTGTCTTAGTAGATGATGGTTGTACGACAACATGCATGGTGATAGCTCCCCCAGGAAGCTCGCTGAAAGGTGGCTTACACTGGGCAATTGTTTTGTTGTTTTCTAAAATTTTGCCCGCACTTATCAGCTTCAGATCATTAGCCAACTTTGGTATAATCTTCTTATCTACACAAAAATACTTTCTGAATCAAATGCTAATAGAAGTCAACAACAAACGGTAAAATAAAGTAACAAAAAATGGGTTTTGAATAAACAGTTTCACTATGTAAATCATAAGTACCAAAAAATTACAATAAGAAAGGGCTTTAGAATTCAGACATACTAATAAGGATATTCAAATAACTCCAGTAGTCATCTTTACTATTAGTTGGCATACAACAGCCATAAATCTCCTAAAGTATACCATGTAAAGGTTTTTGCAGATGCATTCTTCAGTACATTATACAGCCTGCTAATATAAATGAAGAATATATAACCTAACAATGCTATTGAAAGTTCAAATCCATTCTATAAGCACGAATTGTTATATTTATTCCCATCAGAAGGCTCATCATGCGACGATAATTACAGAGCAATAAACAGCACATGATGTATCTACTTTTCCAGATAGAATATATTCCTTATGTTGATAAAGAGTACAACAACTTTTTTCCTCAAATGTGCTTTTCATAACAGTACTACAGTCAACAAATGTTTTAAGTCTTATCACAAATATAGAATTATTAATTTGTTTCAAAAGGCAAGCTTCTATAATGATATTTCTAACTAAACAGCACATAATATCAACAAAAAACAGAGGCCTTCATACCTCCAATGACTAAAACCAAGTGACAAGATACTTCTGTCCCATCGTCATATCCATTTTAGGGTCCACCTCCTACCTTCTCCTTACATACTCACTTCTAATTCTCACTCCCCATGCCCTCCAATCTTCCCAAACTATGATTCAACTCAACTATGCTTATCATGTCTCCAGGATCTCCTTTGTTGCTCAGAATTTAAGCCATATATGTTTATTGGAGTCTTACATATGCAAGCAAGTGTTGCATGATCGAATGTGGCATATAATTCAGAGAACAACATAGTAAACTATCACCACAGAGACAGATGATTTTATAGCATATACACTTAAGGATATCCTAAAAATTAACTAAAGAAGAATGTTGATGGATTCAGATAATAAAATGAATTCCAGGCATACGAGTAGCACATCACCTAAGACATAAAACTTTCTATTGACTGCTCACAAAAAATGTCAATAAGAAACTAAGATAACAAAAGAACAAGAATGTCATGGGCATTTCAGTGCCACAAGTCAGTTTTCAACTGAGAGGTTTTTAGATTGGAAAGCAAACCAGCATATTTGACTCTCAAAGTCACGAAACATGTGCAAAGACAAGCATAACAACACAGAGTAAGATATGCAAGACATGTCTATTTGGACAATATAAGACAAGGATGCCAATATTGTCTTGATTGGCATGAAACATGATACAAGATTAGTGGAGATGGCAACTTGTCAATTACCGGTGAAACCAAATTAATTGTTGCAAATGAAGTGGCAGAAGATTTCAAGAGGAAAACTACCAATACTAATAACCTAAATATGTATAGAAGTCAGCAATCAGTCATTTGCAACCTTTAGACCATGACATCAAACTGAAATTTGCCATCAAAAATTCAGGAATGCATATTCAAGAAAACTGACTCAGCTCTGACATTTAGCTACCAAGGACCATTAAAGGCACGATAAATAGAAGATATAAAGAACCAAAACAAACACAAAATAGTTTAGTTAGTGAAAGGCCACTACATTACCCCACCACCAGCAACACCAAACAAACAAATAAAAAGACACTAAATTTAAAAAGATCAGCTCAATTCTAGCAAAATCGAAGCACTTAGCATAAGTTATTGTTGAGTATTTAGAAAAAGAAGTGATAAAAGAAGTAAATAGAGCGGGCATGATTACAAATGCTCTAAGTTCTAAATGAACCCAGCAATTTCATCACATCCCAAAAACACATGGAAATAATTGAACAGAAAAGGTTTCATTCTAATAAAACCACCAGATTTCGCATGTAATATCACCCACAAGATCACGAACGTGACTTGATATCCGAAACAATGGCAATAAAAAAAACAAATTGAGAATTCAAATACTCTTTTTCTTTTATTCCACTGGAATTGATCAGCATAGACTGCAACGGACCAAAAATAGAACTAGTTACAGCAATAAATTGCACGATATAAGATCCGAGAGCCCAGGTCTACGGAACAGAAATTCCTACCTCGCGGCCACTCAGAGATTATTCTTTCTTTGAGCATGGCAACCGTAGAGGAGGACGAATACCGGATCGGACCGATGTCTGATCCATCGTAGAGCCGGAATTTAAGCTCGACCAGATCCTCTTCCGGCATTTGATCACTTCAAGACCTTCCAAACTCCGATCTACCTCCAATCACCAACAAAAGCAGCCAAAGATCACGAAATAAATGCCCCCAATTCCTCTGCTCTGCCAAATTAAGAACCCACCCACCTAACAAAACCCCGTAAATTCAAGTGAGACATCAAACAGAACGGTTTAACCCAAAAAGAAACGGAAAAAATGAAGAACATCGCACCTTTGGTGATGAAATCCAGAGAAAAAGGTCAGATCGGCGTGATGCGAGCGGCTCTTCCGATGGATCGCAGTCGATCGCGGGGCTTTCGAGGGAACTCGCCGGGAATCGGTAGAGAGGGCAACCCGCGAAACCCTAGAACGCCAAAATAATTGTTCGCTTAGCTAGGCTTAGGGTTACAGTTAAGATTAGGGTCCAAGAAAGAGCAGGTCCGTGGAATAAGAAAAAGAAGAAAAGTAGCGAGAAGAGATTAGAACAGAAGAGAGAGAAAGAAGAACGAAAGTAACGTAACCATATACGAATGTGGAAGGAAAGACGAATGTGGAAGGAAAGTGCACGCAGTGTTTCCGTGCCCGCTCCGCCTGACCAAATTGACTCCACGCATGACGTGACGCGTGGGCTCGGCCCAAAATAGCACACCACATTTTACTTAATTCAATTATTTAAAAAATCATTAATCATAAGTAATATAATATTAATGTATATTAGCCTCTAATCTATTTATCCATCATTTTATTATTAAAAATAAATGATAAATCCACATAATCTAGATACCTTATACGTGGCATATTCTAGTTAGTAGATTCTACTCTATAAATTTCCATACTAGATTTAACTTAAGTAATTTAATAATAGCTAATCAACTCATATAATCATATATTATTTTGGACAAGCCTGCATATTGTTTGGTAAGAACTTACGAATTAATAAGGGGTTCAAAATATGATGACAATCAAAATTAAAAAGTTTAAAATCTTGATGCCAATGGATGATTTAAACATTCTGATAATACGCAATTTGAGTTCAATCTAATGCAAGCTTTACTAACCTTAACACCAAGTAAGTGATGCTTGACTCATTATGCTCCTTCCTTCAATTCAGATAGATACATCTTATGCTCCCTTTCGTCGGAGCATAATCTTGTAAATTTTATATATGGCCGCAACAATGCTAAGTCAGTTCAAGCTATGTATCACTTCTCGTGACATTTTTTTTTTTTTTAGTAAAGATTATCATGATATTTAATGTCACAAGATTTGCACAGATAAACTTTGCTTGGAGGATGCCCAGATGCCTTCTACGTATGGATCCTCGTGTGGGATAAGTTTTATCCAACCTCCACCGGTAAGTGGTCGATGCGTCACATACCCGTGTCAGCAGAATGACAGGTTGAGCGATTAGAGATTTCTCGAATTAGAATTTATCCACCAGCATAAAAAAAGAAGAAAAAAGTGGGTGGATAAAAATGTCAAAGGCTTAGACGTTAGATGAGAGGTGGGATAGGCGAACGGGTGATTGGGAGCCGACATGCTACCGCGCCGGCCGCCGAAGAGCATCTAAGGTTAGGGTCGGGGGAAGAAAAAAAAACAAAAAAAAAAAGAAAAATCCGAGAGTAGGTGGATTATGATGCTCAAGTTGGCTTCTGTTGTTATGAGATTTCAGATTCTTCGAAAGAATTCATACTGGAGAGTTGATCGGATTGAGTCACCATAAATCACAGACCAAGAATATCCTTTGATTTAGAATTCTCCGATGCTTAAGTTAGCTGAGATCTTGAAAATAAATAGTAAAAATGAAAATTCCAGAAGACAGTAAGAGATAGTTTAAATTGAAAATGGTTCGATCTTCCTTCAGTAGAAAAGTCGAATGTAAATTTCAGCAGAGTTTTAATTATGTGAATTAAAGCTTGAGCTTATCTTCCAGAAGGATATCATTCCTCTCTATTTATAGAAGGATTTGTTTAAGCTTTAAGAAAAATTTGTTAGATCATTAGTTTATTATTGCCAGCTAGATTGTAGCTGTTGGCCGTTTGTCTTGATGGTAATTAGCTATAATACAGATAGAGGAGCATCGTGATTTGATTGGAGTGCAATCGTAACTTAATGGGCTTTTGGATCATGTCTAGATCAATAAATGATCGATCTAAATGTTATGACTAGATCAGTGATTTGCCAATCTTGGCGTCAACTAGAGCAATGCTTATCCGAAAGTTAATGACATTGGTGTTTTACCAATCTTAATCCATATTTGGTTTGCATACTATGGAGGATGGTAATTCATCGATTTTCGTGGTGATCGATTTTTTGCCGATCTGAACTTGATCACTTAATCCATCTGACCATTTGGCTAAAGTAAGAATCAATCTAGGCTCCAAATTGGTCTTTTACAGACCTGGGACCAATACTTGTCATTTTTAGTACTCATCTGTGATGATGGTCTTTCTGATGATACCATATGGCCAGCGGGAATTATCCATACTAACACTTGCCCCACACTTTCCAGGCTTGGAATGAAAATCCTTCCGTGAGAAGTATGGAAAGTCATTTCTCAGGGGTCACTCATCAATTTCTACATCGAGAAATGTGCTGTACAGCCACAAAATTCAAAAATTTTTAATGATTTGAAGTGACCATCACCTCGTTCGCCATATCCGCTATACTCTAGCATTTAAAAAAACATGAAAAAGTGCAAAATCATCATTGGCTATTTCACTATGACCTAAGCGATGTAGGGCACATGTTATTCATCCATCGGTCGGTTAAACCACCATATAGATCAAGCTTACATAGTTTAATCAGAATGGATGCACTGAAATGGTCTCTCTGTAGTCTCTCTGGATGACTGACAAGTGGTCTAAATCCGATGGCGACAGGTTAATCTGAGCCGTTGCTTCTTCTTATATATGGGGTATTATCTGCTCCACTATCATTCTTTTGTTTGTCTTTTGGTGAGAAAGTTCTTCTATCAGAGTTCCGAAAGCCTCTCTGTGTTTAGGTAGTCGAAGAACAAGGCCGTTCTGGTGATCACCGAAGTTGGGAGAACCATCAGATTTCTCAGAGAAGGCTCTCCTTTTTCTTAGGTAGATCTCTCCTTCTCTTTCCCAGGCTTAGAGCCCCTTCTACACAGAGTTTCTTTTCTTTTCTCCTTGTTCTTTCTTCCTCAATCCCTTTTTTTGCTTTTTCTCGGTCATGTCTTCTCAAGAGAGTACCTTTCTTGGTGACGACAGGAGGAGGTCCCGGGTGAACTTTTTCAAACTCTTGACCCATTCAAAATTCACAAGGATGGGATGCCTCCTTATTATCCATATGGGGTGCACGCCAAAGGGGGGCTTTGGCATGCGCCCTCTCTCCCCTCACGAAACCATCTGGGGCACGTGCCCTTAGAAATTCTCTAAGGGGTGCATGCCCCTATCCTTTAATTTCTGCAAAGATGCGCCTTGTCCTGACGCTATCTCATGGTTTTAGGATAAGCTTCAATTTGGTTAGGATAAGTCCTATTTTGATCAGGACAAGCTCTAGTCAGACTAGGACAAACTTAGATAGGGTTCCTAGCGTTGACCCCATGATTGATTTTGATGATTACTAAATTTTGAGTGTATTATGTATCTAATCATGTATTTCAAAAATGTGTAGAATTTTTCAAATATCCAAAATAAAGAATTTATCTTAAGGATAAATTTTCTCAAGATGCCGTGCCAAAATACTTAAAAGAACAATTCAAATATATTTGGATGACTTGGTATGAAGAAAGTAAGATTGAAAGAAGAGAAAATAAAATTGAAAGAAGCAATTATATTTAGAAGAGATTGGGACCAAGAAATTTAATTTTGGAGGTCAAATAATGAAGAAAAATAAAGCTAAAAATTTTAGAATCACCTTTTGAAAATTTGGAGGCTTCTCTAAAAAATTTGGAGACTTTTCCAGCAAATTTAGAGACTTCTCCAAGCTATTTGGCATGCCTGCATATTGCCCTAGTACAGGCTCGAGACGTCTCAAAAATAGCTCGAGACCTCTCTATTTTAAGAAACAAAAATCTCATTTCTATATTCTGAGATCGAGATGTCTTGAAAATTCTTGAGAGCTCTCACTATGAAATCGAGATTTCTTTCAGAAAAATTGAGACCTATCTAAATGCACGACAACTTTCAACAAGATTTTTCTGCAACCCACTCCAACGACTATTTCTCCACTCCAATGGCTATTTCAGAGCTTTCAACGGCTAGAACTCTCTCTTCAACCATCTTCAAAGATATTTAAAGGTGGAGAATTAATTAAAAAATAAGATTAAGAAATTTAAAGAGAGAATCTTTCAGTTTTGATGAGGAACATAGAAAATCCAAAGAAAAGAAAAAAGAGAAAAAAGTTGTGCACATATTTCAGTGAGCTTTCAAAGCAATCTTTTTCAACATCTTCCACATCCTCTTAAGTACAAATTAAAAAAAAGCCAAGTCTCAATCGAGCATATCATCAGCTTCTTCCTAGGGCTTTAAAAGAGTTTATATTCTATTTTTTATATTATGCTAAAATTTTTATTTATAATTTTATTTCTTTACAAGTTTTTTTAGAAAAAAAATTGGAGATTAGGCCCGTTTAAACCTGAAATTAGACTTATTAGGTTTTGATTGATTAGCCCAAAAAATCAACTGAATTGTTAGTGAACCCAAAAAACTATCGATGTATGGTTTTGGCTGGTGATCCTGAAAAATCAACTTAGTTTATTTGTGAGCCCAAGAAAACAAACATATTATAATCAAGAGTAGATTATAGTAAAAATTCTAAAAAAAGCTTAGAAAATGGACATAGATGCTCGTTGCACCGAACCACTATAAAATTTTATATGTTTATATTGTACTTTTAATTCTTTCTTTACTTTGCTTTTATTTCTAATTTATATTGTTTAGATTCTTAGTTTGTATATACTATCTTAAATCTGCTGCTACTTATATTATACACATCTCCACCATATCACTTAAGGATAAACCAAAGCACATACTTGTTTAGAAAGTAAATTTGGTTAAAATTTTTATAAGAATCCAATTCATCCCTCT
The DNA here is from genome assembly GCA_006176705.1 of Cocos nucifera. Lineage (NCBI taxonomy): Eukaryota > Viridiplantae > Streptophyta > Magnoliopsida > Arecales > Arecaceae > Cocos > Cocos nucifera. Next base: position 27,657 of record QRFJ01002438.1, on the reverse strand, counting down.
TGAATTGCTACCTTTGGACAACAATTGGTATTAGAGCAGGTGCTCTATTATTGATTATTGACCTAACCATCTAGAGCTAAAGATTTTGGCAATCCAAAATGAAATCTTTTTCTTAATGAAGACCATTCCATAGATAGACCCTCTATATTTAATGGCTCAAATTTTATCTATTGGAAAGCTAGGATGAAAATATTCATACAAGCATGTGACTATAATTTAAGAAAAATTATTGTCGATATCTCACACACTCATAATATATTGATTGTTGATAAGAAAATGATCCAACTTAATATTAACGTCATGAACATATTTTATTGCTCCTTAAATATTAATGAGTTTAATAAAATTTTTCATGTATTTTAGCAAATCAAATATAAAAAAAATTAAAAATGATTTATAGGAGAGCAAATCAAAAAGAAGAACCAAGCTCTTAAGAAAAATAGAAAGCTCATCCCAATATTTGCCTCATGGCTCATGAGGATGGAAAGAAAAAGAAGAAGAAGAAACAAAGGATAAAGAAAGTTTTGATTAAGAAAGAGCAAGGCAAAGAAAAGAATTAGAAAAAGGAAGAAAGTATTGCAAATTATTGTCTCATGGCCAATAATGATGAGGTAAACATTAATAGCTTTTTCGATTTTACTCTTAATGAAATATATGAAGCCTTCAATGATTTAATGGATGAACATTAAAAGTTAAGACTACAAAACAAAGAGCTTAAAAAATCTAACTTATCTTTGGCTAAAGAAAAAGATAAAATTTTAAATAAAAAAGAATATATCTTGAAAGAGATGAATACTTTGGTTAAAGAAAAAGAAAAATGGATTAAATCTAATTCTTTAGTTAAAAAAAAATTGAGCTAAAAAAGAAATTTAAAAATTTAAAATTCTTCCTAGAAAAAAATAAAAATCTTCAAAAAAAAAAAAGAAAGAACTTTTGGGAGAGAATGAAAAATTAAGAAGAAAGATTGAGATTTTGAAATCCATAGCTAAAAAATTTACCTTTAGCTTTCAAAATCTTAAATCTATGGTAAGTAATAATAATAAGGTTATTTGCAATAAAATAAAATCTAATTTTAATTATTCAAAAAAATAGTAACATACTAAAAATTTGATTACTAGAGCCTCACTTAAAAATAATTCAATAGTATATTTTAAATGTAATAAAGTGAACCATAAAATTTTAAAATATAATTTTAAAAGAATTGGTTATACTTTGGTTAGATAAATTTGGATTCTAAAAGGAATCTTTAGTACTAACTCCAATGGACTCAAGAAAACTTGGGTACCAAAAATTATGAAGTAATTTTGCAGGTATACCAAGGATCCAATAAAACTAAAGAAGAAAAATTCTTTTGATGGATATCTTGGAAATAAAAATGGATGGATGGTGACTATTGGTAAAATCTAAACTTTTCTCACATCTTACCATCAATGTTTATTTGATTGATTTTATTGATTTTAATAATCTATCGATATGGTTTCATATCATATTCACTTGCTTGAAATACTTTTTATGTTTTGGTAAGATTAGTATGAGTGATTAATTTTGATGTTTGAAATGATTTGAAAACTTTAATTTTTAAATCAATGTACTCTTTTATAAGTATCATATTTTGAATCAAAATGAAATTAATTTATCTTGAAATTTAGCATGATATCTCAACTTCTCTTTATGAATTATATATTTAAGAAACTTGAATCAACAGATGCTTAATTGTGTGTGAATGTTTTAATTGCTAAACCCACAAGAAAAATAAATTTTTGGTATTTTTTATAAGATGCTAAATTATCAATTTTTTTATAAAATTTTGCATAGAATAAGTATTTGAAGATAAGATATTCAATAATAAAAATCAAGTACTTGATATATTGATATGCATTGTATCTTAGGTTGACCCCTAAAGATTTCAAAATTTTCTAGTTGAACTAAACTCATAGAGCCTTCATTCAATTTTTTCTTGATTTGATCCTATTTTATTTGATTATTAGAACCCCCCAATTAATTAATTTTTGATCCTCTTAACTTACTTGAATATCTTTCTTGATCATTGATTATCTCTTTGATCTTAAAAAAGAATTTATTGATAAACATTCTTATTTTATTTAATTAATTAATTTTAAAAATTAAATTTAAAATATGCTCTTCTTAAATCTTTTGAAATTAATATCAAGCAAAATATTTTAAGAATGTTGTCATTTATCTTTAAAGCTAAATATTTTAAGAGAACTTCAGTTTTAAGTAATTGATATCACTATTTGCCATGTATTTGATTAATTTATGTTTTGATAAAATGAAAAAATATTTTTATTTTAAATCTAGTTTTGTACTGCTATATTCTTGATTTGATATCATTTGAAACAAACTCAAAAATATATACTTTTCTGAACCTAATTACTTGATATTTCTTAAAAAAAGAAAGAGATTATCTTTTTGAAGAATAACTAAATTTTTTTTTATGGTTTACCTTAACTTATTTGCTGATATCAATTTAAATTAATTTATTATTTTAAATTCTTAAAATTATTTAATTTAAATTAATTTATTTTTATTAATTTAAAACTAAAATCATTGGTATCAAGCTGGATTTGTAAATTGACTTTTAAGTAATATTGAATTATCAAAAAAATCATGATTTGATCTAAATTTTAGTTTAATTGGTATCAATGGTATCATTCTTGTCCTACATTTTATTGCATTATTCTTGGCAAAAGAGTTGAATATAATATCTTAAATCTATTTCACATTGATATATTTTTGAAATGATACCATTTGAGATAAATTTAAAAAATTTCATACTTTTTCTAAACTTAATTAAGTGATATTTCTTATATCAAAAAAAATCTAAATTAAAAAAATATATTTTTTAATTACTTGTCATACACTTTTGATCTTCTTGATGTTTACTTTTATTATATCCATCCTTTTATAAACATTCTTTAAATTTAATAAAAAAATAAATTTTTAAAAAAATTTAGTATCTTTTTGAGTGAATGCTATGTTTGATTAATATTTGGATTCATTAATGCTTAATTCACTCAATTAATGCTTATATCTTTAAATTTTATTTAATTTTAAAATGACTTTATTTGCAAAAGTAAGAAGGAGAACATATTAAACAAGAAATAATTATTTAATTAAAAAGATCTTTAAAATTAAAAATATCTTTTAAATTTAGAAAATCTGAATTTAGTGGTTAAATTCATGCTTGATTTGAAATAAAAAGGAGAAGAAAAGTTGAAAGAAAAAATAATCTAGCTATAATTATGAAAAATAGGAAGAGATCATATTATTGAAATATTGAAAGAAAAATGATTTCTTGGTATCTCCAAAATATCTTTTATCTTAATTTGACTGAAAATTTTGATTAATTTATTTTGAGATAAATAAATTTTGATCTTAAGTTCTCAATCAATTAATTTATGATCTTCTTAAATAGAGCTTTTGTGTATTTATTCAATTTAATATACTTGATTTGATTGTCAAATTATTTTTTATGATAAATTAAAGTTAAATTGAATTTACAGTATATTTCTACTCCAAGAAATAATTTCTAAACTCAATCTTGAAACTCATTTAAAAATTTAAATTTGATACTAAATTTTTGATATGTATTACAAAATTTTTATAAATTATTTATATTGAAGTAATTTTTACTCAAACCAATAAATTTGAAAGTATGACTATCTTTTGCTTTGATACTACTTATTTTACTTTGCTCGATACATCTTTGAAATATATCTTTTTCGAACTTAATTGACTAAAATTTCTTAAGAAAAAGAAAGATTGAATATTAAATTAAATGTGATGCTTGATTTTATATTCAAATCTTTTGAAAAGCTCTATTTCTCATAAAGCTTAAAAGTACATATTTGAAAATCTGATTAAAGATCATATTCATTCAAAAAAAAAAAAATAATATTTAAATTCAAGCTAATTTTTAAAATTAAAATAAATATTTGAAACTTATTTTGAGTCAAAGGATAAATTTTTAAAAGAAAGATGATTTATTTAAATTGATTTCATGAATTTAATACATCTATCAATTTAATGCTTTGATGTTGATTTTGATGATTTCTTATTTCTTTCCGTGAGTTTTTTTTGATGTTATTAAAAAGAGAAAAGTATGTTAAGTATATGAAATATGTATGTTATAATGATGTGCAATAAATTAAAGACTCATTAAGATTTTTTTATGAAGTTTAATTTATTGTTCTTATCTTGATTCACATTAGTTTCTTTGGCATATACTCAAAATTTTGCCATCATCAAAAAGAGAGAGATTATTGATCCATGATTAATTTTGATGGTTACTAAACTTTGAGTATATTATGCATCTAATCATGTATTTCAAGAATGTATGAAGGATTTTTCAAGTATCCAAAATGAAGAATTTATCTTAAGGATAAATCCTCTTAAGATGTCATGCCAAAAAACTTGAAAGAATAATTTACACGTACTTAGATGGCTTGGTGTGAAGAAAGTAAGATTGGAAGAAGAGAAAATAAAATTGAAAGAAATAATTAAATTTAGAAGAGATTGGGGCTAAGAAATTCAAATTTGGAAGGTCAAATAATGAAGAAAAATGAAGTAAAAAATTTTAGAGCCATCTCCTAAAAATATGGAGGCTTCTCTAAAAAATTTAGAAACTTCTCCAACAAATTTAGAGACTTCTTCAAGCTATTTGGCACGCCTGCACATTGCCCTGACATAGGCTCGAGATGTCTCGAAAATAGCTCGAGACCTCTCCATTTTAGAAAATAGAAACCTTATTTCTGTATTCTGAGATTGAGACGTCTAAAAAATTTTTGAGATCTCTCACTGTGAAATTAAGACTTCTCCTAAAAAAATCGAGACCTATCCAAATGCGTGATAGCTTTCAATGGAATTTTTTTGCAATCCTTCCAACAACTATTTCTCCACTCCAATGGCTATTTTAGAGCTTCCAATGGCTAGAATTCTCTCTCCAACCATCTCCAAAGGTATTTAAAGGTAAAAAATCAATTGAAAAGTAAGATTAAGGGATTTAAAGAGAGAATCTTTTAGTTTTGGTGAGGAACATTAAAAATTCAAAAAAAAAGAGGAAAAAGTTATGCACAGATTTCAGCAAGCTTTCAAAGTAATCTTCTCCAACATCTTTCACATCCTCTCAATTATAAATTATAGAAAAGTCAAGCCTCAATCGAGCACATCATCAGCTTCTTCCTAGGGCTTTAAAAGAGTTTACATTCTATTTTTTATATTATGCAAAAAATTTTATTTATAATTTTATTTCTTTACAAGTTTTTTTGAAGAAGAAAACTTGGAGATTAGGCCCGTCCAAGCCTGGAATTGGACTTATTAGGTTTGGTTGATTAGCCTGAAAGAATCAACTAGGTTGTTGGTGAACTTGAAAAACTATCGATGTAAGATTTTAGTTGGTGATCCCAAAAAATCAACTAGATTTGTTTGTGAGCCTAAAAAAATAAATACACTATAATCAGGGGTAGATTATAGTAAAAATTCTAAGAGAAGCTTGAAAAGTGGACGTAAGTGCTGGTTGCACTGAACTATTATAAAACTTTGTGTGTTTGTGTTGTGTTTTTAATTCTTTCTTTACTTTACTTTTATTTTTGATTTATATTATTTAAATTCTTGATTTGTATATACTATCTTAAATCCACTACTACTTATATTATACATATCTCCACCATATCATTTAAGGATAAACCAAAGCACATACTTATTTAGAAAGTAAATTTGATTAAAATTTTTATAAGAACCTAATTCACCCCCCTCTTGGATTGCTACCTCTGAGCAGCACCCAGGTGAGCCAAATCCAATTTGACTCAGTTGAGATGAACTAGAAAAATAATAGAAGGAGAAAATCAAGCTCAATCGCATGCTAGCATGATTTTCTTGAACCTGATTAGATCTAATCTAAGTCAATCGAACTGGATTATCCCAATTGATGATATCTAGATCCAAATTCTTATTTGTATGATTTAATTAAGTTCAGTTCTATATGGTAATAAGATATATCGCAATCTTTATCATCGATATTATCAAAATACCTTTCACTAGACTAAATTTTTTTTGATTCATCCAATTAGAATCGTCGATTATCAAGACAATTCTAATTGATTCCAAAATCCATAAGTGACATCTAGTAGTATATGATGGCAATCCATCAGAGTCAAATACAAACCTCTCAATGTAGCTACCTTTGTGATTGAATTCTTCTATCATGAGCTCCGACAAGATCAAGGTCAAGATAAACTCGTCAAACCTAACATCCATCATATGAATAAATCATTCGATTCGAGTCCGATATGAAACTCTAATAGAAACTTCTTTCCATTAATTCATACTATCATAGCCATGGACTTAAGGACTCAATCTTATGATCATCATAGGACTACTCCTCTATCGAGGTTGATAGATCTTCTATTAGTGCGATCCAATTTCTACAATGAACATGCTATAGCCAACATACATCTTAGGATTTCGAATGGCTAGGAGATCAAGTTATGGTATAGTCAAACTATAACACACTCAAGGTGAACTATCGATGCACCTTAGGTCAAAGAATTAGACACACAACTATAACATCGAGCTAGTCATCGATGAGAAGGTGACTCCCTTATGATCGTTCAAGGTGGTTACACTCAGTGCCCTCATTCTTAACAAGTACCTATACTCTCGCTCTAGTGTCTCCATACCATAGACTCAAGATTTATCTATCCTCAGAAAGTGATTGTATACTAATCTTCTAGATCGATCACTATCCTCGTGATGATCCTATGATCGAAAGCAATTTATGAGTTAATTATGATAACACATGCCTTAAATTTTTAACTCTTGAAAACATGCATTATCATGTCCATTAACTAAAAGGATGTATCACAGACACTTTAAATACATAATATAATAAAAAATATTTTTTTATTAATTTTAGTTAGAATTATAAAAATGCTTCTAGAAAGTATTTTATAAGTGTCAGCCAATCTGGCTTCTAGGACACACATCTAACAGGTTCATGATCCACCTGAGTAATTATTTGAACCTCTATACTGAGTTTCTTCAGGACTTCAATAAATACTTTCTAGTTGAGGTTAGAAAATTCTGATGTCGCTAGGTGTGAAAACACATTAGCTCGGGCATTTTCTGATCTTGGTATTTAAATAATTTTGAGGTCATCAAAATATTTGGATAACTCTTTGACATTATATAAATATTGAGATATAATATAATCTTTGGCCTCGTATTGACCTTGCACCTATCCAACGATAAGTTGGGAGTTAGTGAAAACTTTGAGCTTCTTGATGTTTAGCTCCTTTGCCATTTTGAGTTCTACAATGAGGGCTTTATATTTAGCTCCATTGTTGGAAGCTTTGAAATTGAATCTTAGAGCATGTTCAGTGACAGCTCTCTCAGAACTGGCTAAAATTAAGCCAGCTCTGCTCCCTTGAGCATTGGAGGCTCCATCAACATGCAAAAACTAATAAAACTCTCTAATAGTTTTTGTCTGGATTTTTGAGATTAGATCTTCTTCAGGAATTGAATATTCGACCATAAAGTCAGCTAGCACTTGAGCTTTCATGGAATGTCTAGGCTTATAACAAATATCAAATTTACTAAGGTCGATGGCTCACTTGGTCAGTCAGCCAAATGTGTCAGATCATTGAAGGATCGATCTCAGTGGCTGGTCCATCAGGATAATAATAGAGTGGGCTTGGAAGTATGGTCGAAGCCATTTGGCTATTGTGACTAGAGAATAAATCATCTTCTCGATTCTAGAATATTAAGTTTTTGCCTCTCATAATAATTTACCGATGTAGTAGATGGGTCTCCATATCCCCGCATCATCTCAGAGTAGAACCGAGCTGACAGCATTAGATGAAATAGATAGGTATATGAATAAGTCCTCACCTTCGATTGATTTTGATAATAGTGGAATTGAGCCAAGATATGCCTTGATCTTATCAAAGTTGGATTGGCATTTCTCTGTCCATTGAAAATTTTTGATTTGCTTCAAGATTTTAAAGAATGGAAGGTATTTTTTAGCTGACCTGGATATAAATCTGCTAAGTGATGCCACTCGCCTAGTGAGCTGTTGCACCTCCTTTAAGGAGCTTGGAGGTTTCATTTCAAGCAGTGCTTAGATCTTTTCGAGGTTGGCTTCTATTTCTCTTTGGGTCACAAGGAAGCCAAGAAATTTTCCAACCATAACTCCAAAAGCACACTTATTGGGGTTAAGCTTCATTTGGTGCTTGCAAAGTTCCCCGAATGTCTCTTCTAGGTTAGTAGTATGCTAATCTTCCTTCGTGATTTTGACTAGTAACCTCCATATTGCAGCCAATCTGATCCATGAAGACTTTATTAATTAAGTGCTGGTAGGTGGCACCTATATTTTTTAAATCAAAAGGCATCATTTTATAATAGACATATCTATGTCGGTGACGAAGATTGTATTTTCTTCATCTTTAGGGGCCATTCTGATTTGATTATAGCCAGAGAAAGCATCTATGAAGCTTAAAAGCTTGTGCCTTGAGGTTGCATCAACCAATTGGTCAATTTTCGGTAGAGGAAAGTCATCCTTGGGGCAAGCTTTGTTGAGATCGGTAAAATTGATGCAGACTCTTCATTTTTTGCTTGTTTTTTTAACCATCACAACATTGGTTATCTAGTTTGGGTACTATACTTCTTTGATAAATCTTGCCTTCAAGAGTTTATCGATTTCTTCATCTATTACCTTCTATATTTCTAGAGCAAAATTTCTCTTCTTTTGTTTCACAAGCTTGTGCTTGAGATCAATATTCAACTTGTATATGATGATGTCGGCAGGAATCCTAGGCACATCTGAGGCAGACCATGCAAACACATCAGCATTTTACCAGAGAAAAAAATTAGTTTTTTCTTGAGATCAGTATTTAATTGAGCTCCTATCTAGATAGTTTTCTCAGGATCTTCATCCAATGGGATAGTAATGAGTGGCTTTGCTGATTCACCTTGGATTTTTCCATCCTTACTTTTAAGATCTTGGTCGAAAATTTCTATTGGTGGATTTTTGGCTAATGTCTTCATTTTGGAAGCTATTAGAAAATATTGCCTGACCATCATTTGGTCTCCGTGCATTTTCTTGACATCAGATATGGTTAGAAATCGGACAAGCAAGTGATAAGTTAAGACTACCACTCCAAGAGCATTGACCCTAGGTTGACCAAGAATGGCGTTGTATGCAGATGATATTTTGACGACTAGGAATGTGAGTTGCATAGTTGATTGGTAGAGCTCTCTTCCTATGGTGACCAGTAGCATGATTTTTCCTTCAACCACCATGGAGTCATCTGAGAATCTAATGAGAGAGGCACCAACCTATTTTAGTTTACTTATCATGTTCATTTTTGAGAGGGCATCATAGAATAACACATCTACTGAGCTTTCATTGTCTACTAAAATTCTTTTTACATCATAATTTGCTATCATCATGGAGACAATGATAGCATCATTATGGAGAGTCTAAACCTCTTAGGCATCATTATTAAAAAAGAAAATAACATTTTTAGTGCACTGCCTCTTTGGAGAGGGACTCCTAGATGCCCCACGAAGCCGCTGCATTATGAAATTATGTTAATGACTCCTACAGTTGGCCGATTGTGCTCAACAGCATTGTCAGGCTTCTGGCGTAGCTCCAAAGCCTGGTTTGCTCGATCTTGGTTATACTTGCCAAGATAACCTTGGCAAATTAAAGCCTCAATCTCATATTTGAGTTGACGACATTCTTCAATGTTATGCTTATGGTCCCGATAGAAGTGGCAGAACTTATTCTTGTTTCTTTTGTCAGCAGGGGCCTTCATGGAAATAGAGCGGTAGAGATATCCTTGATTTTCTATCTCCATTAAAATCTATGATTGAGGGACAGACAGAGAAGCATAGCTATCAAATTTTCATGGAGGACTTCGGGACCTCAGATTTTTTTGAGGTGGTTCACTGTTGCTCTCCTGATTCCCACGTTCTTCCTCAGTGACCGCTTCTTCCCCCTTTTTATTTTTCATCTCCTTCTTATTCAGCTTTTCTTATTACTTAGCATGGGCGTACTTCTAGATTCAAGCTAGCATTCTCTTATAATTTTTTGGAAAGTTCTTGTTGAAGGAGAAGACTAAATGGTAGCTTCTAAGTCCTCACTTCAAGGCTGACATGGTGATGGACTCATTGAAGTCTTTCACTTCAAAAATGACCATGTTGAAGTAGGCCATATACTCGAAGGGATTTGCCCTCTGTTGCACCATGAAGAATAGACGGTCCAAGTACTTCAAATAGAAATGGTTGCTCTCAAAATAGGCTACAAATATCCTGCTCAACTAATCAAAAGATGAAATGGACTTGGGATAGAGTCCAGAGAATCACACACTTGCAGATTTCTTTAGGGTGATGAGGAAGGCCATACAAAGAAGGCCCCTCATAATATCTCTGTATCCTTCAAGATGGTCTTGATGGTCCATGGAACCATCGAATGGCTCTATTATGGGCATCTTGAATCGGGTGAGAATCGACTCATTCAAGATTTCAGTGGAGAAAGGAAAAGTGAGGTGGAAGTCCTTCTTACTCTGGGGAGGCCTTTCGAGCTGCACCTCCTTCAGTCTCTTCTCAAGATCTTGAAGCTTTCGTTCAAGATCCATTTTTCACAATGGCTTCCTACTACAGAGGGTTGATTCAGCTTCATAGGAGCACTCTTCTTGATCAAGAAAGTGCTCCTGATGAAATTCTTGGAGGGTTGGAAGATGGTTGGTCGTGATGCAGCCTCTCGAGGAACAAATTCTTGCCATCGCTCTATTATTTGTTGGAGCTATTGCACGGTATTTGTGAGGGTCTGGATCTACTGCACCAATAGATTGAATTGCTGTGAATCAATTACTGCTGAAGGATGGGACTGGACCATCTCCGGGGAAGCTCCAGGAGAAGATGGAGCCTGATTCTATGCTTTCTTGACTATTTTCATAAAATTTTGGATTAAAGCCCTTCCTCTAGCACCAATCTATTGCTACAAGGCTTTAGATTCTTCAAAAGGATTCGCACTGAAGAGCTGATCGGGTTGAGTCGCTGTAGAACACAGACCAACCTATAAGAAAAGTCCCAAAAACTGATGGGGTACCCTCTAGTTTAGGACCCTACGATGCTTAAGTCAGTTAAAGCCTTGAGAACAGATAGTGGAAATGAAAGTTCAAGAACGTAGTAAGAGAGCATTTAAATCGAAAGTGGTTTGATCTTCCTTCAGTAGAAAAGTTGAATCTAAATTTTAGCAAAGTTTCAACTCTATAAATTGAAGCTTCAGCTTATCTTCCAGAAGGGTACCTTCCTCCTCTATTTATAGAGAGGCTTGTTTAGGCCTTAAGAAAAGTTTGTTAGGTCATTAGTTTATTATGGCCAGCTAGATTATAGCTATTAGCCATTTGCTTTAGTGGCAATTAGCTATAATATGACTGGAGGAGGGTTGCAATTAGATTAGAGTGCAATCATAGCTTAATGGGCTTTAGGATCATGTCTAGATCGGTAAATGATTGATCTAGATGGTATGACGAGATCGGTGATTTGCTGATCTTAGTGTCAACTAGAGCGACGTTCACCCATAGAGTTGATGGCATCGGTGTTTTACCAATCTCAGGTATCAGGCTGGTCGTAGAGAGACTGATCTGGTGCTCAAATGGATTACTATTGTTGAGGTCGATATAAACATGATCTCCTGTGAAACTCAGTAGTCGTTGGTCTTTAGGATGGTAGAATTCTGATCTAATTCTATGCGGCCATCCTGAGGTTGGTTAAGTACCGATCTCAATCCATATTTGATTTGCATATTATGGAGGATGGTAATTCATCGATCTGAACTTCATGGTGGTTGGTGTTTTGCCGATCTGGACTTAATCACTTAGTCCATCTAGCCATCTGGCTAAAGCAAGATTCAATCTGGGCTCTAGGTTGGTCTTTTACTGACTTGGAACCGACACTTGTCATTTTTAGTACTCATCTAGGATGATGGTCTCTCTAATGATGCCATGTGGCCAATGAAGATTATCCATACCAATAGCTTCCATAAGCTGGTTTGTGGCTTGGATCCATATTTTAGATGGTCTGGACTCCAAAGGTAAAGGAGTACTTATTAGTGGGACACTAAGCCTTTTCTGATAACTACAGTCATCTTTTTTGAACATTCTGACGGAGGACCATCTAATAAAAATATCTAAACCTAGACATAAGGGTAGAAATTAAAAAATTATTTTATTTAAAAATAAAAGAATTATAGTTATGTAAATTTTAGGATTATCTTACCTTCGATCCAAGATCATGAGTTTAGGGGTCATGGCAACCTCCGCATACTAATGGAGAACTCTCTCTAAAAGCATGCAAGACATTTCAAACTCGATATCAATGCATTACAGTAAAATTCATGATAAATTAAGTCTAAAACTTAACTATCTAAAATCAACTTCTCTTTCACAAAATTCCAATAATATTCAAAAAAAATTATATTAATTATACCTCAAATAATAATCCTATAAAATATAATAATGAATCTATATCTAAACTTAGTTGATATTATCGAGTCTCATGTCCAAATTCACTTCTAAAATAGTACCCATATTTGCAATTAAAAATCTAAATATTAAAAATAAAAGAAAAATATTATGAGCTCGATAGCCTAAAAAGTAATGAATATCTCAGCCAGACATTATAGATATATTCATAAAATATATTATTTAAAAATAAATACCATGAATATTATAAGAAAATATATTTCATGCTAATTAATGTAAATCAAATATTTTTAAATACTCATATACATATATAATCTTAAATTCAATTTGAAATAAAGCACATATTACTCAATAGCCTTGACTATGACCAATATTTAATCTCTATTGGCAGAATCCACTGAATACCAACATTTAACCCTCATTAATGAGATCCACTAAATACCAATGTTAAATCCCTATTAATGGGATCCAATGAATACTAACCTACTAAGTACCAATGTTTAACCCCCATTGGTGGGAACTACTAAGTACCAACCTTTAACCTCCATTGGTGGGATCCACTAAAACATAAGCTGAGAGTACAAATTCGATCTATATCAAAGCATTTTCGCAACATAACATATAGATATCATAATTTCATTGTGTTGGATTTTCGTAGGTGCTCATACTTGTGAATTTCAAAATCCTTTTTGAAATTTGGATTGTAGTGGAAGAAGAGATCAAAACCCTTTTTAATAAAAAACAAGCAAAGACCAAGTCAAAGCACTTAAGAATCTAGTCCATATGCATAAAATATCATAAATCTAATTTTTAATCAAAAAATTAAAAATCTATGATCAAATCACATACCCGTTATGCTTTTTCTTTCTTCAAAAGAGATCTGTAAGATGAACAGATTCTATTGTAGTCACAGTCCAGTCTCTACAGATATCCACTCAGGATTAACTTAGATTTGGGCCTCTTGACTTAGATCCTTCTTTTCTAAGTTGGATCTTCCCTAAAATCTGAATCGTGCTTGGATCTTGATCAACCCTTTGATCCTTTTTCTTGATCTTCCTTTCCTCTTCCTTTCTTGATCTCTTCTTTTCTTTTCGCTCATCAAATTGGTTGTGGTCATCATGGTGCCTGGTTCATAGTGGTCCACCAACCCTTTTATGTGTGATCGAATGGCGGTGAGCGCTTCGGGTCAAGATCCAACAGTATGAGCTCAGAAGTGGCACTCCCAAATCTTGGCAACATGAGAAGATAGGTCATGAAAAGATGAAAGTGAGTCAAAAGAAGAATCAGTCTCAATAGTAAAGTTTAGAAACTGGGCTGGCTCACTCTGAGATTGAGTCGGCTCAATTGAAAACTGAATCGGCTTAGTCCAGGACTAGGTCAGCTAGGTCTCAAAGAAAAATCTTGATAGAAAATAGCATTTTCAGACTATTGATATGGTACACAACTGGGTCAGCTCAGTCTCTCAGTCTAGGACTATGCCGACCCAATCGCAGATTAGCTGGCTCAGTTTGAAACTGGCTAGCTCAATTTTCATGGATTATTATTTTGTGTACATGAGTTGTTTGTATTTGGAGAGTTTTTCTATGAGCTTGGACTTGACCCTTTGTAAAGTATATATACTGAAAATAGGTCAAGGTTATAAGTGTGCTGAAATATACTGAATAAAAGCTCTTTTCTTCTGAAAATCTCTTCTTCTCTTTTTCTCTATTCCTTGATTTATTTGATCATGCTTCCATAGAAATCTTTAAGAAGTACTTTTTTGTTGCTTGGCTAATCACCAGTGGCCACATCGATCCATGAGAGAAGAGTGCATATTTCTAACATTTGGTATCAGAGCGGTGTTGCATGGAAGGAAGGAAGACTCCTAGAGTTTACTACATCCAGGATCTATTACACCAAATTTTATCCTAAAAATTTTTAGTTTGCTTCGTTGTTGTCTCTAGATTGGGATGGGGATTATTTACACGAAGGAACGGTGATACAGAAGTTTGAAAAGAGGATCTAGGACTAGTTAGATTTTCTATGAAGGATAGTTTTACTGGTGTGTTATTGTGACAAGTGTTAGGAATCTATTCTTGACTTGTTTGAAGTCATGGGATCAAGTGGATTCAAGGTGGATTTTGAGAAGTTCGACGGTAAGAGAAACTTTACCCTATGGTAGCAAAGAGTAAAGGACTTGTTGGTTCAACAGAGGATCTACAAGGTCTTGACAAAAGAAAGATCGAAAAAGATCAGTGCTGAAGATTGAAAAGAGTTGGAGAAAATTGCTTTTAGCACAATCTGGATGTGCTTGATCGATCAAGTTTTGCCTGAGGTTTGCATAGAGACTACGGCAAAGGGGCTCTGGGAGAGACTGGAGAACACATACATGAGGAAGAATATGACGAACAAGCTATGGTTGAAGAAACAGCTGTATAGTCTGAGGTTGCCTAAAAGTGGAGATCTTGTTGCACATATCCAAAGGTTCAATCAAGTGTGTTCTGAGATGATAAGTTTGGATGTGAAGATCGACGAAGAGGATCGGACATTGCTGCTATTATGTTCTCTCCCAAATTCGTATGATGGTCTCATAATAACTTTAGTTTATGGAAAGAAAATCCTAAACTATGAAGAGGTTGTTGGTGTGCTTAGATCAAATGAGCAAAAGGAGAAGATCTGCAAGGGAGACCCTAAGTCTGAGATCTTGATCGTGAATGAAAGATAGGGAAGATCAAAGAAGAAGATAAGAGAAAAATCTAAGGGCAGATCAAAGTCTCACGATCAGAGAAAGATGATATTGAAATGTTATAAATGTCATCAGTCTGGACACCTGAGGAGAGATTGTTCCCTTTTGAGATCAAAAAAAGAAAAGGCCAACAAGGGAGATGATACAACTTTTGTGAGCAGTGGAGAAGACCTACTAGTTATATCAGATGAATCCACAGAGTGCGATACTATGTGGATATTAGATTCAGTATGCTTGTACTACTATACTTCTCATCAAAAATAGTTTGCTACCTATCAGAAGGTCGATGATGAAAGTGTCAGCCTTGGAGATGATCATCCATGCAAAATAGCTGAACTTGGCTCTATCAGGTTGAGGATGTATGACAGAATCATTCATATATTATCAAATGTCAGGCATGTACTGGAGTTGAAAAAGAATTTGATTTCTTTAGGCTACTTGGAGGAGCAAGATTATGTTTTTAGTAGCCAGACTAGGAGTGGATGTCTGAAAATCTTTAAGAAAGCTTTGATGGTGATGAGAGGTAGAAGACTGAGCAACAATCTTTACAGAATGGAAGGCTCAGTGGTAAATGATAGTGCAAAGATGCTAACAGCGGCATAGGAGGAATAGATTTTATATCAGCTATAGCATTATCAGATGGGTTATATGAGTAATCGTGGGCTCACAGAACTAAGTAGAAGAGGTATGATCCCAATCCTAAAGGAGGGCATAGATCTTTATGAGTCGTGTATCTTTGGTAAACAACATAGGGTAAAGTTTGCCAGAAGTACCAAGCGTAACAAGAGAGTGCTGGATTTAGTGCACTCAGATGTGTGGGGACAGCTCCTGTATCAACTAATGATGGGGAAAAATACTTTGTTACTTTTATTGATGATTTCTCAAGCAAGATGTAGGTTTATCTAACCAGAGAAAAATCAGAGGTATTTGTCTAGTTCAAAGCCTGGAGAGCTGAAGTAGAGAAGGAGTTAGGAAGATAGGTAAAGTATCTGAGGTCGGACAATGGAGGAGAGTATACTAGCCTGGAGTTCAGAAGATACTATGAGAAAAATGGCATCAAATGCCATTACATGGTGAGGATGACTTTCCAGCAGAATGGTATCATGGAGAGGATGAACTAGACACTGACTGAGAAGGCATGGTGTTTGAAGCTGCAGATATCACTCCCAAAGTTCTTTTGGGATGATGCTCTAACTTTTTCTTATTTTCTTGTGAACAGGTTTCCTCATTTTAAGCTGAATGGAGGCATTTCAGAAGAGATTTAGAGTGAAAAGAAGATAGAGCTTGGCCACCTAAAAGTCTTCGGTTGCACAGCCTATGCACATATGGAGGCAACCGAGAGAAGAAAATTGGATCCAAAATCTTAAAAGATGATATTCATAGGATATCCACAAGGAGTCAATGAATACTTGCTGTTGGACTCTGAAGCATAGAAGTCAGTGATCAGCAGAGACGTTATCTTTGATGAGAAGAGCATCTTGAGGAGGTCTAGGATAGATGAAACTGAGAAAATAAAGATGAACAACGGTGGTCAGTCAGAGAATGATGGCATGTAGGTTACATCCACTTACAGGAGTGTTCTTGTTGAGGTTGAGCTGGGCAGAAAAGTATTATCTCAGATTAAAAATCAATATGGAGGGCTGGCAGTTCAGACAGATGTGCAGGAGCAACTACAGACATTAGGTAGAGATGTGCCAGTGGAAGTGGCTTTGCACAAGCCCCAACATACTATTAGGAGACCGATCAGATATGGCATTGATAAGATTATCTCCTATGTACTCATCACTGCTAATGGAGATCTAGAGAATTATGTAGAGGCCATGGAGAGTGAGGATTATGATTCATGGATGCAGGCCATGATGGAGGAGATGGAATCACTTAAGAAGAATCAGACATGGCAGCTGGTAGATCTTCCAAAGGGTACTCGACCTATTTGCTCAAAGTTGGTGTTCACAAAGAAAGAAGCACCTTCAGAATAAGGTGGAGTTAGATTCAAAGCAAAGCTAGTAGCAAAGGGATACTCACAAAGGGAAGGGATTGACTATACAAAAATTTTCTTTTCTGTGGTACGTCATACATCTATTCGAGTTTTGCTGTCACTGGTGGCACAGCATAACATAGAATTGGAATAGATGAATGTGAAAATGGCATTCCTTCATAAAACTTTGAAGAAAAGAATCTACATGAATCAGCCAGATGATTTCATGGAGATGGAATAGAAAAAAATGGTGTATTTACTCAGAAAGTCTTTGTATGGCTTGAAACAATTCCCTCGTCAATGGTATCAAAGGTTTGATAGCTTTGTCTTGAGCCTAGGTTTCAGCAGATGTGAACATAATTGTTGTATCTACGTCAAGGATGTAGATGAGGAGGATGCCCTATATCTGTTATTATATGTAGATGATATGCTAATAGCCAATAGAAGCATGGATGCTGTGAAAAGATTGAAAAGGGCATTATCATCTAAATTTGAGATAAATGATTTGGGTCCAGCTGAAAAAATCCTTGAAATGGAGATTTGCAGAGATAGTTGCAAAGGAGTGCTCCATTTGTCATAAGAAAAGTATGTCCAGAAAATTCTGAAGAGGTTTGGGATGGAGAAGGCCAAACCTACAGAAATGCCATTACTGAGCCATATGTCTCTCTCCAAGTAACAGTGCCCCCAGTCAGAAGAGGAGAGAGAGTATATGGAATGAGTTTCTTATGCAAATATTGTAGGTAGTGTGATGTACACTATGATGTGCTGTAAACCAGATATAGCACATGCTGTGAGCATGGTTAGTAGATACATAGCTAACCCTAGAAAGGAACACTAGAAAGTATTGAAATTGATATTGAGATATCAGCATGGAACAAGGGATTATGGTTTGGTATTTGGTGGACAGCTGGAAGAATTTGGAGAACAATCTATAAAGATGTGTGAAGGTTCAGGTCCTCTAGAAGGATTTGTTAATGCAAATTATGCTGGTGACCTTGATACAAAGAGGTCTACTACTGGATACCTCTTCTGTGTATATGATGGACCGATGTCTTGGAGATCAATCTTTCAATCAATCACGACCTTGTCTACCATAGAGGTCGAGTACATTAGGATAATGGAGGCTGCAAAGGAAGTTCTTTGACTTAGGAGGCTGATTGATGAGTTGGGGGTGGAGTAGAGCAAGGTTACACTATTCAGTGATAGTCAGAGTACTTTATTGTTGGCACAGAACCCAGTCTATCATGCACGCACAAAGCATATAGACGTGAGGTACCACAGGATCAGAGAGCTGATGGAGAAAGGTAAAGTGGAATTGATGAAGGTTCATACCAAGAAGAATTAGTCTGATGCATTCATGAAGGTACTCTCCAGAGATAGCTTTTAGAGATGTGTGGCATGGATGGGTCTGTTGAGAAGAGATGAGTTCACAAAGACTTGGAAGCACCAAGGTGAAGAATGTAAGCTCAGAAGTGACACTTCCAAGTCTTGAAAACATCAGAAGATAGGTCATGGAAAGACAAAAGCGAGCCAGAAGAAGAATCAGTCTCAATAGTAAAGTTCAGAAATTGGGTTGGCTCACTCTGAGACTGAGCTGGCTCAGTTGGGAACTGGGTCGACCCAGTCCAGGACTAGGTCGATTAGGTCTCAGAGAAAAATCCAGATAGAAAGTAGTATTTTTGGACTATTGGCATGATACACAATTGGGTCAGATTAGCCGGCTCAGTTTAAAACTTGGTTGGCTTAATTTTCGTAGGTTATTATTTTATATACATGGGTTATTTGGATTTGGAAAGTTTTTCTATGAGCTTGAGCTTGACCCTTTGTAAAGTATATATACTGAAAATAGGTCAAGGTTGTAAGTGTGCTGAAATATACTGAATAAAAGTTTTTTTCTTCCGAAAATCTCTTCTTCTCTTCTTCTCTATTTCTTGATTTATTTGATCGTGCTTTCGCAGAAATCTCTAAGAAGTAGTTTCTTGTTGCTTGGCTAATCACCAATGGCCACGCCGATCTGTATGGAAAGCGCACATATTTCCAACAAACAGATGGCATTGTGTTGGAAATTGTGTCCCAAAGCCAATCGCCAGTCTGTTGATGATTGAAATATTATAATTAATTTATTAATTAATAAAAAATATTTTGATATCTTTTCTAATCATAACTTTACATCTTCTAATGAACTCTATTATTGTGATGAAGTCCTTAGGACTATTTAGTTTCGATAAAGAGAGGATTTATCGATTAGTCTTTAAATTTGTTTACGATCAAATAATAGACTATTAATAAGGAGGACAGCATCTATCAAGCATAGGTCGCTATATGACATATAGGTTAGTTGTCCTCTTAACCAAGATGTATAGAGACACTGGTATGGCATACAAGTGAGATGTATGGGCACATCGTCATTGAACGTGACCAACTTCAAAGCATTCTACTATCGAGAATGTCTCTGATGGGATATAGGTATAAGTATCCCTTAAATCTGATATCACCTCAGTGACTTGTAAGCAACTCACTGTACTTTAGTACTGGACTAACTAAATTTCTAATTTAGCAATGAAAGACTTCTAGGCATAGTCAAGTACTTGTGAAGTCGGAGTGTAATCAAGATAGAATTGACCACTCCAAGAGTTGGAGAAGAATGTATCTCTGTATTTCAATATAGCAAAACCTTGACCAGGATAATCCATCAAATGGATTTGATATTTTGAAATACAATATGGATAACTTGATCAGAGTTGATAGTTGAACTTTGAGGTGTCCTACGAGTATTGTGGTCAAGAGGATGAATTATATGAAAACTATATCCACATGGGTTCTAAGGATGGTGTTCTACACCATCGACCTATCCGACCATCGAGTATCATTGCTAGATGGTCACTTTAATTGATATAAAAATTTATTTCTATGCTATCGACTTAGATTCGGACCTATGAGGTCACACACATTAGAGCTTACAATCTGATCAGATGGTTGATCAACGATTAAGAATCGTTCTAGGGTTACACAATCAATACGATTGGTGTTTAACCTAGTGCAAGTGTTATAGGAGGATCGATTAGCAATTAGATTGCTAATTGACTTAATTTAATTAATCCAATAGATTGAGATTAAGTCTAATTAAATATGATTTAGTTAGATTTAATTTGGACTTGATTGGATCAAGTTCAATTAGTTTATTGGATAAGCCAAGTGCAAGGAAGAACTAGTCCTAGTCTAACTAGGATTTGGATTAACCCAATTTTTTAATTTAATTAAAAAATAAATCAAAATTAAATTTAATTTAATTAAGTTCTTAAATGGGTTAGGGCCTTATTTAATTGGTTGGTTTAATTTTGATTTTATTTGGTTAAAAGATCTTGTTTGACCAAGTCAAAATAGGAGTTCTAGTGTGACTAGGACTCCCTATCTTCTTGCACCACCCTGGTCCCAACACCCCCATACCTATTTTTTAGGTATTTGTTGTAGAAAATCCTTTTCTTTCTAATTTTCATGCCCCCTCTCTCCCTCCAAGTCATATTTGAATGTTTGGTGGAAGACCAAGTCAAAGGAGGAATTGGTTTTGCTTAGGATTCTATGAGATAGAATCCTTATTGACCAAAACATCTTTCCTTGAGTGCCGCCCCCTCTTTTAATTAATTCTTCTCTTATTCTATAAAAGTAATCTCCTTTTTTATGTGCCCTCCCTTACTGGTCCATGCTAAAAATTATGGAGGAGGCGGCCAAGAGTTGGGCGCCCCAACAACTTCCCATGTTTGGATATTTCTTGTCTAGAAATTTGACCTAACGTTTACTCTCTATTTTTTCTATTTATTGGATGAATTTTGTTCTAAATTTTTTGTGAAATATAGAGCCTTCAGAGAGATTTAGGGTGTGCAAAAATCATAGGAAGAGGATCCTTGGACATGGGGGTTCCATAGGCACCAAATTAGTGTTAGATATAGTGCCCTAGAAGCTAGAATTGGCTGACACTTGTAATACACTTCTAAGGGCAAAATTATAATTTTGATTAATATAGATAAAATGGGTTATTTTCTATCACATATGTATATTTAGTGTCTGTGATACATCCTTTAAGTTAATGGTAATGATAATTCATATTTTCAAGAGTTGAAAATTTAAGACATGAATAATCATTATTAACTCATAAATTGCTTCTGACCATAGGATCATCACGAAGATGGTGATTGATCTGGAAGATTGATGTACAATCGCTTCTCTTTAGTAAATGAGTCTTGAGTCTATGGTGTGGAGACACCGGAGCGAGAGTATAGATACTCGTTAGAGAACGAGGGCACTGAGCGTGACCACCTCGAGTAGTCATTAGGGAGTCTACCTTCTCGTCAATGACTGACTCGATGCTGCAGTAGTGTGTCTGATTCTTTGACCTGAGGTGTATCGGTAGTTCACCTTGAGGGTGTTATAGTTTGACTACACCATTACTCGATCTCCTATCCATATGGAATCCTGAGGTGTATGTTGACTATAGCATGTTCATTGTAGGAACTGGATGGCACCAAGATGGAATCTATCACCTCGGTGGTAGAGGAGCAGTCCTATGATGATCATGAGAATCAAGTCCTGAAATTCATGGCCATGGTAGAGTGAAATAATAGAAAGAATTTCTATTTAGATTTTCACATCGGACTCGAATCGAATGATTACATCATATGATAGAGACTAGGGTTTGATGAGTTTACCTTAACCCTAATCTAATCAGGGCTCAAGATAGAAGAACTTAATCACACAGGTAGCTGCACCAAGAGGTTCGCATTCAGTTCTGATGGGTTGCCACCATATACTGCTAGGTGTTATTGGTGGATTTTGGGAGCAATTAGAATGATTTAGATGATCGATCATTCTAGCTGTTCGAATCAGAAGAGTTCTGATCCATCGAAAGGAGTTTCGGTGATGTCAATGATAGAGATCATGACATATCCTATTACCATATAGAACTGAACCTAACTGGGTCACACAAACAAGGGTTTGAATTTGGTGATCATCAATTAAACTGATCCAGTTCAATTGATCTGAATGAGATTCAATTAGGTTCAAGGAAATCGTGCTAGCACTCGATTGAACCTAATGTTCTTCTTTTCCTATCATAAATAAGTTGTCCTGTCTGAGCCAAAAGAGTTTGTGCTCAATTAGAGGCCTTCATATGGTCTGACTGGAGGTTGTCCAAGTCAGAAAAGGTTGTCTTATTTTGTAAGACATTACCTACCATTTTTGGTCACCTGCCATTTCTTGTTCTTTGACTTTGGTCAAAAATCTACCTTTGACTGGTCAAATGTTGACCATTGATACTTTGACTTTTGACCACATATCACGCACCTATTGAAGAACTGGTGGGGGCCTGTCGCCCTATCAGAATCTGGCAAGGAGGAGGGCGCACGCCACCCCAGGCGTGTACCCAAGCTGGAGGCGCCTAGGAGTCCTTGTTGGATAAGGAGGCCATCTCCTTTTTGGATTCCAATTAGAGTTCATCTAAGAACCAACTTTGACTGGTTTTAGGTGACCTCTAAGGAGGAATCCAGGGGACTCTATTCCCACCAATCAGATTTAGATCTGATTTCACAAAGGGTTGTGATTGGTTGGGAAGAAGAGGAGTTGGATCACAGTTAGTCTATAAATAAGACCCTGTACCCAACTCAAAGAGGCTAAAAAGAGTTTCCATACGCCCAAAGGCCTTTTCTCCTCTCCTCCTCCATGCCAAAGCTTCTTCTCCCTCTCCTCTCCATGTCCAAAATAGTTTTGGAGCTTGGTTGGTGCGATCCAGATTAAAGAAAGGCGATCAAAAGCAAGAAGGCTCCACTGCTGCAAAGGACGACTGTTGATCTTTAAAAGGAGTTTTGAAGATCCTCCAGATCAGATCCAGATCTAATTTTTGGAGACATGATAGAGAAGAAGAGGATCTCTAGATCCAACCCGAGTGGATACCGATAGAGGCCAGGCGCTTGCATGGCTAGATCCAGAACCTTCCGTTGCATACAGGATCATCAACAGGTAATTGGATTAGCCAAATCAGGCAAATTAAATTTGATTTAATTTATTCTTATTTTATTTTATTTATTAAAATAATAAAAATTAAATCTAAAATATCTCAGATCTGATATAGATCAAAGAGAAAAATTTTTGAAATATATCTCTTGATCTGATCAGATCTGAACGAACCTAGACTGAGAAATCAGGATTTCCCTTTAACTGGTATCAGAGCCACGGTTCTAAAAATATTTAGATCTGATTTTAAATTTATTTTAATCAAAAAATAATTGATTTTAGATGTCACATAAGATGTGATCAGATCTAAAATTAGAAAAATTAAAATTAAATAATTTGGATCTAAGATTAGAAGATATGCATGACTAGTTCTAGAATAGAATAGTTCTATAGAATAGTCTTGCATGTTTTTGATTTAATCTGATTAAATCATATTTTAGATCCTTTTATTTTATTTATTTTTTTGATATTATAAGTATTAAATAACATCTAAAAAATAGTAAAAAAATTATTTAATTTAAACATCATATGAGATATGATTGATGCATGTTTAGACTAGTTGTAGAATAGTTCTACATAATTGTCTAGATTTAGAATTTATTTTGATTAGATCAATTTAATCAAATTTTTTAGATTATTATGAGATAAATTTAGATCTATAAAATATGCATGATTCGATACATGAGATGTATGCAAAATATGCCATAATTAGATCTGATTTATATATGAGATATATGATATAGATCTAAAACTGTTTTGTAGTATTGAATGTTCCTGATTAAGGCGTTCCTCTTGGCCGTCCGGTCATAAGAACGAAGAAGGATTTAAAGGCCCACTCTTTTCATTCGATGGGGTGTTCTTATGATGTGTAGGGGTGCTGCGTGTTCGTCCTTAATCATAAATCCAAAAACTTACTTTCTGCAAAACCCTAGATCCTGAAATCCTAGGATTTATTGTGCATATTTTGTTTATGAACCCTACTTAATTAAGAATTAAGTTTATGGAATATTAATTAGGTCTAAAATTAAGAATTTCAGATCTAAGACATATTCATAATACTGGGTTCGGGCTTGGGTAGCTCAATTAGGTTTAAGCGGTTGATCAAACCGAATCAAGAGTTGGTTAGAGGGGATCAACAATGCTTAAATTGACCGGCCTAATAGGATTAAGTCTGGGTCAAGATCAAGTCACGATCAAGCAAGACCTAATTAGGCTCAGAGGTTAGAGTCTGGATTGTAGGCAAACCCAATCTGGCTCAACAATTTGGTGTCTAAGGTAAGTTTGGCACATACGATCGACTGATTTTTAATTGGAAGCTACTCGACCTAAATGCGTTCTTGTACGAGTTAATGGCATATTCCTTCCACCGATCTCACTTACCTGGCCATATCTATTGACACAGTTCTGATCTGAGGTGGTCAATAATCCGAGCTAGCCCATGCCACTAAGGTTAGTCATAATTGTTATGACTAAGCCAAGTCTAATTTAATGAGACCTGAATCAATTCTTCCTAAGAAAAGATTAAGTCTGAGGTCTTCCACCATTGTAGATGTGTGGGCCCTTCCCGGGGTTGATTGTTCTCGTTGGATATAGTGGCTCAGTTGCACCGGAAAGATGCAACCATGTCTATTAGGCATTGGATGCTATGGGCTGGAGGATAGATTGGTGCTAAATATTTGGATACGGGTGAGAGACTCAATTAGGAACCCAGTCTATGCAAATGGTGGGTCTGACTTAACTAAGGAGTGGATCAATATTTTGGATACGCGTGAGATTCATGAATTAGAGACCAAGTTTGGGTGCACCATGATTAGAGAATCATTGAACAAGAGTTGTTCACTCATTGGCTAACCCATCACCAATAACTGTTAGGTGAGGTGATGAGTCAGTTGGTGAGATCGCACCACCCACTAGAAATCATTAATCGTGAAGATTTTCGCATCTCTACAGAGGGAGTGTAGGGATCCAAGAAAATAGTGGGAGCTAATTTGTTTAAAAATAAAATCCCTAAACAAATTGGTCAAGTCAAAATTATAGTATCTAACTAGAATCTTTGTCTCTACAGAAAAATTATCGTGTCCAACCCATTGGCATGTATCTGGACACACATAGACTGGATTGGACCCAATTATAAAGATTGGCTCAGGAACTATAAAATAGTTTTGGGTTTCGAGAAGTTAACCCATGTACTGGACCAGGACCCTCCCACCTTATCAGTCCATCCATCTATTGAACATAGAGCATCTCTGGAGAAATGGATAGACGAAGACAATAAGGCTAGATATTACATGTTGGACTCGATGTCTGATGAGCTCCAGCGCCAACATGAGGATATCGGGACTGCTCGCCAAATGTTGGCTCACCTGCAGGAGATGTTTGGTGAACAAAGTCACGCAGCCAAATATCAAGTCACGAAATGACTTTTTAAGGCTAAGATACATGATGGGCAGTCAGTCCAAGATCACTGTCTGACAATGATCAAGGACATGGAAGAGCTTGAGAAGCTCGGTGTGAAGTTAGATTGGACCTACAGAACGATATTATTCTGCAATCCTTGACCGATGCATATGGGCAATTCATCATGAATTACCACATGCATAAACTTCAGAATTCCTTGGCCGAATTAATAAATATACTGGTTACCGCTGAGCTTTCTATGAAAGGTTCTAAAGGCTCAGTTCTTGCTATGGAATGGACTTCTTCCAAAAGAAAGTCTTATGAAAAGAAAAAAGTCTATGAAAAAGTAAAAGGTGGAAGGATCAAAGAGGAAGAAGGCAGAGCCGAAGAAAAAGGCCGATGTCAAAGAAAAGTGTTTTCATTGCAACAGCGACGGCCATTGGAAGCGAAACTGTCCTACTTACCTGTCCACCTTGAAGAACAAGAAGGAAGGTCCTTTTGGAGGTATGCTCATTATTGAGTCTAACCTTACGATTTCTTCTGCATCCAGTTGGGTGCTTGACTCTGGTTCTAATGCTCATCTGTGCACTTCCATGCAGGCTTGAGGATAGCAGGAGGCTGAGGGATGGAGACATGATCTATGCGTTGGTAATGGAGCAAGAGTTGCTGCAGTAGCCGTGGGAACATACCTCTTCGATTACCATCTGGTTTAGACTTAGTTTTGAAAGACTGTTATTTTATGCCTACAAGCCAGCAGGAATTTAATTTCTATTTCATGCTTAGCAATAAAAGGTTATGTGATCACCTCTTTTAAGGATCATTGTAATATTCTTTAAGAAAGAAATAAAATTGCAAATGATTTCCTTATTAATGGTCTTTATCAGCACATATGATGTACCTATTCTAAACTATCAGACAAAACAAGAATGAAACCAAACGACCTAGGGATAAGTCCATACGACAAATATCATGGCACTTGAGATTAGGTCATATAGTAAGATAGGAATAACACAATTAAAAAAAAAAGATAAGTCATAGTGACTATTTCGAGTCATATCCAACCTATAGGAATCTTGTCTCAAGGCAAAATGACTAAACTCCTTTTTTGGACAGGGAGAGAGGCCACAGATCATCCTTGCCCTAGTACATATAATATATGCGGCCCATTTGATTGCCGGCTAGAGTAATTTTGTCTACTTATTATCTTTACGATGATCTGTCTAGGTATGGATATGTGTATCTTATGAGACACAAGTCTGAAACTTTTGAAAAGTTCAAAGAAATTCAGACATGAAGTAGAAAAACAAAACTGGAAAACCCATTTAAGAATTCTTCGATCAGAATCGAGGAGGTGAAGACCTTAGCGGGAATTCCTAGACTATACTAAGAAAAATGGCATAGTCTCTCATGGACTCCACCAAGAACACCTCAATCAATAAGGATTTAGAACAGAGAAATCGGACTCTATTGGATATGGTTCGATCCATGATGAGCTTCACAGACTCTTGATTTATCTTTGGGACACTCATTTGTTAACTTCGATTTAATCTACTGATAGGGTTCCATCTCCATTCCTACGACACCCTATGAGATATGGCACGATAAAGAACCAAGTCTGAAGTCATCATCAGAATTGGGATTGTCAGCCCATATAAAAGGGACAACAAGCAGAACAAAGTTGAGTATAGGCCTAACTTGATCATGGATATTCCTAAAGATGATTCATTAGAAGATACTATATTTATATTCCAAGAAGACCACAAATTAACCTTGCATCTGGGCACCACACTTGAGTTCTAAATGAACATGCTAAAGCCAAATTAACACCTCGCGGGTTTCCGAATGGCTAGAGCAGATCGGAGTTTATTCGGATAAGTCAAACTAAACACCCTCAAAGGTTGAACTGACCGATGCACCTATCAGGTTAAAGAAACCAGACACCCAACAGCATAACGATCAGTCATTGACGAGAAGGTAGACTTCCTAATGACTACTCGAGAGTGAGATTCTGCTCAGTAGGCATCCTCGTTTACATCTCTCTTCCC